>OZ023205.1:56966542-57011542 GCA_963995525.1 Escarpia spicata
TACTAACAAGAGTTAACAAGATCGTCATCCAGAGTACCATATACATAAAAGACAGAAAATGGACAAGGACGCCATTGATATATCAATATAATTATTATTATTATGTAGTCCGCATTTCTGAGATACCAATCAAATTTTATTTTTAACATATTCACGCTGCTAGCATTGATATATCTTTTGACTAGCAAAATAATATCTTAATTGTCTCATCAAGTTTCTCCTTTGTCATTCGGAGTTACTTTTAGAAAACATCTTCATGATTGCATTAGTTGTACGACGAGTAGACTAGTCCAGACGAGGCCAAGTAGAGCGAGACACAGTCGTGTCGAGTTGTGTCAGGTTGTGTCATGTTTTATAGTACACTGTCATGTCCTGTCAAGTCGTGTCATTTGATGTCATGTTCTGCCGTTTAGGGTTGTGTTATTGTCGTATGATGCGTGTTGCATTGTGTCATGTCGTATCGTGTCGCATTGCGTCATAGCAAGTCGCGTCTTGTCGTGTCGTGTCGAGCCGTGTCAAATCATATCGAATCGTGACATGTCGTGTGCGTCGTGTGCATCGCATGCGCATGTGATTAAATTACACATTTCCCCAGATTATTTCAGTTGAACTGACGTCGACTGATGTTATTGTTACGTCACTTGACTTCGACTTTTTCAGTCGCCGTATTGTGCTGAAATATTTTGTTGCGGTCTGTTACTGCTAGCGTTTAGTGCTGAAATCGTGGTTACGTCATTTGGCGAGAGTCTGTTTCAGTCGCCGTATCGTGCTGACATCGTGGTTACGTCATTTGGCGAGAGTCTGTTTCAGTCGCCGTATCGTGCTGACATTGTGGTTACGTCGTTATTTTGACTAGCAAAAATGCTCATCTCCTGACGAGATGCCTTGGTAGTTGACAGTCGTGATAATAATATTTACCAACTGTTAGAAACACACATCATCGTCACATAACCACCATAACGTGCTCGCAGATACTCGTTATTTGTTCGAAATGACGATGGCCGGAGAGAAAGTGAAGTTCATGTCCATCGACAGGTCTTAGTCTATGGAACGATATTAGGGCCCTAATTCCACAATGCTACATTGTTGAATTGTGACTTTCGAGTATCCATTTACGCTGTCATTCTCTAGTTGTGTCTTTCGATTATCCATTTACGCTGTCATTGTGCAATATTGTTGTCCTATAATTCACAATGATACCGTTTGGTCAAATGTGTTTGGTCAAATACGTTTGGTCGAAAACGTTTGGTCAAATAGCTTTGGTCAAATTAGTTTGCACACAAAAGTCTGCTCAAATACGTTTGCACAAAACAGTCTGCTCAAATAAGAACTCGCTAACTGTTTTGAGTTTGTGCTATCCCCCAACGAACTACTCCAACTTGCAAATACTGAAGTATCCCTTACTTTTTCGGAATATAATAGTAATTTCGAATTTAAGTTAGGAATGTGGTTCTTCGCGACTGGCATATAGTTCTGTGACTAAACAAAGTAAAAAAATATTAAAGTGACACATTTTTCCGAAACAACCCGGGAGGCGCTCGGTACTAACCGCGATCGCGGACAGGCCGAGCCGTCGCCCCACCCCCGCGAGCGCTGGCTCGGTCCGATTTGTGGGCGAAGTTCCAAATTCCCGAGGACGATTATACTTTTAGACTTGTTACGTTGTCAATCTACGTGAATCATTGCATTCAAATAAACCATTATCATTGGGGGCAAACAGTCATTTTGTATTGTTTAATCATCGAACCGTATTGCTGAAGGTCATACTACAACTTAGATTAATTGCGATCTATCGATCAATATATAGACGTTGTGGGCGAGTGATATCACGTATACGCATGTGTAACCGTAGATGTGTCTATTTGCTATTTTAATATTTAATTTATTTTTGTGAAAAATATTTAAAACTTTTGTTTGATAAAAATCTGCTCTCTTTCAGAGCTATAATTAAAATGCTAAGTACTTCACACCAAATGAACTCATTAAAAAATGAATAAACACATTAACAACAAGAAAACATTCTTTGTGGCATAAATTAGGTATATATATATATATATATATAACTATATATATATATTATTTATATAACTATATAAAATATATTAGACATAACATATATATATATATATATTATTTGTGCGTGTGCGTGCGTGTGTGTGTGTGCGGAGGGTTACCAGGTACGGACGTAAGCCTCCCCAGAAAAAAGCCCCCCGGAAAAAAGCTCCCATGAAAAAAGCCAAAAGAAGGCAGATACTCGTATTAGTCAGAAACTCGTGTTATTCAGAAACTCGACTTAGTCAGTGACTTGTCTTAGTAAAAACCGTTATTCTTTGTTTTATTCATTGAACATTGTCTTGAATGACGGGAATAAAATCACAGAATATTTTTTATACCTTGCTTCTTTCCGGGAGGGTGTTTTTCGGTTGGGATTTCTTCCGGGGGGCTTCATTCCGGGGGTGGGGGGCTTATTTCCTTATTTCATGTACGGGGAGGGGGGGTTGCAAACTGCAAAATAAAAGTGTCTTTGGACTTTGGCATCCTTTAGGTACTACACAAATTACCGTACAATGACTTTAAGTGCTGGACAAGTGCTATGCAATTATCTATTATCAAAAATAAATAAGCGAGCGAAAAAATTAACAACTCGGAACACGACCAAAACATGAAATTCTACGGTCATTAGCACCCTCGTGGCTCGTCCTGTCTCGATAATTTTGGTATAATTTGAAAGGATGCACTCTTTGTTATTCTAGCGTCATTTATATTTCATAGAACACCTATAAACGGACTTTCAATCGTGCCGTTTTCAGTGTTCTGTACAGTTCCGAACGATGTTGGCGGCGGGTACTTGGTATAATAATCTTCCGATTGCGGCGGTATTTTCCTCTTTTGCATAGGTTCAGACATGCGCACTTCACCATTTCTTGATTTCATGTTATAAGCTCCACCCATTTTTAAACGCAACGAAACTGATGTACTTTGATCACAGCAAAGCAGATCCATATCTACATCGGCGTGATCAAAGACCGTATACCACTACAAGACGGTCTAGCGCGCGCTATTTACATTGTTCGAGAAAAGTACGTATGTAGTTCGTCCGCCATTCCGGAGGTGCGCGAGGCCAGACCATACGCGTGCAGAAAATGCAGTTCTTTGCATAATATTTTGAATTGTGATAGGTAAAAAACTTCAAGGATTACTTTAATAATACCTTTCATTTTATATGACGCATCACAGCTTGGTGATTATTCTGATGAAATGAGGTAAGTGAACAAATACGCTAATATCGCGCGCTCCGGTCCCGCAGGCGCATGCGCCTGCCTCCCGAATAGCGGACAAAAACCTTCAGTGTTGACTGCCATTTACTCGCTCAGTGACGCCTCCTGTCCAAATAGAGGCTCCTTGGGCGTGATGTCACAATCAAAGACCGTATATCAATACAAGACGGTGCAGCGCGCGCTATTTACAGTGTTCGAGAAAAGTATGTAAGCAGTTGGTCCGCCATTCTGGAGGTGCGCCAAGCCAGACCATACGCGTGCAGAAAATGCAGTTGTTTGCATTTATTATTGCTCAACAATCGATAACCTCAGTACTTTAATTATGCATTCTGATGAAACACGACAAAGTTCAGATGGCTGAGTAAATAATGTCAACGTTTCTACGTGATTTGTTTGCAAATTTCATTATTTTGAATTGTGATAGGTAAAAACCTTCAACGATTATATAAATATCTTTCATTTTATATGACGCATCATAGCTTGATGAATATTCTGATGAAATGAGGTGACTGAATAAATACGCTAACATCGCGCGCTGCCGGTCCTGCAGGCGCATGCACTTGCCTCCCGAATGGCGGACAAAAACCTTCAGTGTAGACTGCCATTTTCTCGCTTAGTGACGTCTCCTGTTCAAATAGAGACACCTTGGTCACAATAACGTACATCAACCAACGAGTCAAACTTGGTTGGTTGATATACGTGATTGTGACGTCACGCCTACTTCGCGTATGTCATTTTAGCAGCCGTTTGAAAGTGGGTGGAGCTTATACCATGAAATCAGATAGTGGTGCCTCAATCGGTAGATTGGTGAACTGTGTCGACGAAACAACATCGTTCGCAGTGTCTAAGACACCGGAAACTGCACCGTTGTATGTCAGTTTTTAGTTTTAGGAATGATTATCAGGAAACAATATTTATATATTTGAATAGCAGAAATCGTAAGATTTCAAACGATATCAAGATTGTTCGGATCAGACGATCCGTAATGGTACAAGCAATCGTTCAAAAAAGCATTTTTGGGACGTGTTTTCAGTTGTTAATTTTTCGCTCGCTTATCTATTTTTGCTATTATGTATCATAAGCATTGTTCTTAAATTTATATTCTGAGAAGGTCAATCTTTTAAATTCAAATCTCCATTGAATCATCAAGCCTCATACACTATATATCACGTTCCTCAACTCAAGCATATTATGTAAACTGTGTTTACATAATATGCAATTTTAAGATAAAACAGCGCAAAAGTCGAAAAATGATATCCACGTGCCATATATTTATTATTCCGCTGGTTGGACACGACGACCGGCAATTTTGTAGAAACATAATTTATCTTATTTAACTTAAATTCTAAATTACTATTATATTCCAAAAAAAGTAAGAGATTCTTCAGTATTTGCAAGTTTGTTTTTAGTTCGCTAGGGGGCAGCACAAGCTCAAAAAGGTTAGCGAGTGCTTATTTGAGCAGGCTTTTTTGTGCAAACGTATTTGACCAAACGTTATTCTGGTTAATTATTTGATAACAATCTTGCACAATGACAGCATAAATGGATAATCGAAAGTCACAATTAGACAATGTAGCACTGTGGAATTATGGCCCTAATATCGTTCCATATCAGTCGTGATAGTGTAGAATTGTCAAATAATATTAGGATTGCTATGCTATTGGCATGAGGGTAGACATATAAGCATTATTGTGTCAGCAACTACTCCATGACCGTTTTCCCGAAGTATGTGCTACGCACGTGGTTCCTGCGATGTTTAGGTTACGTTTTACGTATTACGCGCTATTACGTTTTATGTTCCTAACAAATGGTTTACCCCATAAAAAGGCTAGAATCTTGACACATATTGGGTACTTTGACAGATGTAAGTCGTTCTGTTCTATGGGTCGGGTCGTAGATCAATCTCTGAAAGTTTGGCGCCCGAGGTTCAAGCCGTTTAAGATAAAAACGTTAACCTACCCGCCTACATACACACACAAGCTTGATTATAAGTAGATGCGGTCTGTTTCTGTTGACAGGTCGTGCTGACATCGTTGCCATGTCATTTAATGCGGTTTATTTCAGCGGACGTGTCTTGCTTACATTGTGGTCATGCTACTATTATTTCCGCGTTCTCAGTACCTGGAGCATGTAATCAACCACAAGAATCATACTAGCTGTGTCAACAACGGCCTACGCCACTAACCAAGTCTGTTGGCGTTGGTAATTACGTAGATATCTAAATGACACCACTGTATGTTTTATCTGTAATGATAATAATGATACTTTTAACATTTATTGTTTTGTGTTCTGATTCACAAGCCATAAGCCATAGCATCTATGTCGGCACCAAAATTCAATGTTACATGCCACGAAAAAACAATTGGTCAGCGGAAATTTGTCGCGGTGTCCTGCATATGTGCGAAATGCAAAAGGTTGCTACAATTCCAGTGTTGCGCATCTCATAGGAAAGCGTCCTTTTCAGTAAGCATCACGGCCGGTGTGTCTTGAGCGAAATGCATTTACGCAGAATCGATTACATTTCTGCATTGCCTTGCTTTGTCTTTATGTAACAAGGGGTAAGTTCTGAGGAAAACTTCCGATGAACTCGACGGTAACGTCCGTTTCGTCTTCGACCATTCAGAATTCCTGATACTCCACTCGTCACAGTTAACTAGCAACAACATACAGCAAGTTCCTACTGAATAACGTAATAACTACTAAATGAAACTATAAAACGGAAGTACTAATGTATGTGGTGTACAGCGTACGTTGGCGCAAACTGGGGGAAACCCATGTTAAGAGATAAGGAACATTTTACATTTCCCCCCAA
Organism: Escarpia spicata; assembly: GCA_963995525.1. NCBI lineage: Eukaryota > Metazoa > Annelida > Polychaeta > Sabellida > Siboglinidae > Escarpia > Escarpia spicata. The sequence goes on from OZ023205.1 coordinate 56,972,633, forward strand.
AATCACAAAATGGTTTTCGAGATTTTTTTGGCGCAAACTGGGGAAGTGCAATTGACCAATCACGAGCGAGCTGGGCATTGTGGGCGTGGCTAGTTATGCAAATGAGCTTGGAAAAGTAGTTCCGATCCCGGGTTAAAGCATAGGGAATTTTATCGCAAAGGTATCCGATCACTTTTTGGGTTTTTATCCCATGTTAAAGCATAGGCCATTTTTTTGCAAAGGTATGCGACCACTTTTTGAATAAAATAACATATACCGAATATCATTTTAATATGTCACACACGAGACCGAGGCTCCGCCAAGGGATCGAATCCTTATTTGGTTGATTATGACATGTCGAAAATGTGGTGTTGTAATAAGGGGTAATGTGTAATAAAAGGGTTATAAATTCAGCGGAGACCGTTTTGCTGAAGTAATGTATACGAAATGTAGACTACATATAGGACTATGTTACATCAGAGCCTATAGCCTCGTTTTTTCGAACAGAGTGGTTATAAATAAACTCGTACGCGGAGACGTGACTGGACATGTTTGTTTGTTGCGAGCACGCGCACCCTGTATGACATCATCAAACGGCTACGCGCCGTAATTTTGTACGCAAGATTGACTTAGTTAAACAGATAGTTCTTTGGTTAGCCATTGTTTTGTGTTTTCGTGCTTGAATATCATCTCATCATTTGATGTTATGGGCAGTGACATACTATAATGAGTGAAAAATTCCCCTGTTAACTGGTATGAACTGGTATAAATCAAGGCTCTGTGTTGAAAAAACATCCGTGTATTTGTCCCGTGTTAAGTCATAGGGAATTATACGAACTTATCTGCTAAAACATTCAAACTACCAGCTATCTGTGTAATATTTTGGTCAAACTGTTTGTCATGTAACAGTATTTGTCATACAAGATTTGTACTTACCAACGGTCACAGTTGAAAGCCTGCATACAGACTGGTTCCAAACTGGTGTCAAACTGTTTTGAAGAGGTATTCCTTGTTCAAGTCTCATCTGTATTTCATCTGTGCCTAGATACCAACAATACTGTTTCAGCATTTTATCATGCTGGTGTTCTTAACCTATACGTGTGTACATATGTACGTATGTGTATAATTGCGTTCAACATCATTATTAAATAAATAAACACGCTTTGTGCGATGCGCAATGTTGACTCGATCGCCTTGACATCAAAGATCATATATCAATACAAGACGGCGCAGTGCTCACTATGTACATTGTTCGAGGAAAGTGAAGCGTCATGATAGAACAATAGACTAGTGTATTAGCTACTGTCTGTAAGAACTATATTGAACACCCGTATAAATCGATATAATTCAAACAAAACTGATAACGAATGCTCTGCATGTTCGAAGAACAGTAGACTAGTGTTGTTATTATTATATTAGATAGCGATTAAATTCGTGTCTCTTATAAAACCCGTACTCGAGACCTGTCTGGACATGTTTGTTTGCTGCGGGCGTGAGTGCGCGTACCCTGTATGACATCATTAAACTGCTACGAGCCGTAACAAGAGACGAGACTATGGACGAGACAAGAGACGAGACTACGGATGACACATCACACGAGAGTACGGGCGAGACAAGAGATATGCCACGAGACTACGGATGACACATCACACGAGACTATGGATGACACATCACACGAGAGTACGAACGAGACAAGAGACGAGACTACGGATGACACATCACACGAGAGTACGGACGAGACAAGAGATATGCCACGAGACTACGGATGACACATCACACGAGACTACGGATGACACATCACACGAGAGAAGGAAAGAAGGAAAAAAGGATAAAAGGAAAAATGGAAAAAAGGGAGCAAATAGATGGGTTACAGCGTGAGATTTGCTCCAAAAAGGAAGCAAATTTGCTTCAAAACAAAGCAAAGTAAAGCAAATAGACGTGTTATCGCGTGAGATTTTCTTCAAAAGGAAGCAAATATGCTTCAAAACGAAGCAAAGCAAAGTAAATAGACATGTTATCGCGTGAGATTTGCTTCAAAAGGAAGCAAATTTGCTTCAAAAGGAAGCAAAGCAAAGCAAATAGACGTGTTATCGCATGAGATTTGCGTCAAAAGGAGGCAAATTTGCTTCAAAACAAAGCAAAGTAAAGCAAATAGACGTGTTATCGCGTGAGATTTTCTTCAAAAGGAAGCAAATATGCTTCAAAACGAAGCAAAGCAAAGTAAATAGACATGTTATCGCGTGAGATTTGCTTCAAAAGGAAGCAAATTTGCTTCAAAAGGAAGCAAAGCAAAGCAAATAGACGTGTTATCGCGTGAGATCCCACCACCACTACCACCACACTCACCCACACACACACACACACACACACACACACACACACACACACACACACACACACACACACACACACACACACACACACACACACACACACACACACACACACACACACACACACACACACACACACACACACACACACACACACACACACACACACACACACACACACACACACAACATACTCAACACACGACATACACAACACAAAACATACACAACACACAACACGCACAACATACACAACACACACACACACACACACACACACACACACACACACACACACACACACACACACACACACACACACACACACACACACACACACACACACACACACACACACACACACACACACACACACACACACACACACACACACACAACACACACAACATACAATACTCACACAATATACTCAACACACTACATACACAACACACACACAACATACAACACATACACAACATTCAAAACACACAACATACACAACACACAATACGCACAACACACAACATACACAACACACAACACGCACAACATACACAACACACACCCACACACAAACAACATACACAACACACAATACACACACAACATACTCAACACACAACATACACAACATACACAACACACGCCCAACACACAACATACACAACATACACAACAAACACAACACACAACACAACATACACAACATACACAACATACACAACATACACAACATACACAACATACACAACACACACAACATACAACACATACACAACATACACAATACACACACAACATACACAACATACAATACTCACACAACATACTCAACACACAACATACACAACATACAATAAACACACATACACACACACACACAACATACTCAACACACAACATACACAACATACACAACACACGCCCAACATACAACACATACACAACACACACACAACATACAACACACACACAACATACACAACACACACAACATACACAACATAAACAACTTACACAACACACACAACATACACAACATACACAACATACACAACATACACAACATACACACAACATACATAACACACAACATATACAACACACCCAACATACAACACATACACAATATACACAACACACACACAACACACAACACATACAACACATAAAACATACCCAACACACAACATACACAACTTACACAACTTACACAACATACACAACACACAACATACACAACAAACAACACATACACAACACACACAACATACTCAACACACAAAACACACAACATGCACAACACACGCCCAACATACGACACATACACAAGATACACAACATACACAACACACACAACATACACAACATACACAACTTTTACAACACACAAACACACACAACATACACAACATACACAACATACACAACATACACAACATACAATACACACACAACATATTCAACACACAACATACACAACATACACAACATACACAACATACACAACATACACAACATACACAACACACACAACATACAACACATACACAACATACACAACACACATACCACACACAACACATACAACACAAACAACACACACAACATACCCAACACACAACACAACACACAACACAACTTACACAACACACACACACACAACACACAACACACACAGCATACACAACACACACAACATACACAACACACAACACTCATAACATACACAACACACACCCACACACAAACAACATACACAACACACAATACACACACAACATACTCAGCACACAACATACACAACATACACAACACACGCCCAACACACAACATACACAACATACACAACAAACACAACACACAACACAACATACACAACATACACAACACACACAACATACAACACATACACAACATACACAATACACACACAACATACACAACATACAATACTCACACAACATACTCAACACACAACATACACAACACACACACAACAAACAACACACACAACATACAATAAACACACATACACACACATACACACACACACACACACACACACACAACATACTCAACACACAACATACACAACATACACAACACACGCCCAACATACAACACATACACAACACACACACAACATACAACACACACACAACATACACAACACACACAACATACACAACATACACAACTTACACAACACACACAACACACACAACATACACAACATACACAACATACACAACATACACACAACATACTTAACACACAACATATACAACACACCCAACATACAACACATACACAATATACACAACACACACACAACACACAACACATACAACACATAAAACGTACCCAACACACAACATACACAACTTACACAACATACATAACACACACACACAACACACACAACACACACAACACACACAACACACACAACACACACAACACACACAACACACACAACACACACAACACACACAACACACACAACATAAACAACACACAAACAACATACCCAACACACAACATACACAACTTACACATCTTACACAACATACACAACACACAACATACTCAACACTCAAAACACACAACATGCACAACACACGCCCAACATACGACACATACACAAGATACACAACATACACAACACACACAACATACACAACATACACAACTTTCACAACACACAAACACACACAACATACACAACATACACAACATACACAACATACACAACATACAATACACACACAACATATTCAACACACAACATACACAACTTACACAACTTACACAACATACACAACACACACACACAACACACACAACACACACAACACACACAACACACACAACACACACAACACACACAACACACACAACACACACAACATAAACAACACACAAACAACATACCCAACACACAACATACACAACTTACACATCTTACACAACATACACAACACACAACATACACAACAAACAACACATACACAACACACACAACATACTCAACACTCAAAACACACAACATGCACAACACACGCCCAACATACGACACATACACAAGATACACAACATACACAATACACACAACATACACAACATACACAACTTTCACAACACACAAACACACACAACATACACAACATACACAACATACACAACATACACAACATACAATACACACACAACATATTCAACACACAACATACACAACATACACAACATACACAATATACACAACACACACAACATACAACACACACACAACATACACAACACACATACCACACACAACACATACAACAAAAACAACACACACAACATACCCAACACACAACACAACACACAACACAACTTACACAACACACACACACACAACACACAACACACACAGCATACACAACACACACAACATACACAACACACAACACTCATAACATACACAACACACACCCACACACAAACAACATACACAACACACAATACACACACAACATACTCAGCACACAACATACACAACATACACAACACACGCCCAACACACAACATACACAACATACACAACAAACACAACACACAACACAACATACACAACATACACAACATACACAACACACACAACATACAACACATACACAACATACACAATACACACACAACATACACAACATACAATACTCACACAACATACTCAACACACAACATACACAACACACATACAACAAACAACACACACAACATACAATAAACACACATACACACACACATACACACACACACACACACACACACACACACAACATACTCAACACACAACATACACAACATACACAACACACGCCCAACATACAACACATACACAACACACACACAACATACAACACACACACAACATACACAACACACACAACATACACAACATACACAACTTACACAACACACACAACATACACAACATACACAACATACACAACATACACACAACATACTTAACACACAACATATACAACACACCCAACATACAACACATACACAATATACACAACACACACACAACACACAACACATACAACACATAAAACGTACCCAACACACAACATACACAACTTACACAACTTACACAACATACACAACACACACACACAACACACACAACACACACAACACACACAACACACACAACACACACAACACACACAACACACACAACACAAACAACACACAAACAACATACCCAACACACAACATACACAACTTACACATCTTACACAACATACACAACACACAACATACACAACAAACAACACATACACAACACACACAACATACTCAACACTCAAAACACACAACATGCACAACACACGCCCAACATACGACACATACACAAGATACACAACATACACAACACACACAACATACACAACATAAACAACTTTCACAACACACAAACACACACAACATACACAACATACACAACATACACAACATACAATACACACACAACATATTCAACACACAACATACACAACATACACAACATACACAACATACACAACATACACAACATACACAACACACACAACATACAACACATACACAACATACACAACACACATACCACACACAACACATACAACAAAAACAACACACACAACATACCCAACACACAACACAACACACAACACAACTTACACAACACACACACACACACACAACACACAACACACACAGCATACACAACACACACAACATACACAACACACAACACTCATAACATACACAACACACACCCACACACAAACAACATACACAACACACAATACACACACAACATACTCAGCACACAACATACACAACATACACAACACACGCCCAACACACAACATACACAACATACACAACAAACACAACACACAACACAACATACACAACATACACAACATACACAACACACACAACATACAACACATACACAACATACACAATACACACACAACATACACAACATACAATACTCACACAACATACTCAACACACAACATACACAACACACACACAACAAACAACACACACAACATACAATAAACACACATACACACACACATACACACACACACACACACACACAACATACTCAACACACAACATACACAACATACACAACACACGCCCAACATACAACACATACACAACACACACACAACATACAACACACACACAACATACACAACACACACAACATACACAACTTACACAACACACACAACATACACAACATACACAACATACACATAACATACTTAACACACACCATATACAATACACCCAACATACAACACATACACAATATACACAACACACACACAACACACAACACATACAACACATAAAACATACCCAACACACAACATACACAACTTACACAACTTACACAACATACACAACACACACACACACAACACACACAACACACACAACACACACAACACACACAACACACACAACACACACAACACACACAACACACACAACACACACAACATAAACAACACACAAACAACATACCCAACACACAACATACACAACTTACACATCTTACACAACATACACAACACACAACATACACAACAAACAACACATACACAACACAAACAACATACTGAACACTCAATATACACAACTTATACTACACACACACAACACACACAACATACACAACATAAACATCACACAACATATACGCAACACACACAACATACCAAACACACAACATACATAACTTACCCAACACACATACACACACACACTCACACACACCCCCACACACACCCACACACACCCACACCCCCCCCACACACACACAACATACAATACACACACACACACACACACACACACACACACACACACACACACACACACACACACACACACACACACACACACACACACACACACACACACACACACACACACACACACACACACACACACACACACAACATACTCAACACACAAAACACACAACATGCACAACACACGCCCAACATACGACACATACACAAGATACACAAGATACACAACACACACAACATACACAACATACACAACATACACAACATACACAACTTTCACAACACACAAACACACACAACATACACAACATACACAACATACAATACACACACAACATATTCAACACACAACATACACAACATACACAACATACACAACATACACAACATACACAACATACACAACACACACAACATACAACACATACACAACATACACAACACGCATACCACACACAACACATACAACACAAACAACACACACAACATACCCAACACACAACACAACACACAACACAACTTACACAACACACACACACACAACACACAACACACACAGCATACACAACACACACAACATACACAACATACACAACACACACAAAACACACAACTTACAACACATACACAACATACACAACATACACAACACACATACAACACACAACACATACAACACACACAACACACACAACACACACAACACACACAACACACACAACACACACAACACACACAACACACACAACATAAACAACACACAAACAACATACCCAACACACAACATACACAACTTACACATCTTACACAACATACACAACACACACAACACACAACACACACAGCATACACAACACACACAACATACACAACACACAACACTCATAACATACACAACACACACCCACACACAAACAACATACACAACACACAATACACACACAACATACTCAGCACACAACATACACAACATACACAACACACGCCCAACACACAACATACACAACATACACAACAAACACAACACACAACACAACATACACAACATACACAACATACACAACATACACAACACACACAACATACAACACATACACAACATACACAATACACACACAACATACACAACATACAATACTCACACAACATACTCAACACACAACATACACAACACACACACAACAAACAACACACACAACATACAATAAACACACATACACACACACATACACACACACACACACACACACACACACACACACACACACACACACACACACACACACACACACAACATACTCAACACACAACATACACAACATACACAACACACGCCCAACATACAACACATACACAACACACACACAACATACAACACACACACAACATACACAACACACACAACATACACAACTTACACAACACACACAACATACACAACATACACAACATACACAACATACACATAACATACTTAACACACAACATATACAATACACCCAACATACAACACATACACAATATACACAACAAACAACACATACACAACACACACAACATACTCAACACACAAAACACACAACATGCACAACACACGCCCAACATACGACACATACACAAGATACACAACATACACAACACACACAACATACACAACATACACAACTTTTACAACACACAAACACACACAACATACACAACATACACAACATACACAACATACAATACACACACAACATATTCAACACACAACATACACAACATACACAACATACACAACATACACAACATACACAACATACACAACATACACAACACACACAACATACAACACATACACAACATACACAACACACATACCACACACAACACATACAACACAAACAACACACACAACATACCCAACACACAACACAACACACAACACAACTTACACAACACACACACACACAACACACAACACACACAGCATACACAACATACACAACACACAACACTCATAACATACACAACACACACCCACACACAAACAACATACACAACACACAATACACACACAACATACTCAGCACACAACATACACAACATACACAACACACGCCCAACACACAACATACACAACATACACAACAAACACAACACACAACACAACATACACAACATACACAACACACACAACATACAACACATACACAACATACACAATACACACACAACATACACAACATACAATACTCACACAACATACTCAACACACAACATACACAACACACACACAACAAACAACACACACAACATACAATAAACACACATACACACACATACACACACACACACACACACACACACACACACACACAACATACTCAACACACAACATACACAACATACACAACACACGCCCAACATACAACACATACACAACACACACACAACATACAACACACACACAACATACACAACACACACAACATACACAACATACACAACTTACAAAACACACACAACACACACAACATACACAACATACACAACATACACAACATACACACAACATACTTAACACACAACATATACAACACACCCAACATACAACACATACACAATATACACAACACACACACAACACACAACACATACAACACATAAAACGTACCCAACACACAACATACACAACTTACACAACATACATAACACACACACACAACACACACAACACACACAACACACACAACACACACAACACACACAACACACACAACACACACAACACACACAACACACACAACACACACAACATAAACAACACACAAACAACATACCCAACACACAACATACACAACTTACACATCTTACACAACATACACAACACACAACATACACAACAAACAACACATACACAACACACACAACATACTCAACACTCAAAACACACAACATGCACAACACACGCCCAACATACGACACATACACAAGATACACAACATACACAACACACACAACATACACAACATACACAACTTTCACAACACACAAACACACACAACATACACAACATACACAACATACACAACATACACAACATACACAACATACAATACACACACAACATATTCAACACACAACATACACAACTTACACAACTTACACAACATACACAACACACACACACAACACACACAACACACACAACACACACAACACACACAACACACACAACACACACAACACACACAACACACACAACATAAACAACACACAAACAACATACCCAACACACAACATACACAACTTACACATCTTACACAACATACACAACACACAACATACACAACAAACAACACATACACAACACACACAACATACTCAACACTCAAAACACACAACATGCACAACACACGCCCAACATACGACACATACACAAGATACACAACATACACAATACACACAACATACACAACATACACAACTTTCACAACACACAAACACACACAACATACACAACATACACAACATACACAACATACACAACATACAATACACACACAACATATTCAACACACAACATACACAACATACACAACATACACAATATACACAACACACACAACATACAACACACACACAACATACACAACACACATACCACACACAACACATACAACAAAAACAACACACACAACATACCCAACACACAACACAACACACAACACAACTTACACAACACACACACACACAACACACAACACACACAGCATACACAACACACACAACATACACAACACACAACACTCATAACATACACAACACACACCCACACACAAACAACATACACAACACACAATACACACACAACATACTCAGCACACAACATACACAACATACACAACACACGCCCAACACACAACATACACAACATACACAACAAACACAACACACAACACAACATACACAACATACACAACATACACAACACACACAACATACAACACATACACAACATACACAATACACACACAACATACACAACATACAATACTCACACAACATACTCAACACACAACATACACAACACACATACAACAAACAACACACACAACATACAATAAACACACATACACACACACATACACACACACACACACACACACACACACAACATACTCAACACTCAACATACACAACATACACAACACACGCCCAACATACAACACATACACAACACACACACAACATACAACACACACACAACATACACAACACACACAACATACACAACATACACAACTTACACAACACACACAACATACACAACATACACAACATACACAACATACACACAACATACTTAACACACAACATATACAACACACCCAACATACAACACATACACAATATACACAACACACACACAACACACAACACATACAACACATAAAACGTACCCAACACACAACATACACAACTTACACAACTTACACAACATACACAACACACACACACAACACACACAACACACACAACACACACAACACACACAACACACACAACACACACAACACACACAACACACACAACATAAACAACACACAAACAACATACCCAACACACAACATACACAACTTACACATCTTACACAACATACACAACACACAACATACACAACAAACAACACATACACAACACACACAACATACTCAACACTCAAAACACACAACATGCACAACACACGCCCAACATACGACACATACACAAGATACACAACATACACAACACACACAACATACACAACATAAACAACTTTCACAACACACAAACACACACAACATACACAACATACACAACATACACAACATACAATACACACACAACATATTCAACACACAACATACACAACATACACAACATACACAACATACACAACATACACAACATACACAACACACACAACATACAACACATACACAACATACACAACACACATACCACACACAACACATACAACAAAAACAACACACACAACATACCCAACACACAACACAACACACAACACAACTTACACAACACACACACACACACACAACACACAACACACACAGCATACACAACACACACAACATACACAACACACAACACTCATAACATACACAACACCCACCCACACACAAACAACATACACAACACACAATACACACACAACATACTCAGCACACAACATACACAACATACACAACACACGCCCAACACACAACATACACAACATACACAACAAACACAACACACAACACAACATACACAACATACACAACATACACAACACACACAACATACAACACATACACAACATACACAATACACACACAACATACACAACATACAATACTCACACAACATACTCAACACACAACATACACAACACACACACAACAAACAACACACACAACATACAATAAACACACATACACACACACATACACACACACACACACACACACAACATACTCAACACACAACATACACAACATACACAACACACGCCCAACATACAACACATACACAACACACACACAACATACAACACACACACAACATACACAACACACACAACATACACAACTTACACAACACACACAACATACACAACATACACAACATACACATAACATACTTAACACACACCATATACAATACACCCAACATACAACACATACACAATATACACAACACACACACAACACACAACACATACAACACATAAAACATACCCAACACACAACATACACAACTTACACAACTTACACAACATACACAACACACACACACAACACACACAACACACACAACACACACAACACACACAACACACACAACACACACAACACACACAACACACACAACACACACAACATAAACAACACACAAACAACATACCCAACACACAACATACACAACTTACACATCTTACACAACATACACAACACACAACATACACAACAAACAACACATACACAACACAAACAACATACTGAACACTCAATATACACAACTTATACTACACACACACAACACACACAACATACACAACATAAACATCACACAACATATACGCAACACACACAACATACCAAACACACAACATACATAACTTACCCAACACACATACACACACACACTCACACACACCCCCACACACACCCACACACACCCACACCCCCCCCACACACACACAACATACAATACACACACACACACACACACACACACACACACACACACACACACACACACACACACACACACACACACACACACACACACACACACACACACACACACACACACACACACACACACACACACACACACAACATACTCAACACACAAAACACACAACATGCACAACACACGCCCAACATACGACACATACACAAGATACACAAGATACACAACACACACAACATACACAACATACACAACATACACAACATACACAACTTTCACAACACACAAACACACACAACATACACAACATACACAACATACAATACACACACAACATATTCAACACACAACATACACAACATACACAACATACACAACATACACAACATACACAACATACACAACACACACAACATACAACACATACACAACATACACAACACGCATACCACACACAACACATACAACACAAACAACACACACAACATACCCAACACACAACACAACACACAACACAACTTACACAACACACACACACACAACACACAACACACACAGCATACACAACACACACAACATACACAACATACACAACACACACAAAACACACAACTTACAACACATACACAACATACACAACATACACAACACACATACAACACACAACACATACAACACACACAACACACACAACACACACAACACACACAACACACACAACACACACAACACACACAACACACACAACACACACAACACACACAACACACACAACACACACAACACACACAACATAAACAACACACAAACAACATACCCAACACACAACATACACAACTTACACATCTTACACAACATACACAACACACACAACACACAACACACAAAGCATACACAACACACACAACATACACAACACACAACACTCATAACATACACAACACACACCCACACACAAACAACATACACAACACACAATACACACACAACATACTCAGCACACAACATACACAACATACACAACACACGCCCAACACACAACATACACAACATACACAACAAACACAACACACAACACAACATACACAACATACACAACATACACAACATACACAACACACACAACATACAACACATACACAACATACACAATACACACACAACATACACAACATACAATACTCACACAACATACTCAACACACAACATACACAACACACACACAACAAACAACACACACAACATACAATAAACACACATACACACACACATACACACACACACACACACACACACACACACACACACACACACACACACACACACACAACATACTCAACACACAACATACACAACATACACAACACACGCCCAACATACAACACATACACAACACACACACAACATACAACACACACACAACATACACAACACACACAACATACACAACTTACACAACACACACAACATACACAACATACACAACATACACAACATACACATAACATACTTAACACACAACATATACAATACACCCAACATACAACACATACACAATATACACAACAAACAACACATACACAACACACACAACATACTCAACACACAAAACACACAACATGCACAACACACGCCCAACATACGACACATACACAAGATACACAACATACACAACATACACAACACACACAACATACACAACATACACAACTTTTACAACACACAAACACACACAACATACACAACATACACAACATACACAACATACAATACACACACAACATATTCAACACACAACATACACAACATACACAACATACACAACATACACAACATACACAACACACACAACATACAACACATACACAACATACACAACACACATACCACACACAACACATACAACACAAACAACACACACAACATACCCAACACACAACACAACACACAACACAACTTACACAACACACACACACACAACACACAACACACACAGCATACACAACACACACAACATACACAACACACAACACACAACACTCATAACATACACAACACACACCCACACACAAACAACATACACAACACACAATACACACACAACATACTCAGCACACAACATACACAACATACACAACACACGCCCAACACACAACATACACAACATACACAACAAACACAACACACAACACAACATACACAACATACACAACACACACAACATACAACACATACACAACATACACAATACACACACAACATACACAACATACAATACTCACACAACATACTCAACACACAACATACACAACACACACACAACAAACAACACACACAACATACAATAAACACACATACACACACATACACACACACACACACACACACACACACAACATACTCAACACACAACATACACAACATACACAACACACGCCCAACATACAACACATACACAACACACACACAACATACAACACACACACAACATACACAACACACACAACATACACAACATACACAACTTACACAACACACACAACACACACAACATACACAACATACACAACATACACACAACATACTTAACACACAACATATACAACACACCCAACATACAACACATACACAATATACACAACACACACACAACACACAACACATACAACACATAAAACGTACCCAACACACAACATACACAACTTACACAACATACATAACACACACACACAACACACACAACACACACAACACACACAACACACACAACACACACAACACACACAACACACACAACACACACAACACACACAACACACACAACACACACAACATAAACAACACACAAACAACATACCCAACACACAACATACACAACTTACACATCTTACACAACATACACAACACACAACATACACAACAAACAACACATACACAACACACACAACATACTCAACACTCAAAACACACAACATGCACAACACACGCCCAACATACGACACATACACAAGATACACAACATACACAACACACACAACATACACAACATACACAACTTTCACAACACACAAACACACACAACATACACAACATACACAACATACACAACATACACAACATACACAACATACAATACACACACAACATATTCAACACACAACATACACAACTTACACAACTTACACAACATACACAACACACACACACAACACACACAACACACACAACACACACAACACACACAACACACACAACACACACAACACACACAACACACACAACACACACAACATAAACAACACACAAACAACATACCCAACACACAACATACACAACTTACACATCTTACACAACATACACAACACACAACATACACAACAAACAACACATACACAACACACACAACATACTCAACACTCAAAACACACAACATGCACAACACACGCCCAACATACGACACATACACAAGATACACAACATACACAATACACACAACATACACAACATACACAACTTTCACAACACACAAACACACACAACATACACAACATACACAACATACACAACATACACAACATACACAACATACAATACACACACAACATATTCAACACACAACATACACAACATACACAACATACACAATATACACAACACACACAACATACAACACACACACAACATACACAACACACATACCACACACAACACATACAACAAAAACAACACACACAACATACCCAACACACAACACAACACACAACACAACTTACACAACACACACACACACAACACACAACACACACAGCATACACAACACACACAACATACACAACACACAACACTCATAACATACACAACACACACCCACACACAAACAACATACACAACACACAATACACACACAACATACTCAGCACACAACATACACAACATACACAACACACGCCCAACACACAACATACACAACATACACAACAAACACAACACACAACACAACATACACAACATACACAACATACACAACACACACAACATACAACACATACACAACATACACAATACACACACAACATACACAACATACAATACTCACACAACATACTCAACACACAACATACACAACACACATACAACAAACAACACACACAACATACAATAAACACACATACACACACACATACACACACACACACACACACACAACATACTCAACACACAACATACACAACATACACAACACACGCCCAACATACAACACATACACAACACACACACAACATACAACACACACACAACATACACAACACACACAACATACACAACATACACAACTTACACAACACACACAACATACACAACATACACAACATACACAACATACACACAACATACTTAACACACAACATATACAACACACCCAACATACAACACATACACAATATACACAACACACACACAACACACAACACATACAACACATAAAACGTACCCAACACACAACATACACAACTTACACAACTTACACAACATACACAACACACACACACAACACACACAACACACACAACACACACAACACACACAACACACACAACACACACAACACACACAACACACACAACATAAACAACACACAAACAACATACCCAACACACAACATACACAACTTACACATCTTACACAACATACACAACACACAACATACACAACAAACAACACATACACAACACACACAACATACTCAACACTCAAAACACACAACATGCACAACACACGCCCAACATACGACACATACACAACATACACAACATACACAACACACACAACATACACAACATAAACAACTTTCACAACACACAAACACACACAACATACACAACATACACAACATACACAACATACAATACACACACTACATATTCAACACACAACATACACAACATACACAACATACACAACATACACAACATACACAACACACACAACATACAACACATACACAACATACACAACACACATACCACACACAACACATACAACAAAAACAACACACACAACATACCCAACACACAACACAACACACAACACAACTTACACAACACACACACACACACACAACACACAACACACACAGCATACACAACACACACAACATACACAACACACAACACTCATAACATACACAACACACACCCACACACAAACAACATACACAACACACAATACACACACAACATACTCAGCACACAACATACACAACATACACAACACACGCCCAACACACAACATACACAACATACACAACAAACACAACACACAACACAACATACACAACATACACAACACACACAACATACAACACATACACAACATACACAATACACACACAACATACACAACATACAATACTCACACAACATACTCAACACACAACATACACAACACACACACAACAAACAACACACACAACATACAATAAACACACATACACACACACATACACACACACACACACACACACACAACATACTCAACACACAACATACACAACATACACAACACACGCCCAACATACAACACATACACAACACACACACAACATACAACACACACACAACATACACAACACACACAACATACACAACTTACACAACACACACAACATACACAACATACACAACATACACATAACATACTTAACACACACCATATACAATACACCCAACATACAACACATACACAATATACACAACACACACACAACACACAACACATACAACACATAAAACATACCCAACACACAACATACACAACTTACACAACTTACACAACATACACAACACACACACACAACACACACAACACACACAACACACACAACACACACAACACACACAACACACACAACACACACAACACACACAACACACACAACACACACAACACACACAACACACACAACACACACAACATAAACAACACACAAACAACATACCCAACACACAACATACACAACTTACACATCTTACACAACATACACAACACACAACATACACAACAAACAACACATACACAACACAAACAACATACTGAACACTCAATATACACAACTTATACTACACACACACAACACACACAACATACACAACATAAACATCACACAACATATACGCAACACACACAACATACCAAACACACAACATACATAACTTACCCAACACACATACACACACACACTCACACACACCCCCACACACACCCACACACACCCACACCCCCCCCACACACACACAACATACAATACACACACACACACACACACACACACACACACACACACACACACACACACACACACACACACACACACACACACACACACACACACACACACACACACACACACACACACACACACACACACACACAACATACTCAACACACAAAACACACAACATGCACAACACACGCCCAACATACGACACATACACAAGATACACAAGATACACAACACACACAACATACACAACATACACAACATACACAACTTTCACAACACACAAACACACACAACATACACAACATACACAACATACAATACACACACAACATATTCAACACACAACATACACAACATACACAACATACACAACATACACAACATACACAACATACACAACACACACAACATACAACACATACACAACATACACAACACGCATACCACACACAACACATACAACACAAACAACACACACAACATACCCAACACACAACACAACACACAACACAACTTACACAACACACACACACACAACACACAACACACACAGCATACACAACACACACAACATACACAACATACACAACACACACAAAACACACAACTTACAACACATACACAACATACACAACATACACAACACACATACAACACACAACACATACAACACACACAACACACACAACACACACAACACACACAACACACACAACACACAAACAACATACCCAACACACAACATACACAACTTACACATCTTACACAACATACACAACACACACAACACACAACACACACAGCATACACAACACACACAACATACACAACACACAACACTCATAACATACACAACACACACCCACACACAAACAACATACACAACACACAATACACACACAACATACTCAGCACACAACATACACAACATACACAACACACGCCCAACACACAACATACACAACATACACAACAAACACAACACACAACACAACATACACAACATACACAACATACACAACATACACAACACACACAACATACAACACATACACAACATACACAATACACACACAACATACACAACATACAATACTCACACAACATACTCAACACACAACATACACAACACACACACAACAAACAACACACACAACATACAATAAACACACATACACACACACATACACACACACACACACACACACACAACATACTCAACACACAACATACACAACATACACAACACACGCCCAACATACAACACATACACAACACACACACAACATACAACACACACACAACATACACAACACACACAACATACACAACTTACACAACACACACAACATACACAACATACACAACATACACAACATACACATAACATACTTAACACACAACATATACAATACACCCAACATACAACACATACACAATATACACAACACACACACAACACACAACACACAACACATACAACACATAAAACATACCCAACACACAACATACACAACTTACACAACTTACACAACATACACAACACACACACACAACACACACAACACACACAACACACACAACACACACAACACACACAACACACACAACACACACAACACACACAACACACACAACACACACAACACACACAACACACAAACAACATACCCAACACACAACATACACAACTTACACATCTTACACAACATACACAACACACAACATACACAACAAACAACACATACACAACACAAACAACATACTGAACACTCAATATACACAACTTATACTACACACACACAACACACACAACATACACAACATAAACATCACACAACATATACGCAACACACACAACATACCAAACACACAACATACATAACTTACCCAACACACATACACACACACACACTCACACACACCCCCACACACACCCACACCCCCCCACACCCCCCCCCACACACACACAACATACAATACACACACACACACACACACACACACACACACACACACACACACACACACACACACACACACACACACACACACACACACACACACACACACACACACACACACACACACACACACACACACACACACACACACACACACACACACACACACACACACACACACACACACACACACACACACACACACACACACACACACACACACACACACACACACACACACAACATACTCAACACACAAAACACACAACATGCACAACACACGCCCAACATACGACACATACACAAGATACACAAGATACACAACACACACAACATACACAACATACACAACATACACAACTTTCACAACACACAAACACACACAACATACACAACATACACAACATACACAACATACAATACACACACAACATATTCAACACACAACATACACAACATACACAACATACACAACATACACAACATACACAACATACACAACACACACAACATACAACACATACACAACATACACAACACGCATACCACACACAACACATACAACACAAACAACACACACAACATACCCAACACACAACACAACACACAACACAACACAACTTACACAACACACACACACACAACACACAACACACACAGCATACACAACACACACAACATACACAACATACACAACACACACAAAACACACAACTTACAACACATACACAACATACACAACATACACAACACACATACAACACACAACACATACAACACACACAACACACACAACACACACAACACACACAACACACACAACACACACAACACACACAACACACACAACACACACAACACACACAACATACCCAACACACAACATACACAACTTACACAACACACACACACACAGCATACACAACACACATAACATTCCCAACACACAACATACACAACTTACACAAAACAAACTCACAACACTCAACACATACAACACACAACATACACAACAAACAACACATACACAACACACACCCACAACACACAATCCACACAACTTATACAACACACACACACACACACACACACACACACACACACACACACACACACACACACACACACACACACACACACACACACACACACACACACACACACACACACACACACACACACACACACACACACACACACACACACACACACACACACACACACACACACACACACACACACACACACACACACACACACACACACACACACACACACACAACACACACAACATACACAACATACACAACACACAACACATACACAACACACATAACATACCCAACACACAACATATACAAATTACAATACACACACTCACACACACACACACACACACACACACACACACACACACACACACACACACACACACACACACACACACACACACACACACACACACACACACACACACACACACACACACACACACACACACACATCCGTAGTCTCGTCTCTTGTCTCGTTCGTACTCTCGTGTGATGTGTCATCCGTAGTCTCGTCTCTTGTCTCGTCCATAGTTTCGTCTCTTGTTACTCCGCGTAGCAGTTTAATGATGTCATACAAGGTACGCGCACTCACGTCCGCAGCAAACAAACATGTCCAGACAGGTCTCGAGTACGGGTTTCATAAGAGACAAGAATTTAATCGCTATCTAATATAATAATAACAACACTAGTCTACTGTTCTTCGAACATGCAGAGCATTCGTTATCAGTTTTGTTTGAATTATATCGATTTATACAGGTGTTCAATATAGTTCTTACAGACAATAACTAATACTCTATTCTATTGTTCTATCATGACGCTTCACTTTCCTCGAACAATGTCGATAGTGAGCACTGCGCCGTCTTGTATTGATATATGATCTTTGATGTCAAGGCGATCGAGTCAACATTGCGCATCGCACATAGCGTGTTTATTTATTTAATAATGATGTTGAACGCAATTATACACATACGTACATACGTACACACGTATAGGTTAAGAACACCAGCATGATAAAATGCTGAAACAGTATTGTTGGTATCTAGGCACAGATGAAATACAGATGAGACTTGAACAAGGAATACCTCTTCAAAACAGTTTGACACCAGTTTGGAACCAGTCTGTATGCAGGCTTTCAACAGTGACCGTTGGTAAGTACAAATCTCGTATGACAAATACTGTTACATGACGAACAAATATTACACAGATAGCTGGTAGTTTGAATGTTTTAGCAGATAAGTTCGTATAATTCCCTATGGCTATGACTTAACTTAGTCTTAACACGGGACAAATACACGGATGTTTTTTCAACACAGAGGTTTGATTTATACCAGTATATACCAGTTAACAGGGGAATTTTTTACTCACTATAAAAAAAGAAGTAAAGGTAAGTTCTTATATAGCGCAGTATCCAGTCCTCAGGACTGCTCAAAGCGCTTTACATCTTACTCCCTGGCAGACCTGTTCAATCGAACACCATCTCGACTTCTGGGAAGCATCCAGCCACGCTGCTATTAATGCGCGAAGACTATTCGTACACAAATATCCACCACTGTCTATAGCCAGGTACTCATTCATACAGCTGAGTTAACTGGAGCAACGTATAGTGAACGAACTTGCCCAAGGTTCGACACCGCCGCACAGGATTCGAACCCGGGTTCTCTCGGTTGAAAGTCCGAAGCTCTAGACACTGCACCACGGCGCTATAGTATGTCACTGCCCATAACATCAAATGATGAGATTATATTCAAGCACGAAAACACAAAACAATGGCTAACCAAAGAACTATCTGTTTAACTAAGTCAACCTTGCGTACAAAATTACGGCGCGTAGCCGTTTGATGATGTCATACAGGGTGCGCGTGCTCGCAACAAACAAACATGTCCAGTCACGTCTCCGCGTACGAGTTTATTTATAACCACGAACAATGGGAGGGAAAAAGAGACGGGAGAGGAGAGAAGGAAATGCAATGGGAGGAAAGATGACGGGAAGAAAGGAAGTGAGAGTACATGTGACAGAAGAGAAGTCGGGAGGGACGATGACAGGAAGAAAGGTGACAAGAGAAACAGCGTCAGGAAATAATGGAACGGACGAGACTGTGACGGGAGAGCAGAAGACAGGGGAACAAGATTACAACCAGACAGATGCAAACCGTAGAAAGAGCTACACTGAGGCAGTGATTGAGGGGGCAATGAGGAAAGAGAGGGTGTTTATGTTCGATTCGATTATGAGAAAGACAGATAAGACTCTAAGCGAGGGGGAGGACGTCGTTGTTTGTCTACCGGGGGCTAGGATAGAACATGTAACTGAAAGGGTAGAGAAGGTACTGGGGCATGGCAAGGGAGGGTCTATACTAGTACATGTAGGGACAAATAACGCAGAGAGGGAGGGAACAACTGGGATAGTTCAGAAGTACAGACAGTTAGTGAAGAAGTTAAAGAAGACAAGAGTAGAACAGATTATCCTCTCAGGAATTTTGCCAGTAATGGGAGGAAGGGGGCCGACATATAGAAACTGCAAGAGGATGGCGATCAACGCACTAGTTGAGCAGATGTGTAAAGAAGAGGGGGTGGGATTCGTAGATTTATGGGGATACTTTGTTGGGAGGGAAGATATGTACATGAGAGATGGCCTACATCTAAGTGGAAAGGGGGCAGCAGTTTTCTCAGAGAACTTGCTGCAATCTGTTGACAGTGGGACAGGCTGCATCTATTTAAACTAGATTCGCAGGGGGGATTCACAGAGAAGTCTGAAACTGGAGGCATAGATAAAGACAGCAGAAATAAATCGGCAAAGAACAGCCTGGAAAACTGTTCTGAATCAGGATATAAATGCATTTGTTTAAATGCAAGGAGCATAGTAAACAAAAGAAGTGAACTAAACATTATGGTAGAAGATATTGACCCTCACATAATAGGTATAACCGAATCGTGGGCCACCACTGATATATCAGATGCCGAATTGGGACTAACAGGATATGT
This sequence comes from Escarpia spicata, assembly GCA_963995525.1. NCBI lineage: Eukaryota > Metazoa > Annelida > Polychaeta > Sabellida > Siboglinidae > Escarpia > Escarpia spicata. The sequence continues at coordinate 56,999,329 of OZ023205.1, forward strand.
AATGTTTAGGAAAGATAGAATAGGAAGAAAGGGAGGTGGAGTTATTTTATATATTAAAGAATCTATCCAGGCTTATGAAATAAAATTAGAAAGAGAAGCAGATTGCGAAGAAGCTGTTTGGTGTAACATAGTTACAGGAAACTCAACGTTAACAGTTGGGTTAATTTATCGAAGTCCAAACATAAGCATAGAAGAGAATGAAAAAATACAAAACGCTATAAGGGAAGTAAGCAAACGGAACTGTATTATTATGGGGGACTTTAACCATGGGCATATACAATGGAAATCTCTACAGAGTATGGGGAGTGAGGACCACAAGTTTTTAGTTTTAGTACAAGATAGTTTCCTTTCTCAACATGTGCTAGAACCAACCAGGGGAGAGAATGTGTTAGACTTAGTTTTGTCCTCACAGAAAGAATTAGTTGACAATGTCAAGATATGTGAGCCACTGGGGAGTAGTGATCACAACCAGATACATTTTACCATCAAAGTAAAACCAGAAAGGAATAGTAAAAAGCAGTATAGGAGAAATTTCCACAAAGGAAGGCATAAGGACATGAGGAAATATTTAGCAAAGATAGACTGGAATAACACACTGAAGAATAAGACAGCAACCGAATGCTGGAATATCTTAAATAGTGAAATTAAGTGCATAGTCGATAAATTTGTACCTTTCAAAAAACAAGGGAAACGGTCTAAAAAGAAACACTTATCGAAATAAGCCATTAGAAAAATTAAGTATAAACAAATGATGTGGAAGTCATATAGATGTACTGGAAATGATGAAGACTACAACATTTATAAAGAAGCACTTAATCAAGCTACAGCTGAAATTAGAAATTCAAAGAGAAGCTATGAAAAAAAATTAGCTAGTAATATAAAACATGACAGTAAGAGTTTTTTATGCGTATATTCGAAGCAAACAGAAAGTTCAGGATAAGGTCGGTCCTCTAGAAGATAGTGCTGGAAATACAATATCAGAGGGATTCTTAATGGCAGAAGACCTGAATGAGTATTTTAGTTCAGTGTTTACCAGGGAAGATATTAGTTCACTGCCAGTACCAGAGGCTAAGTTCAAGGGGGCAGTTTCAGACTATTTAGGACAGTTAGTTGTAACCTCGGAAATGGTAGCTAAGAAAATAAGGGCTATGAAGGATAATAAATCACCTGGAGTGGACGGGATTCCGCCCAAACTACTATTGGAAATTGTAGAACAAATTAGCGCACCGCTTGCAACAGTTTTCAATTTGTCATTAGAAGAGGGAGTGGTTCCTTTACAATGGAAAGAGGCAAACATTATACCGTTATTTAAAAAAGGTTCGAGAAACAAGTCAGAGAACTATAGACCAGTGAGTTTAACATCAGTGATTTGCAAATTATTAGAAAGACTAATTAAAGATCACATGGTGGATTTTCTTGTTAAACATAACTTGATCAACCCATCTCAACATGGGTTTTTAAAAGCGAGGTCATGCTTAACAAATATGTTATGTTTTTTGGAAGACATCACTAGGTGGGTAGATGAGGGATCACCAGTAGATATCATCTATTTAGATTTTCAAAAAGCTTTCGACAAAGTACCACATCAAAGATTACTCCTTAAGCTAAAGGCCCATGGCATAGGAAATGGTATAATAAACTGGATAGAAAAATGGCTGAATGACAGAAGACAACGTGTAGTAGTTGATGGGGAGGCTTCAAACTGGAAATCGGTATTGAGTGGGGTACCACAGGGATCAGTACTAGGACCTATATTATTCTTAATATATATCAACGATTTGGACGATGATATAACAAGCAAGGTGTTGAAATTTGCGGATGATACAAAAGTGTTTAGAAGGATTAAAAGTGATGGAGACAGACAGCATTTACAAGATGATCTTGATAGGTTGATCAAATGGTCTGAAAAGTGGCAAATGATGTTCAATTTTGGGAAATGTAAATGCCTCCACACAGGTCATGGGAATGAAGAGGTAAAATATAAAATGGGGGGTACTGTTCTAAGTACTACTGTAAAAGAAATGGACTTAGGGTTAACCATTAGTGCTGATATGAAGGTTTCAGAGCAGTGCGGAATTGCAGCGTCAAAGGGAAATCAAATCCTTGGATTAATTAGGCGAAATATAGCGTATAAGAAAAAAGAATTCATAGTACCGCTGTACAAAACAATAGTGAGGCCTCATTTAGAATATTGTATACAAGCATGGAGGCCATATCGCAAGAAGGACATAGATATGCTAGAAAGAGTACAGAGGAGAGCGACTAAAATGATACAAAATCTGAGGGATCTTAGTTACGAAATACGCCTAAAAGAATGTGGTTTAACAACACTAGAGACCAGGAGATTGAGAGGAGATCACATAGAAGTGTTTAAAATATTGAATGGTTATGAAAATATTGATAGAAACATTTTTTTCTCAGTTAAGAAAGATAGAAGGACCAGAGGACATGAAGCTACATTAGTAAAGGAGCAGTGTAGATTAGATATAAGAAAGTTCTCATTCTCACAAAGGACTGTAAATGAATGGAACAGATTATCTCCTGATTGTGTTGGTGCTAGTAGCGTGAATATGTTTTAAAATAAAATCGACACACACCTTAAAAAGGCGGGATACATGTAGATAAAAAGTATTGGACTCTCGATAAGCCAAAAGGCTTCCTTGTCCAACTGCCATCCAGAGTAATTTTCTGGATGGCAATCTTGTTAAATCTTGTTAAAAATGACATTGCGCAATCACGGTGCGGTTCGCGCGCGCTCGCGCGCAACAAACAAACAAGTCCAGATACGTGTCGAGTACGGGTTTTGTAAGAGACACCAAAGGTCTAATTCCAAAATGGTCACTCTGTTGTAACATACTCTTATATGTAGTCTACATTTCGTATACATTACTTCAGACAAAACGGTCTCCGCTGAATTTATAACCCTTTTATTACACATTACCCCTTATTACAACACCACATTTTCGACATGTCATAATTAACCAAATAAGGATTCGATCCCTTGACGGAGCGGTCTCCCGGTCAAGCAATCTCGTGTGTGACATATTAAAATGATATTCGGTATATGTTATTTTATTCAAAAAGTGGTCGCATACCTTTGCAAAAAAAATGGCCTATGCTTTAACATGGGATAAAAACCCAAAAAGTGATCGGATACCTTTGCGATAAAATTCTCTATGCTTTAACCAAGCTCATTTGCATAACTAGCCACGCCCACAATGCACAGCTCGCTCGTGATTGGTCAATTGCACTTCCCCCAGTTTGCGCCAACAAAATCTCGAAAACCATTTTGTGATTTTGGGGGAAAATGTTAAATGTTCCTTATCTCTTAACATGTGTTTCCCCCAGTTTGCGCCAACGTACGCTGTACACCACATACATTACTACTAACGGAATATGGGTCCTACACTGTTCACTTTACTAATGTCCCGTTTACGCCAAAACCTCTAAATAGTCTCATTATAAACATACGACCTGCCGTGGGCGACCACCTGTCTTGAACGGACGCTTTGGTTGTACAAAGGGGTGGTCACCAAAGACAGTCGCATTTGCAGTTGTTTACAATGGAGAACCAGATGCGTCACCGCTGTTACACAACGTGTGTGCTCAGAATATCTCATCAGTGCTGGCTGGCAATGCTGACGTCATGTAGACTACAAACCACTCACACGTAATTCTATTCCGCGTCTGCTCGTAATTAAACTAGCTACTCAACGTGTGCAAGTTCCCTTACGATTTCATCAACATGCACACATGCGCGCTCCATGAGCTAGATGAACATACACACTCGGTAACCCCCAGAAATATTAGACAGAAGAGGTAGAGTCTTAACTAACAAAATGAAATTTTTCTATGTAAGACATAGCACAGGCGTAGGCCGTACGCGCCTTGGGATTTTGAGAGCTTCCGTACACGAATAACACAACGACTCCCATGAGAAGATGTAAAACCTTTTAATTGTTTTACAGAACTGTACGATGGCCTGGTACTCTATATTATTAATTTATTAATTTTGTATGTGGGTCACTGAAGAATTGTTTGCAATAAACAATGTAGAGCAGAGAGCTTGTTGTTTTTTCTTCTTCTAAGTGTCGGCAAATACACCACACCAGGAAGAGTACAGACTCACCAACAATGGTTATCCAATGTGGCGAGGTAGCAATCCGGATTGAAACAAGATATTTTGAACGTAATTATACTATAATGCACGTAGTAGTATATCATATAACTCAATAATTACACATGTTTTATAATGGTAATATTATTATTTGTTTTTAATTGAATTTTGTTTTTGTATAGCTCGATCTTTATATCAGCCTCTCATGATTCTCTTCATGCCTGTTTTGTATATGAAGTGATATTTTAATAAACTATTGATTTATTCACTTACATTTATACACACTTTTAATATCTTCAGGGGTACTGTTCACACTATATTCATATATGCGTTTGTGTATAACGAATCTGTCGCACGAACTCTGATGAAATATAAAAATAATGTACACAGACCTCAATGTGGCCTGGTAAATGACGTGACCACGGAAACGACGTGTCTGTGGCATCGTATTATGTGTTGGCATAAATAAGTTAGAAAGTACATACATACATACATACATACACACATACATACATACATACACACACACACATACATACATACACACACACATACATACACACACACACACACACACACACACACACACACACACACACACACACACACACACACACACACACACATGCATACATGCATACATACATACATACATATACACATACATACATACATACATACATACACACACACACATACATACATACATACATACATACACACACATACACACACACACACACACACACACACACACATGCACACACACACATTTGTGCACACATACATACACATGTACATACGAACAGACGTATATAAGCCATACGTCAATAAATTTGTATTTAAAAACTCACTTCTTTTTACATACAGTTGACGCATATTCCCACATGATATATGAACGAAATACGTGTAACGACTGTTGATGAATAACCGTAATATATATAATATATATATATATATAATAATGATAACAATAATAATGGTTTATTACATAAACTATGATACATTACATTCGATTCGATTACATACGCAGATTGTCACAATGTAATGAGTGTATAAAGCCACTGATCAACCCTCACAATACAAATGTAAATTTCATGGTGCAAGATAACAGTTTGTGTAATTGAAGAAAGAAGAAAAACAGCAACATAAATCACAGCAGTACTAGTTTAATAAATACTTCATTTAAAATTGCAACAAAGGATGCTATTAATATAAGTCAGTAATATTATTTACTAACAACAAATTATCGAGTTGACATTTACACGTTACAAAATGGCCGTCCGTTCCATAACGTTGTCCATTCCCCTCTTCGTTTGACGTCCACGGCGGCGTCTGCTTTTTAGGATGCCCTGCAGGGTCGTCTTCGGGTTACGTGTCCAAACCATGTTAGTTTCCTTCTCTTGACAGTTGCCAGTAGAGGTTCTTGTGGGCCCACTAGGGGTGTGACCTTTCTCCGCACATACTCATTGGTCTTATGCTCCATGTAGGAGATGCAGAACATCTTCCTCAAGCACTTGGTCTCGAGTGGTTTGATTTTTTCTCATCCTTAGCAAGGAGTGTCCACGTCTCTCACACCCGTATAAAAAGATGGATAGAACAAGTGATCTGAACAGGCTATACTTGGTTGTGACGCGTATATTACTACTTCTCCACATCATCTCCAATCTTGCCATGGCTCCCTTTGCTGATGCGATCCTGATACGTATTTCTGTGGTGTAGTTACCATCCTTAGACAATGTCTCTTCTTTGTGGTGACCTCCTTGCCTCTGCACTCTGGACCAATATGTTGGTAAGGCTTTGATGTTCGTCATTGCTGTCGGCCATGAGATCGATGTCGTCAGCGAAACGAAGGTTAGAGACGGACCTGCCACCGATGGAGATGGTACAATGGTGGTTGAATAGGGTGTCCTGCGTGATCTTCTCCCGGAATATGTTGACGAGCGCCGGAGAGAGCAAGCATCCTTGTTGATCGCTCACTGTTGTTCTAAAGAAATCCCCGATCTGGTTGTTCATCAGGACTGCACTGCTGGCATCTTTGTGCAGTGTCTCTATGACTTGTATCAGTTCTTCCTCTGTGTTGTAACCTATGAGGACCTGCCACAGTCCGTCATGCCAGACTTTGTCAAATGCTTCCTTGAAGTCTATGAAGTTGTGAAAGAGATCTCGCTGGTGTTGTAGATGTTTCTCTATGATGAATCTGGTGTTGAACATCTGCTCGACTGTGCTCCTCCCTGCTCTGAAACCGGCATGCTCTTCAGTTAGAAGTTCTTCTGCCATGGATTTCAACCAGTTGAGAATTACTCTGAGCATGATCTTGCTTGGATGGCTGATTAGGCTAATTGTGCGATAGTTCTTGCACTGTCTGAGTTTCCCTTTCTTGGGCAGAGGAATGACGAGTTACTGTTTTCACTCCTGTGGCCACTCTTTGGTCTCCCGAGGTGACTTTCCCGATTCCAGCCGTCCCACTCCTTCTACAACCTCTTCCCTTAGGAATGATAGGCTTACCGGTTCCCCATTCTGAGTCTGCACTGTATGGGTTATACTAGTGTCTGGTTGGAGGTTGTAATTGTAGAGATCCTTTCAGTACTCTGTCCACCAATTCAATACTGCACTGGTTTCTGTCAGGAGATTTCCATTAATGTCTCTCATGGCTGTTGCCTCATCCTATGGGACTTGGTTAGAATATTGAGAGTGTCAAAGGCTTTTTTACTGCATCCTGCTATTTTTCTTTGTTAAATGCCCTTGCATTTGTCCTCCATCCAGTCCTCTCTCGCCTCTTTCATCTTCTTCCTTCTTCCTTCTTTATTCACCATGCAATATTGTGTCCATTCTTCGAGAGACGTATGTTTCCGCTGCTTCAAGCCCCTTCTCTTGTCGCATAGGTTAAGAATTTCATATGAGACCTAAGGCTGGTTCTTCCTCATCTGCCTCCCAAGCACCTCGTCAGCTTTTTTCGAGTAACACCTCTTTGAGATCTTTAGCGAGGGTGTTGTCCATCCAGGCAGCTGAAGGCTGCAAACTTCCCGCCTATCTGTGCTTGAAACTCTTGCGATTTTCGGGTCTTTGAATTTCTCGATGTCAAATCGAATGCGAGGATTTCGTTGAAATCGCTTTGTTTTCAGCCTCAAATTGATGGTTGTGAACACAAGATCATGGTCACTGCCAATATCGACGCCGGGGAATAGCCTTGTGTTTGCCTTATTGATGCTCGATTTGAAGCGTTGTGGGACCGGAATGTAATCAATCTGATTGGAAACAAGACCGTTTGGAGCATGCCATATTGTGGTTCTAGAAAGCTTGTGGGGGTGTAACGTGTTGGCAAGGGTGAGTCTCAACCGATCCGGCATAGTAATAGTTTGTTGCTTGTCACTCATGTTTTTTTCAGTGGGCTTGTGAAAGCTTGGCGGCGCCAATCTCCTCTCCAAGCTTACTCCCTCGCAGTACCCTGCTAACTAGGGTAATTGATCCCAGTCAGAACGTCAGCAGTGTTTGTCTAGTCGTCTGCCAGGCATCACACGATTCTGCCAGTGAAACAGAGTAGTCCGCTATTGCCTTCGTCGAGTCTTGTCTATGGAGAGGCTATGTGCCAGCAGGGGAGGCTTACCCACTCGGCTCCCTTTTCACTATCTATCTATCTGTCGCTATCTGGCGGCTGTACCTAAAAGCGAGAGTATGAAGTATGAAGCGCAAACTACATACTACACGCTACACTAAAGCACTATGCGCATCACACATACCTGTATTAAACACACACAATAATTTAAATATGGATGTAAAATGTATAGAATAATGTTATAAGGGATGGTCTACTCAGTGTTTGTCTAGCATTGTTTATAATTTGGCTATTTTAGATTATATGTACTTATATAAAAAAGCCAGGACAAATTAGCATCAATTAAAATTCCTATGAATTTTGTGTTTTCTACTTGAGTATTTTGTAGTCCATCAGTACCGATGGCGATTGGATTGAAGAACTTTTTATTTATGGACTTGAATACTATACAATGTGTATTATTGATATTTAAAGATAGTTTATTAGTCATTACCCAAATAACTATTCTTTGCAGTTCTTGATTCATGACTGTTTCTAGGTCGCCAAGACTGTTACCATTGTACAACATTTGTATCATCTGCAAATATAATAGGAAAAAGGGTTTCTAATGCATTAACACTGTCGTTAATATAGATTAAGAATAATAATGGCAATATTATTGATCCCTGAGGGACACCACAACATATAGACGTTCGATTTTACTCCGTCAAATAAAACCTACTGCGTTCAATTAAACAAATAACTTTCAAGCCAACTTTCAAATGCTCTTCCTCTAATACCATAATGTTCTAGTTTATTAAGTAATATTTTTTAATCAACTGTATCAAAAGCTTTACTGAAGTCAAGAAAAACTCCTGGTACGTAGTCAACATTATTTATAGCTGTGGGAATTTTATCTACTAGTAGCACAAGAGCCATGTTTGCAGAATGCTTCTTCCTAAATCCAAACTGGTAATCATATAAGATGTTATGTTTGTTTATGAAGGATGTTAATATGTTGTATATTAATTTTTCTAGAACTTTAGAGAAAACTGGCAAAATCGATATTGGACGGTAATTGTTTACGAGTGTCTTGTATTTCGGGATCACTTTTGCAATTTTCATGTCGTCTGGAAAATACCTGTGTTAAGGGAAGTAGGAAATTGTGAATGGTACTAATATTCCCATATTAACTTGTTTACTACAATTTTTGCACCTGCCCAAGACAGCTGCAGTAGATCACGAAGTAAGGAGATCAGTGCGATATGCCGACGGTTCCAACAGAGCAGAAATGTGGGCTGGTGCAACGCTGGTCGATGCACCACATCAAAGGTCGTCAGTGTGTACGCAAACAGAAGCGGACATCAACCTTCTGTAAACGATGTCTTACGTATATGTTAAGTGCATGTTCTCTTTGATGCAGTGATAGTGGTTTAACAAAAATAGTTTTTCTTCTTCAGGAAACCCGTTGTTGAGACGTAAATATATATATATCAAACACGGCAGACAGCAAGGCTAAAAGCACCCTGTTCTCGAATGTGGTAGGTGTATCACGCCAAGTTTGAATATAATCCACCGAGTAGGTCTTAGTTGCTCTCCACCTAAAGAGGTGAGTCTCACAAATACACATTTTAAACACCGTTTCTCTTTTCGTTGTATCTTGTTAAATATACTGTGTCAAGGGAACGGTTTTGAACGGCCGTCACGTACCATGGTTGCATTAAAATTATAATTGTGTTATTTTGATAGCGACTATTGTACAAGACCTGATGGCACGCCGAGTTTATCACTCTTGAAGCATGCCCATGATAAATTTGAAGAGCGTATACCTCGTTTGAATTTTGATGAGTGCCCATGGAAAAAAGAACTGGTAATATGGTAAGTTCAGGAGAAGACGACGGGTTAAACAGGACACATAAATGGTGCATTACATTTAGCACGCTAACTTCAATCCCAAAATACATCATAATTATACATTTAAAAAAAGAGCTACACTATAAAGATTTTGAACAACTTCGAGTAAGATAACAGTTAACCTGACTATAAACAGTTATGTATTATTCGCGCATTAATTGCAGCGTGGCTGAATGCTACTCAGAGTAGTCGAGACGGTATTCGATTGATCAGGTCTGCCAGGGAGAAAAGGTCCTTTGAGTACTCCCATAGACACCGCGCAATATGATAACTTACATTTACCTTTGTAAGGTTAAGCAATTAAATTTCCATTTTCAAAATGAATATAATAAAATGGCATTTGTTTCATGACTATCTACACAACTGGTATCAAATATAACATAATGTCGGTGCAGGACAACAACATCAGGGAAACATTCAACAGTCTCGTCGACGTTCTAATGCCAACGTGAGGCACCAAGCATATGGTTGTGTTGAAATAGCAGTTGGTATTTTTACAAACTCACTCACTTTACTGTTCATACAAGTTACACATCGTGTTCCTTTATAAGGCACGCACACAGTCAAGGAAATATTTGATGGCGTTATGGTGTGGAGAGAGTATAGTAAGTTAGATGGATGCGCGCTTGCGGTGTGACCGGAGAGTGTGATCTAACGGACCGGACGAATGGCACCGTAAACCAACGGTCGTCTACATTTACACCCAGAGCAAAGTGATATTCAAGATGCACAACATGTTTTTTAAATCATATTGGAACAACGTGTCATTTTTGAGCTGATGTATGCTAAAATACGATTAATATATTTAGATCGTCTCAAGGAATGGTGCAGTCAAGAAGCAACTTGTTTGTTGTTTCAGTAATAAATGTTTCCACAACCAAACAATTGAACATCCAGAGCGAAAAATGCGCGTACATTTAATTAAATGGTGGCAAAAGAAAGCGAAATATAAAGGTTGAACTAATTAATTAACTAATTAGTTAGTTACCTTTAACTCAATGGTTGAGTTGATTATACTTTCGATACACTGAATTGCCAAGGCGGATAAATGGATAATTAGCGTACGTACTTATATGTACACGTACACGCACACACACACGCATACACGCACGCGCACACCCCCCCCCCCCCCCACACACACACATTAAAGCGCTGGATACTGTGCTACATAAGAACTCAACTTTATCTTTGACCTACCTAACTATGTAATGTATATATATATATATATATATATATATATATATATATATATATATATATATAATTACCTTTGACCTACCTACAGATTGTATTCTTTTGATAAACGATACCTACCTTTCAGTAGCTTGTCTCCGGGGTAGAATTCTGTCAAACGCCTTGAAACATAATGCAATAAATAATACACCTCTCCGTGTTTCATGTTCGTAAATAATATTCGACGACGTCTGCCAGATATGTGACATGAATGGCGCAATATTTGCGTGGACGGAACTGCTTCCGTTGACGCAGCTATGTAATTTACGGATTGTGCTGTGCAAGTCTTGCTGTCATCGAGATAATTCAATTGTGTTAATTCATAAGTGGAAATTGCAATATTTATCAAGATAATTTTCCACTCAGGTCGAGCTCAACGGGTATCAATTACATATATCAAAAGACATTCCGGCGTCGCGTAGCTACTTTTTGCGGCGGGACATGGCTGACAGAAACACAATATCACAGTGACACGCCAAGCCAGGTGATGGCGGCGGAGATGGCGATAATGAAGACAAGAACAACGATGACATTGTTGATAGCAACGATGACAGACAGACAGACAGACAGACTGACAGACAGACAGACAGGCAGACAGGCAGACAGACAGACAGACAGACAGGCGGACAGGCAGACAGGCAGGCAGGCAGGCAGACAGACAGACAGACATACAGGCATATACAGACGGACAGGCAGACGGACGGACGGACGGACAGACAGAGAGACACACGGAAATACACACAGCCAGACAAACAGACAGACACATTATGAATATATTAAAATATGTTGTGCTCAGCTGTACACGCATGCATGCACATACGTATGCACGCACGAATCCATGCACGAATGCATGCACTCACGAACGCATGCACGCACGCACGAACACACACAGAGGTCCATTAAATGTAAAGACACATATACAGTAAACAATATTATTTATTGCTTCCCGCTTTACGGACACTAGTGTTGCTATGTTTTATATAATTGCCTTTTTCACAGTACATACTGGAGTGTACGTTGAACTTACTGATTCCTTTGGGAATTGGAATTGGTATCACTGAATGTTAAAATGTCGGAAACGCTTGTTAGTTCAGCAGTGCATCTATGCAGTCCAAAAATGATATCACTTGCTTAATGATTATACCTCTTAAAGCACGCATGCACATTATTGATTGATTTCTCATGTTCGCTAGTTACCATGAAAATGGCATGACAATAGCACAGCGTATAAGAATCGCACTTGCAACCGTCGAGGTCTAGGAAGAGCCGTGCTACTTGCCCGCTGGCAGACGTTGGCAAACCTATTAACGGGAGATGGATGTCGTCATATCCTGCACAGGGAGACCGGAGTGAACTGTTGGCGCATCAGCCATCCAGCACGACCACTGTCTCGGCGCCCGAGCACGCGTCGACTC
>OZ023205.1:57016542-57051542 GCA_963995525.1 Escarpia spicata
AGAGAGAGAGAGAGAGAGAGAGAGAGAGAGAGAGAGAGAGAGAGAGAGAGAGAGAGAGAGAGAGAGAGAGAGAGAGAGAGAGAGAGAGAGAGAGAGAGAGAGAGAGAGAGAGAGAGAGAGAGAGAGAGAGAGAGAGAGAGAGAGAGAGAGAGAGAGAGAGAGAGAGAGAGAGAGAGAGAGAGAGAGAGAGAGAGAGAGAGAGAGAGAGAGAGAGAGAGAGAGAGAGAGAGAGAGAGAGAGAGAGAGAGAGAGAGAGAGAGAGAGAGAGAGAGAGAGAGAGAGAGAGAGAGAGAGATAGTGGATATATATATATATATATATATATATATATATATATATATAGATAGATAGGTAGATAGATAGATAGATAGATAGATAGATAGATAGATAGATATATATATAGATAGATAGTTAGATAGATAGATTGATAGATAGATAGACAGATAGATAGATAGATAGATAGATAGATAGATAGATAAGATAGATAGATAGATAGATAGATAGATAGATAGATAGATAGATAGATAGATAGATAGATAGATAGATAGATAAATAGATAGATAGATAGATACATAGATAGATATATAGATAGGTAGGTAGGTAGGTAGATATATATATATATATATATATATATATACATATACATATATATAGATAGATAGATAGGTTGATAGATAGATAGATAGATAGATAGCTAGATAGATAGATAGATAGATAGATAGATAGATAGATAGATAGATAGATAGATAGATAGATAGATAGATAGATAGATAGATAGATAGATAGATAGATAGATATATAGATAGATAGATAGATAGATAGATAGATAGATAGATAGATAGATAGATATAGACACATAGATAGACAGACAGACAGATTGATAGACTGATAGATAGACATATATATATATATATATATATATATATATACAAATAAATATATATATATAGACATAGATAGATATCACAATTGTACTACAAATCGCATATTAAACAGAGACGTATGGATGCTCGTAGTTACATGTACTGTACTGGAATAATCAATTGGGAATGTTGCGAAGCATTTCTAACATCATTTTGTATACATAGTATTTGTAATTATATTATTACGTCCCTAGTGATTAATCGTAATACATGCGGCATACTGAAATAAGTCCAACATTTATTAACATATAAAACAGTTTCAATGCAATTCATTATTATTCCCGTTATGAATAAAAGTGTTTAATGTATGACCCGTTGCAGTAGTTTCAATTTACCCACGACTACTGTTAAATATTGCGACATCGTAGTTGTTACTGTTTAACGTCAGGTGTTTCTTATGGCAAGAGTTTGTTGTGGTATTTTGGTAATGGTGCTGGCTGACAGTCATTTATTCCACCTGTGTGCCTGCTAGTTGAGAGCAACCGCATTGCTCCCTCGTGTCGAGCATGTTCTAAATGCACGCTCTGCTGCCAGTGTCAGACGCCAGCGAACATGCTAACAGCGCTGTTTCCCGCTATTTCTTATAGACATATGCCAATATCGGTTGTCACGACGCGAATGTAATATCATATGTGCAACGCCGGAAGCAAAACTACACTAGCATACAACTTGCCACATGTTATAAATAATATCTCTGATTCAGTATTATAAAAAGATAGTGAACAGAAATATAACGAGACGTGCGTTGTATTATATTGCTACATATGCCAATAAAAGAAATTAAATCACTGATAAGTTAGTGAAAATACAATACAACGTTTCAATATATATACTCGCACGCATGCTGACACGCGCACGCGCATACATAACACACATGGCTATGCCGAAGTACTTTGAAATGTACTTAAGTACATGTACAAGTACAAGTACTTTCCATTGACAAAGTACATCCGTACAAATATATCGTCGTCTTAGGAAAGTCCTTACGTTCAGACCAAGTACTTTTCGAAAGTACTTAAATACAAGTACCTTTGGTAGACCCATTTTTATAACGCAATAGGAAGTCGGGACTGGTGTTAATTACCTCTAGCTAAGTACCAGGTGCACCCCGACAGAAAAAATACTGATACATGTACGACCTCCAGCATCAATGTTCCAATGCCCCTGTTGTCTTGTCACTGGATTTGTTTAGACGCCCACTCACCCGTACGTGCCACTGGGGATGTGGAGGTGACCGAATCATTGATTTGATATTACATGATCACAATTCAAAAGTATTTAAAACGTACTTAAACGTACTTGAAATGGAAGTACTTTTGGAATGTATTTAAATACAGGCACTAGTACTTTTGTTATTTCGGAAATGTACTTACGTCCAGATCCAAATTTTAGAATATATACACAAAGAATATATGTTTTCTTTAACTAGAAAAATGACGGTTCCCGACGAGATAACTTGGTTGTTCATACGTGACTATCTTCATCAGATAGCAATATTGACCAATTGCAGGGACACTAACATCGTTACATAAACACCATAACGCGTTCGCGTAGGTACGCCATTGTTTCAGCGCACGTCAAACGTATAACCAGAAACAACCGCGTCACGTACGTGCAATAATACTCGTGTTCAAAATGTCGAAGGTCGGAAAGAAAGTAAAGTGCGCTTTCATCGATAGGCCCTAGTCGTGACAGTGTATAGTTGTCAATTAATGTATTTATATTGGTATGGTATTGGCATTAGGGTAGATTTATTGTGTCATGGTTTAATATAGTAGAGTGAATATGTTTAAAAATAGAATCGACACATACCTTAAAATGGCGGGATACACGTAGATAAAAAGTATTGGACTCTCGATAAACCAAAAGGCTTCCTTGTCCATATGCCATCTAGAGTAAATTTTCTGGGTGGCAATCTTGTTAAATCTTATTAAACATAGTTGCCTTGTGTTTTCTGTTGCAAAGAAACACCTCTGGGGCCAGAATTTCAACAAACTATAGACGAGTTTCCTGATGACGCGCGCATAAATTAAATTCACCTGCGCGCGCATACTGACGGCAGAAACAAACAGAAACAAAACAGTGGTGTGTGCGTTTGAGTCGTCATGCCATCTTCGTGTTGTGCTGTTGGGTATGAGAATAGCTCAAACACACATCCACACTTAGAATTTTACAGAATACCCAAAAGCCAAACACACTTTTCACAAAACAAACGTCAATTATGGCTTAATGCCATACGGAGAACCGATTTTACCGACAAACTCGTCAGCAATGCAAAGTTATGCAGTGCACATTTTGTGTCAAGTACGGGAGCTATCGTGATTTATTGGGTGGGGGGGGTGAGGTGGGTGGGACTAATTAGGGGATACTCTAATTTGAAATCCATCCCACTACTGTTCACTGGAATGTGACCACGGTTTGTCCATTAACATTGGTAACACGTTACTATGCGAATACGTGACTGTAAATTGTAATATTATTGATAAACAATTTTTTTTTGAAAATTGCATGGCTTACCTAAAAATACTGCGCATTGAAAACTGACTCCACCCTTTATTCCTCCTTCCCACCCCCACCCTTAATCAATTATAGGTCGGACAGTTAGTTTGGCCTACATTTCACTGACCACTGTCACGGCAAACTTTTGCTTGTGTATAACTTGATTATTTCATATTTAAAATAATAGTATTTAATGTCAGATATAGGTGTTAAACATGTGTACACACAATCTTGATAATTTCACTTGTTTTCTTTAATAGCATAATACCGTGCGTTAGTTGCTTGTATTGTTTCAGATTCATTTCAAAAATGTTCAGGGAAATGCTCAATTGATTCAAACAGCTCCGACTTTGTGCCATCGGAATTCGTATATAAAAAGAGTAGAACTTATGATGTCCATAAGATAGAAAGACATGAACGTGCACAAAAAACGTTTAAAACTGACAGGATTGGGCATCCCCACTGACCAACTGTAGGACCACCAGAACTGGGGAAAGAAGCAGCCGAGGCCCTGGTAGACTTAAAGGGAATAAAAACACCTAGTGCTTGAATTCATGTTATATTATATCCTGCTATCTATTTCCACGTCCACCAAGCCAAAAAAATTAAAAAATTCAATGAATTAGAAATTCCACATTTTATGCTGTGCATCCGGACATTTTCGAATATGCACATTTTTAGCGCGCTTTTCGGGATGCCGAGATGTGACGTCACTTATGACTCAAACTCGCATCAGGCCGACCCTTTCCATGCATTCAGAGCATGTTTACAAATATAGCTTTTGGTTCGAAACGAACGTCAGAATGAGTTATTGTGCAATATTCCAACGTAATACAAACACTAGTCATCATAGAGGAACAAGCAGTTATCTTACGGTTCCACATGAATCGAATTTTATTCAAAACAACGAATGCGAATGGGCCTACAAGTCGACTAGGTTTTGCCGAGCTTGGGCTCGTTTTCAGAATAATTATATCGAATGCAACCAACGAAGGATATTCTACACCAAAAAACATACATAGCAAACATATATTGTATCCAGCTACAGAAAGTAACGTGTATAATCTCATAATATCACTAGAATGTCGATATATGAAGGAGTTGTACAATTTATCGTAACAACTTAAATCAGTAAGTGAATTTCCGTTGGTCCCGCTAGCTCAGTTGGTAGACGCGTTGGTTTCTTGTCATTTATTTTACAATCGGGCAACGCCGGTTCAATCCTGACAGCATGCGAACCATTGATTTTCTTTACACTTTTTTTTGTTTCTGTTTTCACGAAGTAATATAAACCAAATCATTTTATACAAGGCAAGTAGTTTGTTTGTAAATAATTTTTAGTTTTGTAGTAATTATTTATTCGCCACAAAAATGAAAATATGGTCATTATATAACGATGTTTCTAAATTTTATTTAGCGATACCACGTGATCGCCTAGCTCATTAAAATTTTATTTTCTGCGGGAATCGCTTCACAGACGGGCTTAAAATCGAATTTATGCTACAAATGTATTTTTCTTTATTTGTTTAATGTTGTCAAATGTTACATACAATGTTAAACTTTGTGTACACATGAAAAAAGGATTTTAGCTAATGCCTTATTTTTATTTCCTTAAAGGGGAGGCTTGAGTCTAAACGTATGTTATTTTATAACTTCATTGTTACTTACTCTACAGAGCTGAAACTTTCAAAATTTTACGGGGGGAAATTTTCAAACGGTACGGCAGCCATCTTGGATTTAATGCATGCGTTGAAATATCTTGGTAACTACTGGACTTACATTACTCAAATTTGGTGCGTAGTTACTCCATATAACCCTAAGTGTAACCAGCAAGCTACATTAAAAAAAAGGAGCATAATGTCAAAATACATTATAGCTTCAAGTTTCAAGCAAATCTGTCAAGCGGTTACTCAGATAAATAAACAAGAAGACGGCTGGTGTGAGTGAAATCATGTTTCTGAGAAAATCGCGTTCAAAGTTTAGTTACAGTTGTACACACTTTTCAACATCTAAAAAGCCATCTAAGTGATTGAAACTTTGTACACATGTTACTCAATATATAATCTATCAAATGGCATAGTTCAAAGTGATTTGAACAGCATAGTAATATGTCAAACAAAGCAATGTAACAAAAACATTACAGAACAGGAAACCGTATTTGTAAAATAGCACATCATTCCAACATTTATATAGATAAAGTTTACAGGAGCACAGATAAAGTTCACTGGAGCACAAATCTAGTTCACTGGAGTTCAGATGAAGTTCATTGTAACCTAAGTAAAGTTCACTGAAGAAGAGAAGAAGAGCACGGCAGGTTCGCGACAGCAACATGGCGCAGCATACAAGTACAGTCGGCAGATTTAACAAGATTGCCACCCAGAGAATTAACTCTAGGTGGCAGGTGGACAAGGAAGCCCTTTGACTTATCGAGAGTCCGACCCTTTTATCTATGTGTATCCCGCCCATCTGAGGTATGTGACGATTTTATTTTTAAACATATTCACGCTACTAGCACCCACACAATCAGAAGGTAATCTGTTCCATTCATTTACAGTCCTTTGTGAAAATGAAAACTTTCTTATATCCAATCTACTCTGCTCCTTTGCTAATGCAAGTTCATGTCCTCTAGTCCTTATATCTTTCTTAACTGAGAAAAACATATTTCTATCAATATTTTCATAACCCTTCAATATTTTAAACACTTCTATCTGATCTCCTCTCAATCTCCTGGTCTCTAGTGTTGTTAAACCGCATTTTTTTGGCGTATTTCGTAACTAAGATCCCTCAGATTTGGTATAATTTTAGTTGCTCTCCTCTGCACTCTTTCTAGCATATCTATGTCCTTCCTGCGATATGGCCTCCACGTTTGAATACAATATTCTAAATAAGGCCTAACTATTGTTTTGTACAGCGGTATTATTAGCTCTTTTTCCTTATACGTTATGTTTCGCCTAATTAATCCAAGGATTTGATTTCCCTTTGAAGCTGCAATTCCGCACTGCTCTGAAACCTTCATATCAGCACTAATGATTAACCCTAAGTCCTTTTCTTTTACAGTAGTACTTAGTACAGTACCCCCCATTGTATATTCTACTTCTTCGTTCCCATGTCCTGTGTGGAGGCATTTACATTTCCCAAAATTGAACAGCATTTGCCACTTTTCAGACCATTTGATCAACCTGTCAAGATCATCTTGTAAATGCTGTCTATCTCCATAACTTTTAATCCTTCTAAAAACGTTTGTATCATCCGCAAATTTCAACACCTTGCTTGTTATTTCATCATCCAAATCGTTGATATATATTAAGAATAATATAGGACCTAATACTGATCCTTGTGGTACCCCACTCAATACCGATTTCCAGTGTTAAGCCTCCCCATCAACTACTACACGTTGTCTTCTGTCAATCAGTCATTGTTCTATCCAGTTTATTATACCATTCCCTATGCCATGGGCCTTTAGTTTAAGCAGTAATCTTTGATGTGGTACTTTGTCGAAAGCTTTTTGAAAATCTAAGTAGACGATATCTACTGGTGATCCCTCATCTACCCACTTAGTGATGTCTTCCAAAAAACATAACATATTTGTTAAGCATGACCTCGCTTTAAAAAAACCATGTTGAGATGGGTTTATCAAGTTTTGTTTAACAAGAAAATCCACCGTGTGATCTTTAATTAGTCTTTCTAATAATTTACAAATCACTGATGTTAAACTCACTGGTCTATCGTTCTCTGACTTGTTTCTCGAACCTTTTTTTAATAACGGTATAATGTTTGCTTCTTTCCATTCTAAAGGAACCACTCCCTCTTCTAATGACAAGTTGAAAACTGTTGCAAGCGGCATGCTAATTTGTTCTACAATTTCCAATAGTAGTTTGGGTGGAATACCATCCACTCCAGGTGATTTATTATCCTTTACAAGTATCTCCTTCATCCTAATCCGTGAAGTGTGAGACCCCCATCTCATCCAGAAGATCCGTGTAGCTAAACTTCCGCTCAGTCGCAGCATCCGGGAAGTGTGAGAACCCCATCTCATCCAAAAGATCCGTGTAGCCAAACTTCCGCTCAGTCACAAACAGTCTTAGACGGATCGGGTGACACTGACAGCCAAGTTGACGCTAAGAAACAAGTACACAATACCAATGTATTTCATGAACACAAGTATTACTAACAATAAAAGCCCCTCCCCAGTACTATAATTCTGTGACTAGTTTTTCTTGCGCCTTTTGTTTATTTTGTTAGTGCTGAATTATATACAGTGAAACTGTATGTCAGAAAGGGACATACCAAGGCAAGTTGTACTAATGTAAACCATAATTAAATATAATAATGTACAAAGTATAACTGTCATCCCTAAAACAACATAATCTGAGCATATATATAATTATCACTTTTATTGTATGTCAATTATAATGGTTATGGCGTGCCTGGATAGCCCCTGGACGGCTGAACATCAACAAGACCACGAATATAAAATTATAGGCAAACGTCAAATAATTTCTTGATATATGGTTCAAAGACTAACTGTGGAGACAACAAGAATATATATGTATTATTTACACTGTCAGTGTTATCGAGAACATATAAAACACATAAATTTTCCTTACTCTGGGTGCTATTGACACAGTCACTGCTCTGGGCCTGTCATCGTGGTCGGACCCGAAGGCGAAGACGTCGTCGTCACATATTCAACAACAAATTCAACTTGCATAGACTTTCTTTCACGTGCTGCAGCAGAAAATAAAATGTCAATCCTGTCGAATGTAGCTGGTATTACAAGCTGACGTCATAGGTTGGACGTATTACAACCAATCAGAACATTTGACTTGACGGAATCAAAGGATTCCGTCATCACGTGATGCAGCCTGACCAATCGTTGTAGGGTTACCCATTCCTTTGTCCCCGAAGCGGCAAGAGAGGCGGTCGTTTATAGGCTGGATTATTCAGGCAGCAGCGGAAATAATCTAAAATAGTTTATATCATCATACAGAGCGAAAACAGGGCTTTCCCGTGATATGCGCCATGATGGAATGGCAGTATTTTTCGCGACGCAATCGATCGCGGAAATTTGCATAATGTTCGATTATCCACGCTTCGTTTGACAAAAACAGGTCATTATAACATTCGGATAACGTGACTAAGTCTAAGATTGTAATAATGCTTAAAATTCGCTATTTTCCAATGCTAATGCTCTATTCAACAGGAATTTGTTGACCTTTTTGCTTAAACTATTTTGAATCCTGTGGAGGTACGGGGTTCCATAATTGGTATTGCTAGATGAATAAATAAATGTATTAAAAGCTGTTCCCATGCTAAGGCATATGATATTTCCAAGTTTTTGTCGCTATGCCTAATACTGTGATTGATTAGGATGTAATATGTTCAGTTAAGTAATACAAATATGGGCAAGAAAGAATACTTCGCTTAATTTTAAAAGTAAGACACTTAACCCGCCATACATGTGCAGAGTGTTGTGAGAATGTTCGCCAAGAAGCTGTAGTTGCAGTTCTTATTTGTAAAATGATATTCCACTCGCTGTACATGGCCACATACAACATGAGTGTATGCGTCCACACCCCTTTACGTTCCTTGTTCTCGTACTAGTCGTAGGTGTATAAATATTAAATGCTCGGTGTGTTAATGAGATAAATATGAATATGGGGGAACACTAATGCTGGCCACTGCTCCAAATCCAGCGACCACTCATTGTCAGGTAACGCATGTGGATCTAGCAGCTGCTCGCCGGTATTGAGACGAAGTTTGACCAGATAATTATAATTTTCTGTGGTGAATATGCTTTTATTCGCCGAGCCATCCATTTTTAACAAGCCGCTCGCCATACACGGACGCTACTTCTGGCGCGAGTATGCGCGCGCATCCAAATATGTGACGTTTGTTTATAAACATTGAAACTCGTCTATACGATGGAACGCTTGAACACTCCACATGCTCGGCATCGGGTTGACGAAGTTTTTTTCTGGGCAATGGGTCACGTGATGGACAGGTAAATTGAATTACCATTATTTTGTATTTCGCAAACAGACAAAGGGACTACTTGGTGTCGTAGATGAATCCCTGAACGTTTGGCCCCCGATATACAAGTCGTCTAGGAGGAAAACGTTAAGATACATACGTACGCTAGTTCTATATTAGGTAGATTTGGGTAACTCCTACGATACGACCAGTCTCGGTCTTAGTACGAGTCTTCCATACCACAGGACGTTAGTAATTCTTTTTTTAAACAAATTACTATATGTACTATATAGTTGCTCAGTATATGTACTATAATAGTGTAATATAGCATGCATAAGCTATCACAAACTAAATGAATTACCCCATAATATAGCAATTGACAATTTACCGATTCATTCAAGATTCAATAATTATATCATGTTCTCTCTGAAGAAGTGACAAAAGCAACACGTTCGTTATGCCATCACATTACCAGCTCATTTATTGTCACCAGCTGTCTCAACAATATCCGACTCAGTATTGATTATGTTCCTCTTCCTCTCTGTGACCATTGCAAAATATGCTGCTTGCTAACTTTACGTCCGTGCAACAGCAGCGGTATTTTTTTCTCTAAATGTTACATACCGGAAATGGTATTGGCAGTCAACCAACTGAAATTTTGCAACGTACTTTTGGTTTGTCAAGAAACTGGATTCGATACGGTAATTGTTTACATCACAACATCGTTATGTTAGAAAACTTTGAAACTTTCCTTGTAATAATTACACTACGTGGCTGTAGTTGCAAACAAGTAAACACATCGTAAAGATAAACTGGCAGACATGGTGTGAAGACCGCAATATCTGAGTGAACGCTGATATTTCGGCGAGTGTACAGACGTCGAACATCTGGATTGTCTGTTTCTCGCTTCGTCTTGATACGAGTTTATTCTATTAGAATAATAATAACACAGGTTCTTTTACCGCGCGATCTCTAACTAATAGTTAATAAATGCGCTCACAATATACAGACATTATAAAAACAATTAAAATAATATAAAAATTAGTTATAAATTAATTAATTTACAAGATAAATAAATAATAAATTAAAAAAGATTAATAAATTAACAAGAGTCCCTAAAACGTCCTGTAAATAAATCTTGTTAATGTCCACCATAAGTTTGTTTAAAGAAATATGTCTTCAGGTGACGTTTAAATAAAAACACAGACGGAGCATCTCGTGGAGTCAGTGGCAGTTCGTTCCATTGGGCAGGACCAGTTATGCCAAGCGCTCGCTTGCCGATGGATTTTGATGCTGATAGAACTGCCAGCTGAAGATGGTCGTGAAGATGCCGAAGGCTAGAGTTGCGAGTTCGTGGATGTAGTAGATGAGTAATTCTATAGAAGACATTTCGCGACAACCAGACTGGCTTTCAGACTTAATTAGAGCTTGTGTCGCAGGCGTAATAACAGGTTTAATCATTCAGGCAGCATTGCACCAGTAATTGATAGCACCGAGATCCCCTCGTCACAGGATCATGAGGCAACGCGGTGGTATTGTAAGTAAATTAGCCGGAAATTAGTTAAATCTAATTATGGATAATGGAGTTCTGCTTACAGGCGGAATCGCCATTGCTTACATTAGAAATATGTTATCGTCTTAAGCACGAAGCACGGAGCATCCGCAGGCAAAGGCAAAACCCAGACAATTGTTCACAGACGAATTATTTCTGCTCGGTAAGTAAGCATCTATTAGTATATAGAGGCAGCATTACGTATTGCTGGTGATTAGGGTGGCTTAGTACAGGCAACTTCAACCATCCGACGGACGGACCGACCGACCGACCGACCGACCGACCGACCGACCGACCGACCGACCGACCGACCGACCGACCGACCGACCGACCGACCGACCTTTGTGTTTGTAAAGGAATATATAATTCATGTATGCATACATATATCTTTTTATAAACTTACTGTATTTTGTAACAAAATGTCCTAATTTTAACAAATAACGTTTTATCATGTTCCTATATTTTATTCAATCTCACGATTGCAATGAAATAAATTATTATTAGTATTATTGTTGCCTAGTTGCCTAGTTGTTTCCAGCACTCGGCAATGTTCTATTAACTGACTAGTCTGTATATATTGTGGTTACAATGTTATGATCTTATGAGGTATCATTCAACTAGCCAGCCTTTTTCAGAACATTATCGCCAAGCCGACCTTTCTATGCTGGCACTGAGGGTGGTCACTGCCAGGGTGCTTGTCGTCCTCAGTGGTTCTTTTACGTCCCAAATTGTTATAACAAATAGGTTCTTGTCTGTTTTGAGACCGTCGCAGCAGCTGATATACGCTTCTGGGCCACTCGTTGAGCCAGTCAATATATCTCTCTGGTGCTTTTGAGGCATTTGCTCAGTTTCCTGACGTCGCTACATAACTTTTAACACATGTTGTTGCCCCCCCCCCCCAGTCCGCCGCTCCCGGTGCTCTCTTTCAAAGACTTGACATTGTTGTTATCGAAGACCACACCCGCCTTGGCACAACATCGGCTTTGTTTGTCAGTAGCATGTATGAAGTGATCAGTCACACCGCTGCGGTAAGTGATATTATCACGACACACAACAATGTAATAGACAACAGCCATATCATCGTACAGCACACGTCGTACGGTATTGTAATTATTGACAAATACACCGTATTTCTGTTTCTTGGAATCTAGACAAATCTCTGCACCGCCATGTGTTTTCGCATGAGACACCATTCAATAAATGAGTTGTGCTTTATTATGGTAGTTTAGTAGCATCTGCCAACGACACAATGTTTGGGATGACAAACGTGTTTTGTACTAGCACCACTTCCGTCTACTGGAAGCCTTCTACGTAATGGTATAACTTGAAGTCGTCAACAATATTACGCACACGAGAATAAGTTGTGCTGGGTTTATTTGTAGTTCTATAATAATGAATAACTCTAGTAATGTGACATCTCAGCAGCAGAAACAGTGTCCTTGTCATAATGTTGAATAACTCTAGTAATGTGACATCTCAGCAGCAGAAACAGTGTCGTTGTCATAATGTTGAATAACTCTAGTAATGTGACATCTCAGCAGCAGAAACAGTGTCCTTGTCATAATGTTGAATAACTCTAGTAATGTGACATCTCAGCAGCAGAAACAGTGTCGTTGTCATAATGTTGAATAACTCTAGTAATGTGACATCTCAGCAGCAGAAACAGTGTCCTTGTCATAATGTTGAATAACTCTAGTAATGTGACATCTCAGCAGCAGAAACAGTGTCGTTGTCATAATGTTGAATAACTCTAGTAATGTGACATCTCAGCAGCAGAAACAGTGTCCTTGTCATAATGTTGAATAACTCTAGTAATGTGACATCTCAGTAGCAGAAACAGTGTCCTTGTCATAATGTTGAATAACTCTAGTAATGTGACGTCTCAGCAGCATAAACAGTGTCCTTGTCGTAATAAATGATTAGTGTGATACAGTTAAAACCAGTTGCATGCATAAGTATTACATGGCCTCTATTGAACTAGTTTTAATTTATTTAGTGGCAGCAAAGATTATTTATTATAATAATTGTTGTGACGTCAACATAACCAGCATACAAACGTTTACGGCGAATGTGTGCATGAAGTGATAAATTGGCATGGCAACCATCTTGCAATCTAAAATGGCTGGTCCCATATTTAGAACGCATTCGTATGTGTAGACCTACAATTCTGCGAGTTTAGTGCGTTTATTATAAAAGTATTATGTATAACATGTCTGCTATGCACATTCGCTCTCAAAATGGGTATTATTAATTCAACTACGACTTTAGTATTATTTAACCGAAAATCATTCTAATAAAAATATATTGTATTTTCCCGAAGTGACAAGGACATTAACTAAAACATTGAACTGAACTCATTTGAAAAAAATATTGTCTCTGTACATAGAGCAACTTGCGGCACCTAATCGTGTGTAATCTAAACTGAATAATGTAAATACGTGTGGATGGAAGGACAATAACGAATTCAGCCAATAAACATAGTCGCCTGTCTGAGAAGATCTATGGTGTCTTTGAGCGCGTCAGTTGATTGGCGCGACCATTGACCACCAACACGCATATACTGTGTGTGAGATGGGGCAGCTGAGGTAATAAAACACCTGTTATAAACGACCTCGTTATTACTTGAGTGTTTCATCTGCTAGTCATCTGTAGGCGAACATTCGATCACTGTCTCAGAAACTATTTCTTACTCAGTCTATCCCGCATGCGAGAGTGGACTGGGGGCGAAACAAGGAGCTTTAAGCGGGAAACGTCGGGATGCCGGGATAAGTGGCGTAGGTTCCGGAGAAGGGGTAGCGACGTATATCGCTCGGAACAGTTTAAATATGCAGACCGTCTGTCGACGTCACACCATCTGATGTGTCAGTCTGACAGCGTCACACAGTTCGGCGGCGTCAGAGTGTCTATCAATGTAAGACAGTTTGACGGCATCAGACATTCAGACGGAGTCAGACAGTCCGACGACGTCAGGCAGTCCGACGGCATCCGACAGTCCACCGACGTCAGGCAGTCAGACGGCGTCAGATATTCAGACGGTGTCAAACATTCAGACGGCGTCAGAGAGTTCGGCGCTGTCAGTCCGTCAATCAATGTCAGACAGTCTGACGGCGTCAGACAGTCCGACGGCATCAGGCATTCAGACTGTGTCAGACAGTCTGACGGCGCAGACAGTCCGACGGTGTCAGACATTCAACCGGTGTCAGACAGTCCGACGGCGTCAGATAGTCCGACGGTGTCAGACATTCAAACAGCATCAGACAGTCAATCAATGTCAGACAGCCTGACGGCGTCAGATCATCCACCGGTGTCAGACAGTCTGGCAGCGTCAGTCCGGCCTCCGATGTCATACAGTCTGGCAGCGTAAGACCGGCCACCGACGTCAGACCGTCCACAGACGTCAGACAGTTTGATCGTGTCAGACACCTCAAATAGTGCACTGGGTGACCAGTGTTAGCATCGCTTCTTAGTGCAAACTGATGCGTCAATTTGTTAACATTGTCACGTAAGCCTAGATTGCTTCGCCTGGCGCCACGCCACACCCCAGAAAGTGTCAGCGCAGTATAGAAGATCAATGTGATACATCACGTCACAATTTTATTTTTAACAAACATTTCAAGTTTAGTAGGCCTAGTTTTCGGCCAAACACTCTTACGTTAGCTGATAAACACCTCGTAATTGTCCGAAATAGCATGCGAGCTACACTCGTCAATGTGCCAGCAAATAGCACAGCACAGGAGATACACGAGATATTCTACGGTCAGTTTATTGTCTATCAGTAGGACACTACTAATGTTTTGAAATGATACATAACATGACGGTAAACTATGTATAAAACATATTTGATAAGTATGTGCAATATATAAATATAATGCATGGCAAACCATGCTTATCGTTTAAGCGACTTACTAGGAGGTGTTCTCCTTTGGAAGTGTGTTCTCGTTTGGAAGTGTGTTCTTCTTTGGAAGTGTGTTCCTTGAACTAACACATCGCGCGCTAACCTATCGAGTCATCGGGCAAGCCGGCAAACCGGACGATTCTATGTCTTGAGAACGAGTTCTCGTATAAATGCAAAGATACTGTCAATACACATGGCATATGTGATTCAGTAGATTATATTGAAACACGTGACATTCACGTAGAAATTAAGTGAACATAACTGAACGATTTAACATTTACATCATGCCAACACATTTTTACGCATATTTGCGATATTACATATGTTTTATAATACAGAATCAAAGCTATTGTTGCAATGACAGCAAACTGCGTGACTAATAGATTGTTCTGTCATCATTTGGTTGTAATTAAATTGTTTCGTTACGCGAACATCCTATAGCCTTTGATAATTAGCGACGCTCTGACGAGGTCGTGGGAGACTTTTGTTTAAAAAAAAAAACAATCTATGATAACCGAGCCTGAAGATAAATCGACTAGTAAACAAACTTCTTTGTCAATCGATGCAGTTACGTCAACCACGCGCGTTGACTAGAAATGCATAACTAGTATTCACCCTCGCACACGCGCACACGCGCACACGCGCACACGCACACACGCACACACGCACACACGCACACACGCACACACGCACACACGCACACAAAAAAAAAACAATCTAAGATAACCGAGCCTGAAGATAAATCGACTAGTAAACAAACTTTTTTGTCAATCGATGCAGTTACGTCAACCACGCGCGTTGACTAGAAATGCATAACTAGTATTCACACTCGCACACGCGCACACGCGCACACGCGCACACGCGCACACGCGCACACGCGCACACGCGCACACGCGCACACGCACACACGCACACACGCACACACGCACACACACACGCACACACGCACACACGCACACACGCACACACGCACACACGCACACACGCATACACGCACACACGCACAGACAGTCATACACTTTTGTGTGTGTGTGTGTCTGTGCGTGTGTGAGTGTGAGTGTGTGTGTGCGGCTGTGCGTGTGTGCGTGTGTGCGTGTGTGCGTGTGTGCGTGTGTGCGTGTGTGCGTGTGTGTGCATGTGTGTGTGTGTGTGTGTGCGTGTGTGTGTGCGTGCGTGCGTGCGTGTGTGTGTGCGTGCGTGTGTGTGAATTTGTGCGTGTGCGCGTGTGCCCGTGTGCTTGTGGTGTGCGTGTGTGCGTGTGTGCGTGAGTGCGTGAGTGCGTGTGTGCGTGTGTGCGTGTATGCGTGTGCGCGTGTGCGCGTGTGCGCGTGTGTACGAGTATGAATACTAGTTATGCATTTCTAGTCAACGCGCGTTGTTGACGTAACTGCATCGATTGACAAAGAAGTTTGTTTACTAGTCGATTTATCTTTAGGCTCGGATATCATACATTGTTTTTTTAACAAAAGTCTCCCACGACCTCGTGAGAGCGTCGCTAATTATATATATATATCGTTACATCGCAGTGACTAGAGCTTTGGGCTCTCAATCAAGATATTCCGGATTCGAATCGTTCTGCTACCGTTTCGAATCTTTAACAAATTCGTTTACTCCACGTTGCTCCAGATCACTCCGCTGTATACGTGTGTGCCTAGCTATAGGTATACACAAATAAAGATAAAGAACATACCTTTATACCTGGCATGTTTGCAAAGTAATTTGAAGTAGTGGGAAAATGTTTGTTACTACGCCCTTCATGTTACTATATGTTACGTATGTCAAAAACACTCTTTGCAAAATTATAAATTCTACGACAGCGTATGTATGTTGTAAGATTGTCAGATGTATTCAAATAAATACAGAAGTATTGCCATCTCGAATTCACAACAAGACATTTTACTA
Source organism: Escarpia spicata (assembly GCA_963995525.1). Taxonomy (NCBI): domain Eukaryota; kingdom Metazoa; phylum Annelida; class Polychaeta; order Sabellida; family Siboglinidae; genus Escarpia; species Escarpia spicata. The sequence goes on from OZ023205.1 coordinate 57,033,287, forward strand.
ACCAACTGCGTTCTTAACGAAAAGGCAAAAAGGGAAATTGTCATGTAAGAGTCGACAGTCACTAACAAGGAGTATTACCCGCGAACACTGGTAGTAGCACAAAGGCGGGCTTAATGTACTGGAATCACAATTGTATACAGCTATGCTTGTCATACGACACAATGACAGTTGACAATAGAGAGAGAGAGTGTGTGTGTGTATGTGTCTAAAGCAGAGGACCGGTTACGTGGTGGGTAGCAGAAAGGTCACTCCCTGATTGTTATATTGCATGGTAATATAGGACAAAGGAAATGAACATATTTGAAATATTTTTTTATGTGAACTGAATGTAGGATGTCAGGCGTAGTAGCAGGTGTAGTGGTAGCATGAATGTGCATTGCATTTGAAATCGTATTTGGAAGAGTATAGTTGGCGGAGTGGTAACTATTTATGTGCGTCGTGCACGCATGCTCTTTAAAAGAGCTGCAGTTAGTGGTTTTGAGAATGTTTCGACTAGCGTATCAACGGCATCATGGCAGTGGTTATGAAGACGTTTCAGAATTTTCTAAGGTGCAGTTTTCTTATTATCTCACAAAACGTTAACATGGCCATCACCGAGAAAATAAACTGTGGTCTGTGCCCATATGGGGAAGCGTCACTATTGTTCTTCCGTGTTTATGCCAGGCGATTTAAATGCTGGTGTCCTCGAGTCGACAGTCCTCTTGTGCTCACAGAGTAACTGTTTTGGCCACAACGCATATGTTGTGCAAAAATAGCATTATTCATAGTGGCTGCCTAGCAACGTAAACATGTTTCCGTAAACGTAAGATCTCTCGGGCATGTCGACGTGGTGTAGTTCTGTTAGACGACATTTTAAAGTTTGTTTTTCTGGAAACAAAGGCAGAATTTTACAATTTGGCAAGACGTTGGTGAAAGAAAAACGATACCGTTGCACCCGATATAAACAGTATCGCAGAGGACACGATTTTGTTGGACAACGAGTCAGGATTAACGAGAAGATATCGTAAGATGCTAGGCCGGGTCCATCAGACCGTGCGGCCCCGGTCAAGAGCAAGTAGCATCCAGAGGGGTAATATACCGTAGAACAAGTATCCATGGCCAACATGCCTTGGTCAACGGACAGTGGACAACATGCCTTGGTCAACGGACAGTGGACAACATGCCTTGGTCAACAGACAGTGGACAACATGCCTTTGACAATGGAAAGTGGACAACATACATTGGACAACGGCCTATGTACAACATGCCTTTGACAACGGAACGTGGGCAACATGCCTTGGACAACGGACTGTGGACAACATGCCTTAGACAACGAACTGTGGACAACATTCCTTGGGCAACCTGTTGTGGAAACATGCCTTGGAAGCGTACTGTCAACATTGCGTCGTAATAGCAGCCACGTCGAGACTTCATAGTACTAAATTATTGTTGTAACAAAAAAGAAACCTGCTAAAATGGTCACTTCGCTATTCAAAGAACCTTTACCCAGTCCCAAAAGTGGCCTTAATAGTGAGATTTAACTGTATTCCAATGCCTACCTTCCATAAAATACCTACCACCCCACACATGGAAAAATAACAAGAGAGCTACTTTATAGTGTACCTAAACATTGAGAGCATGTATCAGGAAACATAAATGTTATTCCGAAAAGGCGTATCACTAATGCAACGTACAACAACATAAAACCTTACATGGGACAGATCTTAAAGCCGGATGCTAGAGTAACGCGCCGGCACGCATACTGGCGTGCAGTCGGCGCTCTAGCGTGGGCCCAGCGCATATCCCGCTGTCGGGTTTGTGAAGCGATGACCGAACAGCCGGTCTTCTGTCTAATCAATCACGCGATGTTACTTTGCAAGTCCGTCAACAAATTACGTTTAATCACGACAACGTATATACACTTGTGGAGATTCGCGTTGATAAAGTATCAATGTCTGCATTATCGAATATTTACGTTCGCGCACATCAACATGTTAAGCTTTAGCGTTATTATATACCTTCATCGGCTGTGCAAAAAGGAGCGTTATTTTTGTCCAGAAAATAACATGGAAATAGATAACATATGCACACTCTAATAGGTGGGTATGCCACAGACAATGACAACGTTACACACTTCCATGGATAGCCTTTTATATGTGTAAGTAATAGTTCCAACCTGATCATCGGTGTTTGTCTTTGGAACCTGAAGACTTCAAAACGTGTCTAACCGTAGAAAATATGTCCGATATACTGTTGTCGTTGTTGTTCTCTGGCTTGTTGTTGTTCACAGGGTTGTTGTTGTTCACTGTGAGGTTGTTGTTCTCTAAATGGTAGTTCTCAGTGTGGTTGTTGTAATGATGCAATAATTTTACTACTGATTGTCTTTTATATAAGGCAAATCATTGTTTTAATTAATTCATAGGGTGGTTCCTACGAGACCAACTATAATATATATTACGTACTGGAAATGACGAAGACTACAACATTTATAAAGAAGCACTAAACCAAGCTACAACTGAAATTCGAAATTCGAAGAGAAGCTACAAACAAAAATTAGCTTGTAATATAAAACAAGACAGCAAGAGTTTTGATGCATATGTTCGGAGCAAACGGAAAGTTTAGGATAAGGTCGGTCCTCTAGAAGATAGTGCTGGAAATATAATATCAGAGGGATTCTTAATGGCAGAAGACCTGAATTAGTATTTTTGTTCGGTGTTTACCAGGGAAGATATTAGTTCAAAGCCAGAACCAGAGGCTAAGTTCAAGGGTGCGAAATCAGACTATTTAGGACAGTTAATTGTAACCCTAGAAATGGTAGCTAAGAAAATAAGGGCTATGAAGGATAATAAATCACCTGGAGTGGATTGGATTCCGCCCAAACTTCTATTGGAAATCATAGAACAAATTAGCGTACCGTTTGCAACAGTTTTGACCTTGTCATTAGAAGAGGGAATGGTTCCTTTAGAATGGAAATAAACAAACATTATACCGTTATTTAAAAAAGGTTCCAGAAACAAGTCAGATAACTACAGATCAGTGGGTTTAACATCAGTGATTTGTAAATTATTAGAAAGACTAACACGCCTATCAGAAGCAGAGCATAGTGAGCTGTCACAAGTCTTTCTTTAACAATTGGTTCACGTGCAATGTCTAGACATCCCCGCAATATCTATATAGAATGCATATAGAACTGCCGTTCTTGTTGTGGTACCTGGCAGGAAGTACGACATTCCTCATGCAGTGTTTGTCATTGATCGCAGTTTCTTGATCGGTGGAGGACACTGTTATAAGTTCAGCACTTCGTATCGATAGTTAGTCAAGCTTAAGCTATATACCAGCAAGTGTCTGTTAAACAGATGGGTAAAGTGATACCATGGTGTTCATACTAAGATTTTTGATTGGTTGAGTAACGTGAGGTTTGCATGTTTTGTCTGTGCATTTATGTGAAAACTGCTGGCATTTGTATACCACGCGATGAAACTGCTCCGGTGTGCACATTTATGCTCGTGTGTGTGTGCATGCGTGTGTGTGTGTGTGCGCGCGCGTGTGTGTGTGTGGAAGAGCACATCAAACATCTGACTGGGGGAACAGGAGGATACGAGAAAGTTGAACGGGAAAGCTGGCTGGTTCCATTATTACGGGATGTATTAGAGGAACGAATAACGCATAGACAGTCAGACACTGCGCGACGGTGATAGACCCTAGAGCCACACTCACCGCCTGTCCATTACAATTCTCGCCAGAAACACTTCATGTCACAGAACAGTATAGCACGTTCCAATACATAACAGGACTACAGGGAATCAATTTGGAATGACGAATATAGCTAACCAGGCGTCATCCGTCATCTCTGACGCCGTTTCTCGACGGTCGATGTGTAATTCAATAATTAGTGGACAGTTAAGAGGTCGTGCGAGTTGGCAATTGGACTACATCACGTTTTATGTGTAGCGGAGCTTGAATTCTACTGGATTTACTGGAACAGTAGTAATACGAACTTGTGTATGGAATGTGTGTGACCGAGTTTGCACGTATGTGTAAGTGTATAAATGTGTATGCGACATGACGTTGTTGTTTTCTAACGCTTCCTAAAATAAGCTTTATAACTTGCGTATATATATATATATATATATATATATATATATATATATATATATATATATATATATATTTACAGTCGTTTGCAATTTGTTTAGACCAGGCACGATTTTTAAGCATTTTACGGTATGGCATCAGATTGCATCAGATAATGTCTGGGTTGCATCATCCTATTTGGGCCATGAAGCAATACGCCTAGTCAGTACTTCCAGGTCATTTATCTGCTGCTGTCAGTATCGAGTAGGTGTTTTTCAGTGTTGTCTTCATCCCTGAAAAGGGCAAAAAAATCGTCTTTGACAGAGGTTCTAAGGTCACAAATAGTTACTCTACGTGGAGAAGGATATACGGAAAGAGACATTACTGCTAAATTACGTTATTCCAAGACAGCCGTGCACAACGCCATCGTCAAATTCAATACTGATGGCACTTTTCGTGACAGTAAAAGGAGTGGTCGTCCACGGAAAACTACGCTCAGGGATGACCACGCAATGAGACGCATCGTGATGCGCTCGCCAATGAGCTCATGCAAGAAAATTCGGGCTATTTTACGCTTAAAAGGTACGGAAATAAGTCTCAGTACTGTTTCGAGGCGTCTCAGCAAGGAATTTGGGCTCAAGTCAAGCCGGCCCGGAAGCCACGCCTGACACCTGTGATGAAAAAAAGAGACTGGACTTTGCCAGACGACATCGCCACTGGACTCTCGCGCAGTGGAAGAAATTGTTGTTCTCAGATGAATCGACCATGCAACAGTTTATACCTCGCAAGAGGCACGTTAGGCGGCCAGTAGGTAAGCGATTTGATGAGAAATATACAGTAGCCACAACGAAACACCCGCCAAGTCAGATGATTTGGGGTGCCATGTCATGTTTTGGCCCTTCTGGTCTGTATTTTATTTCACCTAACACCACTATGAATGGACCTAGGTACGTTGAGTTGCTGCAGGAGAAGCTGAAACTGCATATGGACATCCACAAATGTACGATTTTCATGCAAGATGGCGCTCCTTGTCACCGATCCAAGGTAGCCACTGATTTCCTCAAGAAGAACAAAATATCCGTGCTGGAATGGCCTGGGAACAGCCCAGATCTAAATCCCATTGAGAACCTGTGGACTATAATGAAGGATAAGGTGGCACACACAAACAACCATCAAGCGCTCAAAACTTGAAACAAGCTATCAAGGACGTTTGGGTCACCGAAATCACCCAGGAGTACGGCGAATCTCTGGTTTCTAGCATGCCACGTCGCATCGAGGCAGTCATTGACAGCAAAGGAGGACCCACTAAATACTGAAAAGTAGAGACACTGACACGTTTGGACGACATAAAGTTTCATATTATGTTGTACTATGTTTATTTGGCGAAATAAACTGATATAATGTTATGTGAAGGTCAAAAAATCATAGTTTGTCAAATTTCTTCAAAAAATCGTGCCTGGTCTATATATATATATATATATATATATATATATATATATATATATATATATATATATATTTATATATTATATATATATATAATATATATGTATATATATATGTGCAATTTTGTAACATAAACACACACTTACTAGTCCCACTTAACAGTATCGACGACTTGACAAATTACACGGCCGTCGTGCCTTAAAGGTATGCTGTGCGGCTGCTTCAAATTATTGATATTTGGTCTCCGTGATGCTGACCATTTAACATTTCCACCTTGGAGGTCGGAGTTGCAATCATAAATGATAAACGAGTACTGCTTCAATAATTAGCGAACACAGCGTTTTAATTAGCTTTTATGTACTGAAGCTGGTAGAATTGTCTCACGATATCTTTTTAAATGTCAAATTGCAAGTTTTGATTTAGCAGATGTCATGCCGACCTAGTGATGTAGTTCACATATATAACCGTTATCAGCACTGAACTGTTATCAATACTGTTGGCATTGGTGGACATGCGCATAATTTGATTATGACTTACACAAACCGCGACGTGTTGCATCCATCAATTCAACGCGTGTGATTATGAGATCATAAAAACACGCTTACCTTGCACGTAGCGAATTGCACTGTTTATTAACGTGTGAAACGTCATCGTACCCGCCAAACGGCGGATGCAAGATGATATCCACAAGATGTCGGCGAACACTTTCCGAGACGCATCGGTTCTCCGCGGAAACCTTTACACACTCGGTTGTTCCTATCTAAAGCACATTTCCCCGCGAGTAGATGTTACGTGGCTGCATCTATAATTGATGTGATGGGTATATTACTCGTAAACATCGGCTATCTTCTAGCGGCGTTAGCTAAAGGAACACTTTAACGCAACGATCGCCGCAATAGGCGTTAACTAGAGTCGCTATGTCAATGGATATATCGATGTTCTAATATGAGTTGCGATCGTAAGTTGCGTGTCTTGTTTCGATGCATGGCATGTTTCGATATGGCGTGGACTTTAAGATGGCTCTCACACGTTGTGGCCGACTATCATAATTCTCAGCATATTGCTTCTTCTTCTTCTTACGTCATTATGCCATAGTCATCAAATGTCTACGCTGATGTGGTGGAACCACTTGCGTGTACCTGAATTGAGCTCGGAAAAACACGCATCCCTCGCGCTATATGTATATATATATATATTATATATATATATATACTATATATATATATATATATATATATATATACACACAGATACAGATATATATATATATATATATATATATATATATATATATATATACACACAGATACAGATATATATATATATATATATCAATTGAGGAAACATCGTCACGCGACTAGTGGAAGCACACGAAGACAACCATGGGAAACGCACCTGGCAGTCAGTCGCAACGAGATGCTGGGGCTGGCAAATACAATTACTGGTGGAGATGTAGCCAGCTTAGTCAACTCCATGAATGGGTTCTTCGTGTAGGTGAGTGAAGACCACCACTGGCTTTGAAAAACTGTTCGCACCTTCTTGCGGCACCGGTCACTGCAACAGCTCGCTCAGGGAAGGCGTATTGCCAAAATTGTGGAAATCAGCAACCGTTATTCCGTTGTCGAAGAAACACCCTCCAGTGACAGTAGAACATGACATTAGACCTATATCGCTTACACCAATTCTGGCTAAGGTTTGTGAATCTCTAGTGCTAAAGTGGGTCGATGTTTATGTTAAACCACAAATAGACGACATTGGAGGTATGTCAGGGTCTGGTACCACGGACGCCCTTGTTGGAATGCTTCACATATGGTACGAAACCACCGATGTAAAGGGCAAAGAGTGCTATGTCTCGACTACAGCAAAGCATTTGATCTAATTAACCATGATATACTAATACAGAAACTGATTGCAATGGAAGTACCACCACACTTGGTCCGATGGATGGCAGCGTTTCTACTAGACCGCGAACAGAGAGTAAAAATCGGCAACGCGGTATCAAAGCTAGGCTACCCTAACAGGGGAGTCCCCGGGGAACTTTGTCAGGACCAAAACACTTTGTGGTTCATATCACTGATTTGCAAACATCTTGTCCTATGTTAAAATATGTTGACGATTGCACCATATTTGAAATATGCAATCAAATTATGATATCTGTTATACAGGATTCTGCCAACATTATTGAGCGATGGTGTAGTAATAATGACATGCGCATCAATACGAGTAAGACCAAAGAAATGGTTACATGTTTCGGTAAAGATAGAACATTTGTAGAATCTCTGCCGTATATTGATATAAATGGGACAGATATTGAGAGAGTTGCTCAAGCAAAATTTCTCGGCGTAACTATATCATCGGATTAAAGTTGGAATGCACATGTAGATGAAATAGTTTCAAAGGCAAGAAAGAGAGTGTATATGATCTATCAGTTGAAACGTGCTGGTATCAACCAAAATGACTTGATTAGAATATATGTATCTGTGATTAGACCAGTAGTTGAATATGCCTGCCCGGTATGGCACACGAACTTGCGTAAATACTTATCGGACAACATCGAGATAATTCAAAAAAGGTGTCTCAAAACTATATTTCCTGGTTGTGTGTACGAGGATATTCTGGAGATGGTAAACTTACCAACGATGCATGACAGACGCAATGAATTGTGTAAAACGTATTTTGCTAGAATGAAGCGTAGTGACCACAAACTGAATACGCCACTACCAAATACTCGAAATGTGCCGTATACACTAAGATCATTCAGTGAGTTACCCGTCCCAATGGCGAACATAAATCGCTAGAAAAAAATAATTAATTCCATGGTGTTTAGTACACTGCCATAACACTTAATGATTTTAGTGTATGTCTCAACAGTCAATTTTAATATTTAAACTAAATGATTTAATTTTAATGTATTTAAAGTATCTTATTTTTAATGAAAGATAGTAATGCGCAATGTACACGTTTGAATATAAAGCGCCTTATCCCTTCTTCCAATACACGCCTAGCCTCAACATGCTGAGGATACAGGCGGTGCCGTGGCATGGCAGGCGAACAGGAAATTTTTTGTTTGTTTTTAGAGTACAATATATAAGAACACAAATTATTGTGTGAATAAACAGAAATACGTGCAGAAGAACTTGTTAACGTCTAAAACATGGGGTAGTGCAAAGTATGGATGTTGCTTTTAAACGCATCCATGCTGTTTTGATTTACAATATATTGAGGGAGGGAATTCCAAAGTCGAATGGTACTGGGGAAAAAAGAATAAAAGTGGTAGTTGCATCTGGAGGGAGGGATAAGGTAAGATAAGGAATGTTGTTTTCTAGTGACTATGTTTACAGGAATAAGGTATTGGTTTGCTGGTATACCCACTAGGCCATTTGTTATCTTGTACATCATACATAGTTTTGCATCGGTTCTTCTGTCTGATAGGGATCTCCATCCTAATGTCTGGAGCATGTATGTTACACTGGAGGTATTGTGGTGGCGATATAAGACATATCGGGTTGCACGGCGTTGAATCATTTCTAGTTTGTTTATTTGTGTAAGGGTATAGGGATCCCAGACAGTACAGCTGTTCTCCACGATGGGTCTGACAAAGGTGAAGTAGGCCTGAGTTTTTATTTGAATTGACGGAACTTTGAGATTTCTGCGGAGGAAGCCTAGTGATCTATTTGCTCTTAGACAAATGTTATTTATGTGGGTATTCCACCGGAGATCTGAGGTTATGGTTACACCAAGATATTTTACCTGTGAAACAGTTTCTAGTGTTTGACCATGAAGTATGTATTGATTGTTAATGACAGTTTTGTTTCTTGTTACAGATATGACATGGCATTTTTGAAGATTGAATTCCATGTTCCAGGTTATGGCCCATTTTCCAAGTTTGTGAAGACCTTCCTGGAGCACAGCTGTATTTGTCTTAGGCTTAAGGGCTATATACATTATGGTGTCATCAGCAAAAAGTCTAACTGTGGATGTAATATTGTCTGGGATGTCATTTATGTAAAAGAGGAATAGACAAGGGCCAAGTACAGAGCCTTGTGGTACTCCTGATGTTACTGGTACCTCAGAGGAGGCCTCGCCCTCTATTATGACTTTTTGAGTTCTGTCTGTTCAAAATGATCGAATCCAGGAATTTGTTTTGTCTTGGATGCCATAGTGATGGAGTTTGTAAGTCAGTTTTTTTATGGCTGACCTTATCAAATGCTTTAGAGAAATCCATCACTATGACATCCGTTTGCATGCCAGACTGCATATGGGTAACTAAGTCATGTATGAACTGAATAAGCTGTGTCTCGCAAGATACTTGGGAGCGAAAGCCATGTTGAAGATGATAAAGAATGTTGTGTGAATGTGCATGTTTCATTATACTACTAACCAATATATGTTCCATTAGTTTTGATGCTATGCATGTCAGGGAAATGGGCCTATAATGTGAAGCTATGTATTTTTGACCATTCTTGAAAATAGGTGAGACATTTGCTTTTAGCCAGTCTGTGGGGACTTCTCCTGTAGCATTTGACTTCTGAAAGATTACAGTTAGCGATGGCGCAATTTCAGCAGCCAATTCTTTTAGAATCCTTGGGTTGATGTTGTCTGGTCCTTTGCTTTATAAGGTTTAAGATTTTGTAGAAGTTTTAGTACACCAGCTTCTGTAATTTATATTTCTGGCATTTCTGGTAGTGTTGGATTGGGTAGTTTGGTTTCTTGGGGAGATGGGTCATCTTTGAAGACTGATTGAAACTGCTGATTTAGTATATCCGCTTTGGCTTTAGGGTTTGAGTGTAGAATTCCATTTTGTTTGAGAGGCGATACCCATGTGTGGTTTGTACGGCAGTGTTTCATGTAAGTCCAGAATCTCTTAGCAATCTCTTGGCAATTTCATTTACATAATTCCAGTAGGCAGTTCTGAGTTGTTGCTGTATAGTTTGTTTTAGATGTTTATATTTTGGAGTGTACTTGTGACATTTGTACATTCTGTCCCTTTTTTGCATAAGTTTCTTTAGTGTTGGTGTAATCCAGGGGTATCCGTCCCTACGTCTAGCCATTCTGGATGGTATGTACAACCCAGCACCTTTGACAATGCTATCCCGAAACATACACCACAACTTGTTTGCACTGTTTTGTTCATAGCAATTTTGAAGAGTTTTGCTTACATCTTTCATATGTTTTCAAAATTTGTCCCAGTCTGCCTTATTGAAAAGGGGAATATTTCTAGGTTTCTGTTTGTGTTTCATTGGATTTATGTCTAGCTCTGTGTAGCAACAGTCATGGTCAGAGATTCCTGGTAATATCTCTGTTCGGTTGAAGTTGGTAGGGTTATTTGTGATCATTAAGTCTAGAGTGTTTTCTCCCCTTGTTGGCTTGTCTATAATCTGGATAAGGCCATGGTCATCTAGAATGTTTCTAAATTTATCATGAAGTAGTACGTTTTGGCAGTTTGGTTTTAACATTCCATTCTGCCAGTCCCATCCAGGAAAATTAAAATCTCCTGCAATAAATAAGTGTTGCTTTTGATTTACTCTGCCTAGAGATATTTCAAATTGTTCTATGCTGTGTTCATCATTTACGTCAGGTCTGTGGTAAGCACATATATGAAGTAATTTACAACCAGCTATGCTAATCTTAGCCCAAATGATTTCGCAGTCTGTCTCTAATTCAAATTCCTCTTCACTAAGCAGGTCTGAATGTATTGCAACGAATACTCCTCCTCCTCTCTGTTCTTCTGTTCTGTCCTTTCTATATACATTGAATTTATCTGGGAAATATTCAGAATCTAAAATGCTATTGCTAAGCCAGGATTCAGTGCCAATGTCTGGTTTGGAGCTATCAATGAGTGAAAGAAATTCTGCCTTCTTGTTTTTTAGTGATTGACAATTTAGGTTGATGATTCTCAATGGTTTTTTAGTGTTAGGAGTATGACGGTAATTGTGCTGTTTCCTTTCATTCGAAGGAGATGATGTATGTAGTGGAGGTCCTAACCCTGCTGGTGTTGTAGGGAGTTGAGTGGAATCATTTGATTGCGAGATGTGTTGATATATATTTTCAGAAAGTTCAATGTCGTCATAATTGAAAAGGGTACTACTGAAATTAGGCATTCCACATTTAGGCAATTCCATGATGTGTTGGTGTTTTGCCTCGTTTCATATATTGTGTCTCTGACATTTTCACATTGCGTGTGGAACCAAGTATTGCAGGAGTCGCAACAAATTGCTTTCTGTTTCCACGTTACTGTTTTTTGGCAAACACCACAAGGGTGCTCTGGGGCCGGGATTTAATTCAATGTCGTTTGCCAGTACAAGAAGATATAGCATAAAGTATGATGGGAATTTTTTTGGGTTTGCTTTGGACATCCTTGGTTTATGCAGCAAGTTGATGGACAATGCCTTGATGGGGGAAATCGATCCTGATGTGTTTACAGAAATTTCATGTGAAGTTACATAACAGTCATTCGTACTATTTTTTATCTCTACAAATACAACCATGAGAAAAACAACACTCAGGTAAAACATCCTGTAAATGTAAAACCTAGTATTTATTTTAGTCAGGAAGTGCTACAGTATGGATGGTACTGCTATGTGCTAAAGGACACAAGCAAAATAGTAGATAGGGTAGAGGAAAGACTTGAAATGGAAATGTAGAGTCTTCGTCCCAGGACCTACACTGGACACACAAAGAGCAGCACCATTTATGAGGCCATAGGCAGACCCAAGCCAGGAATTTTTTGTTTGTTTTTGAGTTAGTTGCGTCACGGGGCGATTTTGTGTAATTTACTTAACAGTATCCTTAGTGTTGCGTTATTTTATTGAGTACAACATGTTTTATGAGTATTGTAACATAATGTTGTGTCGTATTGTAACAGTATGATACTTGTGTGATTTGGAGATTTTATGGTGAATGTATGTACAATCCAACTGAAAAGTTGCAAATAATAATACATGTCTTCTTCTTCTTATATATATATATATATATATATATATATGTATATATATATATATATATATATATATATATATATATATATATATATATATATATATATAACAGTATCCACACACAACAAGCCACCGTATCAACATTATTTTCAATGCAAGACAGTATCGGCAATATCACACTGTACCAAAACAATTTACAATGCGTGACAGATAACCGATGGACACTGCGTGTAACATAGCAATTCCACCCAAATTAACGCGTTGTATAATAACGCAATTTCACCGCTCGAAATCTCTATTTACAAAAGAACACTGTCATGTTTGGCTACTGCGCGATCTATTTGTTCTGACAAATTTCTCAATTAAACCGACACAGCTAATTCAATGTGTGCGATGCGGCGATGAGTGATTCTAAACGGTGTTGTCGAGGCGGTAAATGAAGAAGAGACCCGCTGTATGCCGTGGTCAGTCCGTGTTGCCAGGCTCGTTAATGCCATTTGTTAATAGAACTATGGCCTGGCCTACCCACGTGTCCAAGTCCTATTGTCCGAGTGGTCGCACGTCTCTCGAGTGTTGCCGTCTTCAATGGACGTTGCATGAAGCCATGCGACGGTGCGACACGGGCAGCTGTCCGTCCACGGCACTCGCGCCCTGGGGCAGCCATTGTTATTGACGTGAGCCACGCCTAATCTACATTGAGTCCGTCCTTCCTCGTCGCGTTTAGCACGTGAACGAGTCGGGCCCTCTGGGAAGCTAAATGAGTTCTTCCATTCTTCCAGCTGATATTCGAGCCAGCGCCGTTGTCAATATTTGTCGTATTCTCTCGGCGAGATACGATGTAGGATTATGGCGTAGCGTAAGACAATGCGTGTGTGCTGTGTTAGCATTTACACACGCGCAACATTATTATTTATGTTTCGTAGACGGTATGGGTTTCGTGCATGCGTGCTTGCGTGAGCGCGCACGCGTGTGTTCTGTGTGTGCATGTGTATGGGTATGTGAATGTATGTGTGTGTGGGGGGGGGGGGGGGGCGTGCGTGTGTGCTTGCGTGCGTGAGTGTGTGCGTACGTTTACGCATGTGCTCGCGTGCGTGCATGCGCGTGTGCGTACGTATGTGTGGGCGTCGCTACGCGCGTTTGTTTGTGTTACTAATCACAATGTAAGTATATTCGCATAAAGCTAGATAAATCCATCCGGAGGCGCTTAGAATACATAATTATATACTGTATATATATATATATATATATATATATATATATATGTATATATATATATATATATATGCAGAAGATTAATAAGTTACGTACAATTAATGATATTAAATTAGTTAAAATAAAGGAGCAGATACCAAGAAAGGTCTGTCGTCGTATCGGCTGCGAGATGGTGGGTGGCACATATAAGTCATTGTTTGTAGCCGAACGCAACACTCGGGTATCTCTTTGTTCATGGAATAGGTCGATGATGCAAGTTGGTGCCAGTGCGTGTTAAGCACGAAACTTCTGTAGCAGAATTGCGCAATGAATGCGTTGCTTCACTGGAAGCCAATGCAGTTTCTTGAGTACCGGTGTGATATGGTCCTATCAGTGGCAGCGGAACACCAGCCGAGCAGCAGCATTTAGCCCTCTTTGGAGCTTGTTGATAAGGCAATCGGGGATGTTATATAGTAGACCGTTCGCATAGTCAGTTTTCGGTACAACAAGAGAGTACATTAGACAGACTGCAGCTTTGTGTGTAAGGCACGATCGACGCAGTGTTCCTCAGATGATTGTAGGCTACGCGGCAGATGTACTTTATCTGACTGAGCATCGCCATTTCCGAGTCGAATACAACGCCGATGTTTCTGTCAGTAGGACTCGGCGTTATGTCGCAGTCGCCAATTTTGATCATGGTGATGTTGTGTTTTGCTTGATTGTTTCATGATGCTAACACAAGTGTGACTACTTTATTATTGTTCACCTTTAGTCCATTATCGACCATCCATCCACACGCGGACGTCGTTGATACAATGCTCATTTCGGCGTAGAGACAACATTCTGTTGGTTTCGAACATCTCATTTGATATATAGCTGGGCATCGTCAGCTCAGAAATGGAAGCCCTGGTTGTGTCGTCTGATGATATCACCGTCCACCGATAGGAGTTGTGTAGACAGAGAACAACAAAGGCCCCAGCCCCAATCCTTGAGGGACGACACAAGCAAAGCTGGTTTTGCTGGAAGCGCCGCCACCTAGTACATTTACTGACTGCGACCGGTAGGTTAGAGATGACCGCATCCACGCCAGCACGGAACCAGCCATTCTGAAGCGTTGTTATAATCGGCTGAGCAGAATGTCATGATCAGCTGTGTCGAAGGCGGCCAACATGTAAAGTAGAAGCATAAAGACTCCATACCGCCGGTCTAGCGCTTCGAGGGTGTCATTCTGTACCAAAACTAGCGCAGTTTCCGTGGAGTGATGCGATTTGTAGGCTGATTGGTATCGTTCAAGAATAATGTTATCAGTCATGTGGTCGATCAGACAGCGTGCAACGTACCTTTCAAGTAGCTTTGACATAAAAGGCATGTTTGAAATTGGCCTATCACTGTTCATATTGCCCTGATCAAGATTTCACTTCTTAAACACAGAGGTGACGTTGGCATATTCCAGGCAGCATGGAACAACACCAGAATCTGTTGATGAGTTGATGAGTTGCGTCAAGAATGTTACTAAGTTGTCACTGACTTCTTTCAGCAGCCATGTTGATAAGGGACCGAGCGCGCACGATGTTGTTGGTGACTTGTTGAGCAGATTGCGAATGTCTGATGTTGTCGCAGTCGGACGTGGATGAAATTGTGACACGCACGGTGCTGGATTGTGGTCTGTGGACGAGGTGCACGTGATTGTAGACGGGTAGGTAGCGCCGCACGAATCGTAGTATTGGCATAGAACCGTTTGCACGTGGAAGTAAAGTTCACACAGAGATTATAAGACCAAACTATTAATACGTCTACTGTGGTGGATGATTAGATTGTAAGTCCATTACCGTACACGTAATAACGCGTGATGCAGTGGACACTGACAGCGCATCCAAGTGGTCATTTCCTGCTTCCCAGTATTGGGACGAGACACTACTGAGACGAAGGGAAACACCTAAACAAGAATTCGAGCGATTGAGCAGTGTTGTTGTTTGTATGGTTGACGTACGTATCAGCAACAAAACTCTGAAAACCAAAATGTGGTAGCGTAGAGTACTCTGGCGAGGGTGAATGACTATGTGTGGATGATTCTGGGTTATGGTTGAAAGAAGAAACATCTTAAAACATGCTACTAAATGGACATTGTTACAATTAGCAGGAGACGTACGGTGAACGTGCACGGATAGGGTAAGATATTAAACCAAAACAAGACACGTACAGTGTAGGTGCACGGAGAGACTAACTGAGGGAACGTAAAATCATCAAACGTTGAGAGAAAGAAAGAAACGGAAAGAAAATGACATTTATTGGTGATGTGAAGAGATTGTAAAGTTGGACCCTCACTCTCTTTCTTCTGAAGCATTGGTAATTGACAATATCACACACTCACGCACGCATGCACCCGCGCACGCACGCACGCACACACACACACTCACACACACACGCACACACATATATATATATTGTCAATTACCAATGCTTCAGCAGCAAGAGAGTGAGGGTCCAACTATATATATATATATATTGATATACACATATATTATATATATATACACGTGTATATATAAATGATTATGTTTTGGGACAAAATGATACTTAACTAAAAAGGTACATCTATGTTGCAGCCAAATTAATATCGGTAATTATGCCTTGCAACCGGCATTATGTGCATTTCACCATACATCACAACACATTGTGTTTTTCCCATTTATTTTCTGATACTTAAGACAGTACTAACACACGTCATTATCATTGTGATGTGAGCATCGTTGTAATGATATCCTACGTACATACTTAGATATACGATCTACTCCGCCGGCCAGCGCTGTATGTGTAACACAACAAAGCATGCAATAGCACTTATATATATAATTGACAACATTCTTGAACGCCTTTACGTGCCCCTGTAAGGAGATGCGTCCCTCTCTGGGACAGCATCATAGCGCCAACTGACGGGCTAACTACCAACCGAAGAGACTGGACGTTGGATTACAGCTACTGGTAACAGGTTAAGTTAACAGGGATGCTGGGAAGCAGATGCAAACAAAATATCAATACATACTGAAACACCATATACTGGAAAAATAAGTATAATTTTGGAAAAATAAAGACGCTATCACCGGGAAACTGTCACCGGTTTACGATCACTACTACGGCTGCTGGTGCTGCTGCTGTTGTTGTTGCTATTGTTGCTGTTGCTGTTGTTGCTGTGGCTGTTGTTGCTATTTCTGTTGCTGCTGCTACTGCTGCTGCTGCTGTTGTTGTTGTTGTTGTTGCTGCTGCTGTGGCTACGACTACATCAATGACAATGACATCGACGAAGATTACGACACCGAAAATGACGAAGACGACGACGACATCAAAATCGGCGAAGACGACGGCGACGACGATGACTGTTGGTGCTATCGCAAACGAAACCAGTACTTCCACAATCATAACAAAAACTCAAGAAAAAGAAGAATAAGAACATCTAGAAAAACAACAATAACTAGAGCAACAATAACAGCAACTTCTACTACAGCTTCTACTACTACTACTACTACTACTACTACTTCTACTACTACTCTATTACTTTTACTACAGGTGCTGCTGTTGCTGCTGCTGCTATTACTTCTACTTCTACTACTACTATTACTATTACTACCTACTAATATTACTTCTAATACTACTGATATTACTACTACTACTACTACTACTACTACTACTACTACTACTACTACTACTACTACTACTACTACTTCTACTACAGGTGCTGCTGTTGCTGCTGCTGCTATTACTTCTACTTCTACTACTACTATTACTACTACTACCTACTAATATTACTTCTAATACTAGTAATATTACTACTACTACTACTACTACTTCTACTACTTCTACTACTACTCTATTACTTTTACTACAGGTGCTGCTGTTGCTGCTGCTGCTATTACTTCTACTTCTACTACTACTATTACTATTACTACCTACTAATATTACTTCTAATACTACTGATATTACTACTACTACTACTACTACTACTACTACTACTACTACTACTACTACTACTACTACTACTACTACTTCTACTAGTGCTGCTGTTGCTGCTGCTGCTATTACTTCTATTTCTACTACTGCTATTACTACTACTACCTACTAATATTACTTCTAATACTACTAATATTACTACTAGTACTACTACTACTACTACTACTACTACTACTACTACTTCTACTACTACTACTACTACTACTATTACTACTACTACATCTACTACTACTACTACTACTACTATTACTACTACTACATCTACTACTACTACTACTACTACTACTACTACTACTACCACTACTACTGTTACTACTACTACATATACTACTACTACTACTACTACTACTACTACTACTACTACTTCTACTATTAGTACTATTACTACTACTACTACTACTACTACTACTACTTCTACTACTACTACTACTACTACTACTACTATTACTACTACTACATCTACTACTACTACTACTACTAATACTACTACTACTTCTACTACTACTACTACTACTACTACTATTACTACTACTACATCTACTACTACTACTACTATTACTACTACTACATCTACTACTACTACTACTACTACTACTACTACTACTACTACTACTACTACTACT
>OZ023205.1:57054042-57080674 GCA_963995525.1 Escarpia spicata
TACATCTACTACTACTACTACTACCACTACTACTACTACTATTACTACTACTACATCTACTACTACTACTACTACTACTACTACTACTACCACTACTACTGTTACTACTACTACATATACTACTACTACTACTACTACTACTACTACATCTACTACTACTACTACTACTACATCTACTACTACTACTACTACTACTACTACTACCACTACTACTGTTACTACTACTACATATACTACCACTACTACTATTACTACTACTACATCTACTACTACTACTACTACTACTACTACTACTACTTCTACTACTACTACTACTACTACTATTACTACTACTACATCTACTACTACTACTACTACCACTACTACTACTACTATTACTACTACTACATCTACTACTACTACTACTACTACTACTACTACTACTACTACTACTACCACTACTACTGTTACTACTACTACATATACTACTACTACTACTACTACTACTACTACTACTACTACTACTACTACTACTACTACTACTACTTCTACTATTAGTACTATTACTACTACTACTACTACTACTACTACTACTACTTCTACTACTACTACTACTACTACTATTACTACTACTACATCTACTACTACTACTACTACTAATACTACTACTACTTCTACTACTACTACTTCTACTACTACTACTACTACTACTACTACTATTACTACTACTACATCTACTACTACTACTACTACTACTACTACTACTACTACTACTACTACTACCACTACTACCGTTACTACTACTACATCTACTACTACTACTACTACTACTACTACTACTACTACTACTACTACTACTACTACTACTACTTCTACTACCACAATAACTAATAATATTACTACAACAACTACTAGTACTGAAACTACTAGTACAACTACTACTACTAATACAAATTATAATACCATAACAATAACAACGGCAAGATGGCGCCCGCCACCTTGACAATCAAAATGACGACGACTTGACAACCACATGCTGCACTGTCCCAATTGGGAGTTCACTGACGTACACGCCTCTGTGTTGGTTGTTTTGTCGTGTCAGTTGCATTCTTTCACGCTTCGCTGAGTAGTGACATAAGATATCGCGACGAACGGGTGAACAATCTGGCAAAACATCGGAAACAAATAAGTTGACCGGATGGTGGATGATGGATGCGTCATAAAAAGAGATATCACGGGAAGTCAATACGATGAGTTTGTTTTCGAAGGGACGCGAAGATCACTGATAGACGTTGTCGAAGCCAAACTAACGTCATCGGCTCCCACGTTGACTGTTCGGACTTAGACCAAGGAAAAGAGGACATTGGTGCGACACCGTCCTGACGCAGCTGCATACATTAGCGCGACGCCGATTACATTATTCTGCTAATTACAGTTGCGTCGTCTGGAGCGGCGAGTTGGCCGCAGTTGTCGGGGTATTGGCGACCAGTGGATGGTGTGGATACCGCGGTTGCAGTGGTTGCGTCAGAAAGGCTGTCTTGAAAAGGCGGACAGGGAGGGAGCTGTTGTTAGTACTAGGATCTCAACATGTTCGTCCGTATCGCGCTCGTGTTACTGCTGCTGCATGCCCGCCGCGCGAGACTCCAGCGTCTGGCTGATCAGTTCGACCATGTGGCGGAGATGTCGGAAATACCTAACTACGTCCACGCTATCCAGGTTAGTGGATGGGACGAGCAGTTTGGTAGCCATAGCAGGTGTGTGTGTTTGTGTGTGAGTGTGTGTGAGTGCGCACGCATGAGTGTGTGTGTGTGGTGTCTGTCTATGTGTGTTTGTGTGTGTGTGTGTGTGTGTGTGCGTGCGTGCGTGCATGCGTGTGTGTGGTGTAAGCATGTGTGTACGCGCGCGCGTGTGTAACTGAGTAAATGTGTTTGTGTGTGTATGTGTATGTATATATGTGTGTGTGTGTGTGTGTGTGTGTGCGTGCGCGTCTGTGTGTGTGAGTGCGTGTGTGTGTGTTTGTGCACGGGCGCGCGTTTGTGCGCACGCGTGTGCGTGTGTGTGTCTGCGTATGTATGTATGTACGCATGTATGTATGTATGTATGTATGTACGTGCATGTGTGTGCATTAGTATGTGTTTTGTACGTACATATGTGTGCGTGTTTGCGTGCACGTGTGTGCGCTTGAGCGTGCGTCTGCGTGCATGTGTGCGTGTGTGTGAGTGCCTATTCGTGTGCGTGCATGTGTGTAGGGGGGTGTGTGCCCACACTTGCCAACGCCGACTGTAAACAGCACTCGGTAATCGACACAAATATTGTGAGTGGGTAGCTACTGTATCGAGCTCCTTGAAGGACGTGGTCGCAGTGTAAAACATGGCTTCTACCCCGTCGATAACTGCGCAGTCTGTCGACACAGAGTTCGGTTCAGTAAGGAACATTCGTTATCACACTTTGTCTTCTCTAGTACATATCGTCACTGCTGCGATTAACCGTTTGGTATCACACATATCTATAATGTGTTTTATATGCACACGCACGCACGCATGCACGCAGAAACGCGCACACACGCACACACGCACACGCACACACGGGCACACACTCACACTCACATACTACACTCACCCTCACCCTCACCCTCACCCTCACCCTCACCCTCACACTCACCCTCACCCTCACACTCACATTCACACTCACACTCACCCTCTCACCCTCACACTCACACTCACCCTCACCCTCACCCTCACACTCACACTCACCCTCACACTCACACTCACACTCACATTCACACTCACACTCACATAGGGACGCACGCAAACATACTCTGATTTCGATTCTGCTGAATCTGTAGGCCTACTCTCTCCGTCGCAGTTGGTTACACAGGGTTAACGTCGTTTTGCAGTAAACAGTGTAGCTATGGATGTGTTCACTTTATAATAGTCAGTCAGTTCTGGTTTGAATGCATTACTGCAGCAGTAAGCTGCTATATTAACCTGCACTTCACAGCACACAACTATCTAACAGTTGTTGTCGTTGTAGCGACTGCATTACATTCGTTTCCGCGTCACTAATGGTTCGCTATCGAGCAGTGAAGTAGTGAAATGTTTATTTCTAGCATCGACCCTCTGAAAGTGGTTTCCGGTTTAAACTGTACCCGAATTAGAGTTGGTTTACGGCCAGGCCTGAACAGAAGTAATCTGATTAACGGGAAAAGGTAGGCCTATACACCATCCTCGCAAGCCATGGGTTGTGGTTGACTACCCCAGGCAAATATCCTACGGTAACTGAATTAGTTGTTCAGTTGCGACTCTACCACCCATGGGAACAGTACACACAAGCTTGCCCGCGCCTCATGTCAAAGACAAAGGGCAACTCGAGTAATCAAGGAATCATTGTCACTAGCGGCTCAGCGGTAATATGTGTTCCAATCATTTCTTCTACTACCGAAACCCAAACAGTCAAATCTTGAAATGCATCTATACTTATTATTGGCACAGTTTAACTTAGCAAGGCGATGTGCCAATAGGTATTGGGACTGGTGTAATTACCTGCATCCTCCGGCGCGCCAAATGTCTGCGTTACTTATATGTATATAGTTATGTAGGCAATATGTCGTGTGTCAATGAATTGCCTGTCATCGAGCGTGTTCTTGGTATTGAACGCTCGGAGGGTTATTGCATGCACACACTATCTTCTTCTTCCGCCATTATAGGCTGCGCACATTGGGAGTGTATTTACACCTATTTTTAGAGCCCACGGTATGTTGCACAATTACCCCTGTGTGGGATTTTTTACTTTCCATTGGCTAGGCACCGCGTAGATGTGTCATACGGGGTTTAATGTCCCTTCTGGAAAAAAACATTGGTAAACCGGGATAAAGAAATTGCCCTAGCGTCGAAACGGCTTAAGTTGGCGGAGTGGAACCCGGGTCCGCTTGATGTTTCTAAGAGACGTTGTACCGCCACCCCCCCCCCCCCCCCACTGACAACCTGTCTGATTATAGGATTTGTGCCGAAACAAAGCCAGGTGTTGCATAACCAAGCACACACACACACACACACACACACACACACACACACACACACACACACACACACACACACACACACACACACACACACACACACACACACACACACACACACACACACACACACACACACACACACACACACACACACACACACACACACACACACACACACACACACACACACACACACACACACACACACACACACACACACACACACACACACACACACACACACACACACACACACACACACACACACACACACACACAGATGTTCGTTGAATCACTTGCGTTAAATGTTGTAACAACGCGAGTGCGCCGAACACCAACGGGTCTTGCAGTTAAACTCCAGTGTATCGAGAATTTGAACGTTTTGTGGGCGCAAGATTAAACGGTAACAAGTAAGTTCTTATTTAGCGCAGTATTCAGTTCTTTGGATAGCTGAAAGCACTTCACACTTTATCCCTGGCAGACCTGTTCAATCGAATACTATCTTGACTTCACTGCCAAGCATTCGGCCACGCTGCAGTTAATGCGCGAAGACTATTCGTACAGAAATATATATCACTGTCTATAGTCAGGTACTCATTCATACAGGTTAGTGGATTTTAGCAACGCACAGTGAACGAACTTGTGCAAGGTTCGACACCGCAGCACAGAATTCGAATCCGGGTTCTCTCGATTAAGAGTCCGATGCTCTAGCCCATTGCGCTCCACAAGCAACAGCACTAAACTAGCGAACAATGTTTCGGGCTTATTAAACACCATTCGGCGGGCAGTATACCTTCAACATACGTATTTATCCCGTAGTAAGAATATTATACAGTGAGGAAGAGACGAGGTGTGTTTAGCATGTTTTGCATTTATCGAGAATACAGTGGCACTCTTGGGACTAGGCAAAAATAGCGTGAATGGCGAGGTGGTCGTATTAACGAAACTAATTCTATATACTTTATAGCATAATGAAACAACTTTAGACTGTCCCAGGGTGACTTTAATTGCGAGGTGGCTGCGTTACCGAGGTGACCGTAACGCGATGTTCGAGTGTACTGTTGTTAAAGTAATCAGAATAATGCGCGCGCACGCGCGTGTATGTATGTGTGTGTGTGTGTGTGTGTGTGTGAGTGTGTGTGTGTGTGTGTGTGAGTGTGTGTGTGTGTGTGTGTGTGTGTGTGTGTGTGTGTGTGTGTGTGTGTGTGTGTGTGTGTGGTTGTGGGTGGGTGTGTGTGTGTGGGTGTGTGTGTGTGAGTGTGTGTGTGTGTGTGTGTGGGTGTGTGTGGGTGTTTGTGGGTGTGTGTGTGTGTGTGTGTGTGTGTGTGTGTGTGACTGTGTGTGTGTGACTGTGTGTGTGTGTGAGTGTGTGTGTGTGTGTGGGTGTGTGGGTGTGAGTGTGTGAGTGTGTGAGTGTTTGAGTGTGTGAGTGTGTGAGTGTGTGAGTGTGTGTGTGTGTGGTTGGGTGTGTGTGGGTGTGTGGGTGTGTGGGTGTGTGGGTGTGTGGGTGTGTGGGTGTGTGGGTGTGTGGGTGTGTGGGTGTGTGGGTGTGTGTGAGTGTGTGCGTGAGTGGTCTTGGCACAGGACTTGCTGTTGTTCGCACTAGGCAACGCCCTGCCTCCCGAGGGGCCGACAGAGCAGCAGGCATCCCACTAACTGCCTCTCCACGCATCGGCACCTGTTGGTTGCATACACGGTACTTCGTTAGTGCAAGTTAGGTTTCCATCTGCAAATTCCTCTCCTGTTGCTTCCTAAACATTCCCTGGTGAGCTTCCTCATTACCCACCATTCGCACCTATTGATGTACACGCTACGTTCGTCCTGTTATGCGGGAGACATGGACAAGTTAATACTTCTAAGATGCCGCAAGCTTCTATCATAACGTATGGATGCTTAGGTTTTACTGTCACGCGAATACGACTTGTTTCAACATTTTATTTAGTTACTTATGTCCTCCACTTAGCTTAGTGACATGATGAGGTGCTTTTATTTCACACACACACACACACACACACACACACACACACACACACACACACACACACACACACACACACACACACACACACACACACACACACACACACACACACACACACACACACACACACACACACACACACACACACACACACACACACACACACACACACACACACACACACACACACACACACACACACACACACACACACACACACACACACACACACACACACACACACACACACACACACACACACACACACACACACACACACACAAACACACACACACACACACACGCACGCACTCACGCACTCACACGCACGCACGCACGCACAGAGAGAGAGAGAGAGACAGACAGACAGACAGACAGACAGACAGACAGAGAGAGAGAAAGAGAAAGAGAAAGAGAGAGAGCACTAGAAGACATGCCCCCTGAGACCGGGGTCTCCCTCAATGTTGTTCTCTCATTGCCATGTTCTGGCGTTCTCTTCTACGAGGGCCCGAGGGTGATTTCAATACTAGTGGTGACTGTTTCAGACCATTTTACATATAGCAATAGCTCTAACACCACAGCAATTACACTGTGATGACGTCATGCCCATTGCGATAGTATCGCGAGAGCGTTATGGAAAAGGCCGTCCCAAAAAGATTAAGACACTACATCGTGCCATTGTCTATCAAACAGCTTAACTCGTGATGTCTGCTGCTAGTGGCACTCGTCAATCTCTTCTCGACGTCTGCTCAAAAATCATAATCAAAATATCAATAATATACACTGGTATTCTGCCATGTGTTTGCTGCGTTTAGCCATGTCTTAACGTATATAGCGTTTATTTATTTATTTATTTTATCTGCTGTTTTATTTCATGTTTTTGTATAATGCAGTCATGTCTGTTCTACCCAAGACATATTTCTCAGCGGAGACAATGAAGAATATATTATCTTATCTTATCTTATCTTATCTTATCATATCAGAAGAAAAGCAGTCCCAAACCACCACGTTAGGGTAGCAGCGATTTATTCCACAAATTTAGAATCCTAAAATGACGCGGTCGGTGATCGATGGTGCTAAGTCGGTATATAAGCAAAATTATTAAAAAATAAAAGAACATGCTAACGAACATTGTTTTTGTTCGTTACATCTGATCCGATCTGTTTGCCAACATTCATTACTATTGATAATTCAATGCACTATCGGCGACAACTATCAATAGTTACATTTACTATCTATAGTGCATTGTATACCAGTGCATCGACTATCGCGATGCATTGACAGCTCGATGAAGTGTTACACCACTATTTAATATAGCAACATTATAGTCTGAGACCACGTATCAAACGGATGGATGGCGCAGAGCATAGCGATGCGATTATGAAACATAATGCCCTGCTTTTAATAATAATAACTCTTATTGATATTAATCATCAACAATAACATTAATATCGACAAACGATATCGAGCACGCGTTAGGATAAAAAAGATTTATTTTCGTTCATTTGTGGTGATGGCAGCCGTGGCTTTGCACAGGCTTTACTCATGGTTTCGAGAATTAATGTCTAATTAAAGGCTTCGCGTACGTTGTAAACATGATTCTTCTTCTGTTTTATGTTCTTCTTCTTATGATCAGCCCATCTATCTGTATTAGCCACACGTATGTGGCGAGAATATTGTCGAGTTCAGTTTTCAGAGTTTTCCTTCTCTGGAATTAGAGTCCACAAGATGTTACACATTTACCCCCTGGGTAGGATCATTTACGTCCCTTACACAGACACCAGGTAGAAGGGACCAACGACTTATAATGTGGATTCCGAAAGACATATGCAACGTTGGGTGAACTAAGTTGCACGGTAGTGGGATTCGAACCCTGGCCCCTCGATCGACTGTCCCGACGCTCAACACAAATATTTAAACACCACATCACCATTTTAAGTGTACTATATATTTTTATCTGTTTCTTGTATTTTATATTTTTTTGTAGATATGTTAATACGTGTTGTGTGATTGATGTAAATGATGCATGAATTGCTCGGCCATCGAAAATAGTGTAAACTAAGCATGTTATCGAGTGAAAATAAAATTATCAACCAATCAATCAATACTGCTTGGCCATCGCTCCCCACCATTTCGATAACGCCAAAGTGAAAATATAATTTTAAACGGTCACGGTCATGGCAAACGTTAAAAAGGTAATTTGACGGTGCGTGGCGCTACTATCGCATCTGTTGCACGATTTGTTCACGCCATTTGGCTTTCTTTTTATGTACGTTCTTTGGCATAAGGTAACTGCGTTCATTCGTATGTATGTGCCTGTCGGTGCAATTCGCATTTACGTGCATTGTCTGGTGGATACACAACAGAAGCCTGTGAACTAGTGATGTGGTGTGGCTACATGTTGATAAGCTGTCAGCAATCTGTAAATCGATATCCGTTTCGTCGTGTCACAGAGCCAATGTTAATTAAACTGAACGACTAATGATATCTGACAGATCATAAGTTACGTTACTAGCTATGCAAAAGATTATTATGTCAGGACTGCCGAACAGTTGCTTCCTTTGTGTAGCAAAATAAGTACCAAAGGTGTGTCTCGGTTGTACGAATAGCTGTCAGCATATTCCACAACGAAATTACGCGGGCTTTATATTACTTTTCCGGTATGCGTATATTCTCACAGCATTTCACAAGAAAGCGAATGGCAAATTACTTACAGCATAATGTGTCTTCTCAGAACAAATAACACTGACAATTGTTAGTTTTTTCTCTGAATAGTTCAAAAGGAAAACTACTCACACGACCGTTCAAGTAATTGAGTACATCATGGGGATACCCTACGATAATTGTTTTGGACCATCCTCGCGCGCCAGGGGTCGCTGCTGCTGATTACGTCAGTGCCAGCCAGCAGTACCCCTGGATGATCGCTTTGCGAAACTCTGAATTTAAGCTCAGCCTATGAAATCGCTCACTAGATCAGTGGTTGGCGGCAGGTCAAGTGGTCATAATAAAACTAAAAACTAATTTTAACCAACTGTGGCTCGTGTTACATGCAATGTTTAGGATGTTGAAGCAGTTATCGTTCGCCCATTAGCAGCTGCTCGTGCTAATGGGCGAACGATATATTGGGATATATTGTTCTCACAGTCGCAACTGACGAAGTCAATTACTAGTTTGACTCGGCTAACTTCCGCACTTCGCGTAGGAGATCAGCCAGGGCTAGTTTTGCATGGCAAACAGCCCTGGCTTGCGATGATGTTTTGGACCAATAACCCCGGTCGCGGGATCAGTAATTGGATCTCAGTCAAACCAATTAAGTACTCGCTGCACAATTCCCCCGGGGTGTTTTAGCTAACTGTGCACAGTTTCTTCGACTGCCGAACGAGTGAAAATTGTGACGTCATAAAAGGTGGGCCCATCTTTTTACTGTTGCGTTCAATCACTGCGCATGCGGGAAAATTGATTATTACACCCCAGCCATAATTTGGTTATAAATTCAACATGGACGATCGTTGGAATGGCACGAACGATTGGTAAGCTTGGCAATGCCGTGGTTGTTTATAACATTTCAATTGTGCACTTGAATAACACAGTTTCAAACAGAACGGTTGTTGTAAGGCAGAACGGTTGGTTTAAGACAGAACGGTTGTTGTAAGACATAATGGATGTTGTAAGACAGAACGGTTGTTGTAAGGCAGAATGGTTGTTGTAAGGCAGAACGGTTGTGGTAAGGCAGAATGGATGTTGTAAGGCAGAACGGTTGTGGTAAGGCAGAATGGATGTTGTAAGGCAGAACGGTTGTGGTAAGGCAGAATGGATGTTGTAAGGCAGAACGGTTGTGGTAAGGCAGAATGGATGTTGTAAGGCAGAACGGTTGTGGTAAGGCAGAATGGATGTTGTAAGGCAGAACGGTTGTGGTAAGGCAGAATGGTTGTTGTAAGGCAGTACGGTTGTGGTAAGGCAGAATGTTTCTCGTACCATTATTACCTGTTCACTGCAACTGCAGAATGCTGCTGTTCGCCTAATAACTCGGCGTGCGCGATGCGACAGTGCGTTACCACAACTGCGCCAATTCGACTGGCTGCCTGTCCAGCAACGGATTACCTACAACATAGCAGAATTTACATATAAGGCGTTAAATGCTGAATTCTCGCCACCAGATATGCAGTCACTTGTGTCAGTTTATAAACCAGCCAGACATCTTCGTTCTGCTGAGGGTAATAATCTTGTCGTTGCGAGAGCCCGAACCAAAGCTGGTGAATGCGCGTTCGTCCACGCCGCCGCTACAATATGGAATGGTCTACCAACTACTGTTACTCCCAAAACCTCACTGCAATCCTTCAAGGCAGCCATAAAAATTCACCTTTTCATTACGGCGTACACTGCCTGAAAGACCACAGAAATGTTTTATTCTAAGTTATTCATATTTTTATCTTTTTCTTTTTAACAGCCGAAAAACATTTTAAGTACTCGCTTTTCCATGATATTTGTTTTCTTTTTAATCTACTGATTTTTACACAGCATTACTATCTTAATTTGTTTATTTTTATATTTAAATTTCTAAAATTTTTGCTATTTATATTTTAGTTTTATGTAAAGCGCTATTAACGTTATGGATATGGCGCTATATAAAATAAAGATTATTATTATTATGGTTGTTGTAAGGCAGAACGGTTGTTGTAAGACATAATGGTTGTTGTAAGGCAGAACGGTTGTTGTAAGACATAATGGTTGTCTTAAAACAGAACGGTTGTTGTAAGACATAATGGTTGTTTTAAAACAGAACGGCTGTTGTAAAACAATATTGTTGTTGTAAGGCAGAACGGTTGTTGTAATGCCGTATGACTATTGTAAGGTTGGTGTAAGACAGTTGTTGTAAAGCACTGCGTTTGGAAAGCTGCATGATGTTACAAAGCAGTATACGATCATTGTAAAGGAGTTCGGTTGTTGTATTACTGTAGGTTCAGCTGTGAGGCAGTACAAACCAATTAAACAGTGGGACATTATTCATACTGGTCTTTGTGTTAACATAGACCGGATCTACAGGCACGTGCAGTGGGTTAAAGTTAATCATGAAGTATACATGGTTTTAATTTTAAGGTAATGCCACTTTCCATGATCATACGGACATTTAATATATATATAATTAGGTATTAAACTATTAATTCGTACATTTTCTCACACAAATACAATGTTTATTAATTCGCAAGAACTCAATACCAGTAGATGATTAAACGCCCTAGATTACTGTTAATTGGCGTTTTGCTAGCCGTTTAAGGCTCACTAGGACGGAAACGGGAATCAATTGTAATATAATATGGCCGTTGCAATAGGTCATGATCAACTGTGGCAGTATATTAGTGGGTTACCCGGCAATATCATTAATGCACTGCATTCGGGTAAACAATGTTCCCGGCGTTTCAATTGCGTTTGATATAGAAAGCTGATACCGTATTAATCCTTCGTTACAGTAAGATATTAGATCCCAATTGCAACATTAATTAAGCGCTGAGCAAGCTTACAATATCAAGTGCAATCGAAACGCCGTGGACATGTTTACCCCACCCCCCTGCATTGCGTTGCATTAGTAGGCCTAAACCCAGACAGCTTTTGCGGTCCGGTCAGACGTCAACGCGTGATGCGTAGTTCTGCCTCACGTTCGAATGCAATAAATAGATATTCTGCGTATGCAAAAAGCCGCCTTCGTATATAAATAGAAGGAATCCTGAGTTTAAAATACATACTGGCACGTTTGGTTGTTTTAGAAGAGATATGCTTGGCTTGTTGACAACTACAGCGTTGCAGCGATAAGCTGCATACCTGCTGTTGTGACGGTTACAGGCCAATCCGGACGGAACTTTGCATCTTGATACGGGAGGACATAGACATTTTTGCTTAGGTAGTCGCTATTCAAAATATAAACTGTCGATTTTTATTAGCGACAAGTCAATAATAGTCCATTTGACAGTCACGTGTATTCAATAGCCAACCTAGAAATGTTCTATCCTATGAACTTTTTTGTTGATTTGTACTCATGTGGGGTCCTAGAACAAATTCAGCTTGGTTGCCCAAACAGCAACTTTGGGCAACTCTGGTCATTTGCATCAATACAAGATGGCGACTTAGCGATATCTTGAAAAATTAACTTTAGAACCACTTGTCCTAGAGTTATGTATAATACCTCTTTTAAGGGGTGTTGGGGTGCGTATCAGCAAGACCATCCTCAACATACTCATGGCCTTTACCCTCCCCATCAACATCCTCATCCTCTATGCTATCATCCTCAAAATCCTCCTCCTCACCATCCTCCATCATCTCGACACCCTCCTCGTCTCTAGCCAGAGCCTCTTCTGTCTTAGTGCACGGATTACAGCAGCCCTCTTCGCCAGAGCATTTGCAGTGTGACGTGCACGAAAGGTGTTCTTTGTCGCAGCCATAAACCTCTGTGCTGCACTTCTTGCCTTGTGGTCTACTCTCACAATGAATCACGTCACACAGGTGTGGTGGACCTAGGTCATCCTGAGCTACAACAGAAGAGGGGACGCCATCCCGGATCTCCCACACACAGGTGGAGCTGGTTGGTCTGCCGCTTTCCTCAGCATTACCTGCAGTTGCACCTGCAACACGTGCTGGAATAGGTTGGTGGATGTTGGTGGATGTAGGGCCTTGGCGTTGGGAATTTTCTTCTTCTTGGTGAAGAGTGTGAAGCAGGCAGACTCCATGGATATCCCCGGTGGCTGACCATACAGAGCGATGAAGAAGGTTTTCGCCGTCTCCATCAGATCCGCCTGCGTGACAACCACTACCCCAAACACATCATCCAAACCTGGGAAGTCCCCAGTGAGCAAGGCGTTTAGTGCGTTGATCTTGCCTTTGGCATATGGATATGAGGTCGTGTCGCACCCGTTGAAGGTGTGCATGCCAAGCACCTGCAAACATTGTGGCCCTAGGTCAGCGCAGATGGCATTGATATCCAGCACTGTCCCATCCCACCGCTCCATCTGCACCTTGCACTCCAGCTCCTCCCGACACACCCAGTAGGACCAACACGTCTGTGTCGTCGCTAAGTACACGGATCACACTTTTTGCCAGAGTTGGGACCCTCAATGACATAGGAGATCACGGCGATGGCCGCCTCATCATGACCAAACGCACCATCGTCACGAGTCTCCATCGTCACGTTCTCTTCTGCACTGAAGGTAGACAACACGCTCTCCAGGCTCCGCTTGTTGTTCTTGCTCTTCAGGATTGCATCTGTTTTTGGCAGAGGACTGGTGATGGAGAGCTCATAGATGAGGGTAACTTCACCAGCCCGCCGTATTCTCTCGTGATCCTTGGCAGATACATCTTGGTACTTGTTGGAGACAATGATTTTCTCAATACCTTCTGGATAGTGACATAGCCGACCCTGGATGGATGCGATCAGATCTAAAGGATTGCCGCCGTGTGGCCACACGATACGGTGGACTAGCTGCTGAACGTCCACGATGACAATTTCCGCAGCAGTTGGCGAGATCTCGAGCACACTCAGGCGCTTGACCAGCCCCGATTTGTCAGCTTTGCGGAAACAGCCATGCTCGTCGATGAGCGATGGAGGCATTGCACACAGCTCGTAGTTGAACAGAGGCCAAACATCCATCTGCCGTCGCTGACCAATCATCAAGAACCGGAGAAAAATGTTCTCAAGATAGATGACTGGCCTACCCTTGTTTCCCTTGCCCTGCTTGTTTGGAACATCCGTAGCCTTGATGGGACTATTGGCAGGGTCGTAGAACCCACCGGGAAGACTGGCGATGTACTTGCTCTCCATCTTTTCTCCAAGCACAATCGAATCAGCCACATTCATTTCAGCAGGAGGACGTTGAGGGTGGTCCTGCTGATCCTGGTTACCTGGGTGATGAGTGGGAGTAGATAAAAGGTGAAGATTATTAGGCGATATCTGCAGTTATTAAGATAGCGTAAACCTTACGCTTATAGCATAGGATTGTATAAAACTATCTTGACTTTCCTACATGATTACTTAACAAAGAAATATGAATGCCAACGTTAAAAATGATATTTGCACTATACACTACGTGTACCAGATGTGACTACGTGTTTCAAATATGACTGATTACTGTTTTTTCTCACGAACAAATGTATCATGTATTGTAGAATTATCCATGCATGTGCATGAATAAACTAAAATATAATTTAGTAGAAATTTCCATTCATTGTCCACCGAGAGGTCAAATTTGACCTTCACCTGACGTTTTGTCATCTGATCTTGACCTTGAACTGAAAACATAACATCACTAATGGATTCTACGCACCCCACCACCCCTTAAAAGAGGTACTATACATCATTATAGGACAGGTGTTTCTAAAGTAATTTTTTCAAGATATCGACAAGTCCTATCTTGGATTAATGCAAATTACCAGAGTTGCCCAAAGTTGCTGTTTGGACAACCAAGCTGTTTGTTCTAGGACCCCGTATGAGTACAAATCAACAAAAAGTTCATAGGATAGAACATTTCTAGGTTAACTAAATGACAAATGGACTATAATGGTCGGGATTTAATATGTCGCACTTGGCTAACATGAACGAAAGGAAGTTAATTCCATCTGCCCCATTGGCGATCGCATAATGTTTTTATCCGTTTCATTTGCGAAAATGTGCGTTTCTCACTTTACCTTGGCTACATGTCACTAGGCAGAGACAGAGACGTCACAATTTCAAGTTGTGGGCCGCTTTAGAAGCAGGCGAAACATTGTTCGTTTTTTGCTGCATGTGTTCTCGGCGTCACATGCTTGTTTCATGATTGGAATACGCAGCTGATAAGCAAATTGCACGAGTTCATCGGTAAGTAGGCTAATTCCTCCTGTGCAGACTGCCCTGCCATAATTACGCGAAATTAATTATTACTGTTGGACAGAATCGACTGTAGTTCGTAATTGACCACAACGTTCGGAGAAGTCGACATGCTGTTGCAGTAATGCACTGAATTACTGAAGTGAACACAGCATAGAGACCGCACCCAGGGGTTCCATGCTTTTGTGCCACTCCGTCTTGCCGTCACACCGGCTTCGAGCTTTGCGTTTTATATCAATAGTGTCGTTTAAAAAGGGTTAAATGTCCCCCACATGGTGTGGCGCCACTCAATCACAAATTCCCCGAGAGCCCATCATTCTTTAATCGGTCTCTAGGGATAATACGTACGTCATGACTACGAAGGATAAGGGTTTGTGTGTGTGTGCGTGCGTGCGTGCGTGCGTGCGTGCGTGGGAATGAGTGTGGGTGTGTTGATACTAAGTCACGTGTGACACAAATTACGTAGGCGTGTTTGGTATGGTAACAAACTAACAATAATAGTTAAGTAGCAGCTACTATAGCCTCAAGTAGTTATACTCGACCCACTATATGGCTAATCTCTGTTTCATGAGTAGGCCAAGTGGTGTAATTTTGGCCAACCTTAAAAACGTCCGTGCACGGTACTTCCACTCTAGATTGATTTATCTAGATTGCCCGTTAAATCAACTGGATTGGTTTCCCGTATGTGATCTTTTTTGGCAACCGAGCAGTGCGACGATGCATAGTTTTCTGTTTTTCTTTAATAAGAATTGCATAATGAGATGATATTAAAGACTTTGCACTGGTTGACAATAAATACTGGTTGATTGGCAATGCTTCGTCATGGACTAGAGAGAGACGGGGGGAGGGAGGGGAGGGACGGGGGATGGAGGAAATGAGGGAAGGAGAGAGGATTAACACAAGAAAGATGGTAACATAAAGAAAGAGATCGCTAGAAAGAGAAAGAAGAACATTAACACACAGAAACAGCCTAAGAACAACATTGACTATCATCGCGCCGAATGCACTGGCATTAAACGAGACCAGACAGATTTAAAGCTTGGAGTCTATATGTACGGATACGGCATGCGGATGCGGCATGCGGCAAAACAATGAATATAGTGCCAGGTGGAAATTAACATAAGTAGTTCCAAACATGCATAGGCGGATGAGTTTTGTCGTGCGGATGCGACTGCGGCAAATTTAATCGCTCCGTGTAGCGATTCGAATCGTATCCGCACACGAATCGGATAGGAAATTCCCAGTAGTGACGTCACTACAGAGGTATTCCCCATTCCGCTAGTGTTTCCTTACATCAAGACCATCGGTGCAGCGTGGCGTTCTAGGCTGTGTGTTAAGAGCGGCATGACAGGTGCACGTCGTTGTTAAAAGTTTAGCTCAACCTGTCAAAGGTTTGATTTAGTTTTTGACATAAATAACTGCCACGATTGATGTGAATTCTACCAATGGTCACTAGGGGTGTATATCATCATTATTTTATTGACATAAGTACACGCTATTATCTTTTAGTTTATTGAAATAATGTTGTTGAATAGATCGTGTTTATATTGTCATATCAGTATGTGAACTTTGGAATTTAAATAGATCCTGTTTATCTGTGTAGTGTTTAAAATTAGCGCCAACTTCTGGCGTTCTTATATAGTGCATGTAGTGCAGCGCATCATGCCCGATGTATCTGGTGTCTCCTGGTGTGTCACTCCTGATGCATTCGTTCGTTCGTTCGTTCGTTCTTTCGTTCGTTCGTCCATTCGTTCATTCATTCATCATCATTTTATTTGTAGATGGATTTTTTGACTTTAACAATTTTTTTTTAAATTTACCTTCTCTAGTCCAGACACCAAGCAAAGTAGATGTCATAGATGGGGATGGGAAATAGGTGATCGGAAGGTAGGGGCCTGGTGAGCGAGAGGGAGAGAGAGAGAGAGAGAGAGAGAGAGAGAGAGAGAGAGAGAGAGAGAGAGAGAGAGAGAGAGAGAGAGAGAGAGAGAGAGAGAGAGAGAGAGAGAGAGAGAGAGAGAGAGAGAGAGAGAGAGAGAGAGAGAGAGAGAGAGAGAGAGAGGGGGGACATTTGTAGATGAGAGGGAGAAGTCTGGTGAACAGCCGTCAGCTACAATGATTATTACGATAACCATCGATAGCTAATTTGACCATCAACAGTATTGTATCGTATCATCGACTATATCGATGCATCAAATAGTTCAATGCGTTGGTATATCCCGAGATTCAACTGGACCAGAAGGTCGTTGTGAACAACTCCGAAAGACAACGCAACATCAATGCGTGTCGTCGATGTTGCAAATGCATTTATGATAGGAACCTAATTATATAACATATTGCGATATTTGATGTATTTAGTTGACAGACAAGCAGGATGTGATTACGATAAATTCTCCCAATCGACTTGTTAAACCAATCAACGACTACAGCGTCTTCTAACATAGCCTCACGTAGGCCTATCCTAAAGATAGGGCTAAAGTATGCGAGTCTGCTCTCTTGCAAATTCCATAAAACAAACATATTCTAGAAATTGTGTGAATTCAAACATATTAAATGAGCATTATATCACAAGGCAGTACCCGAATTGATTAGTTCGATAACATTGTGACGATAGACATCGAACACATTT
Organism: Escarpia spicata; assembly: GCA_963995525.1. Taxonomy (NCBI): domain Eukaryota; kingdom Metazoa; phylum Annelida; class Polychaeta; order Sabellida; family Siboglinidae; genus Escarpia; species Escarpia spicata. Next base: position 57,071,498 of record OZ023205.1, read on the forward strand.
CCGTGGTTATTTTGTCATAAGGTAACAAATATCGACTGTCTATGCAAACGCGGGCTCGATCGCATTACTTATGTCAGATCGACCGGTCTATGTCTGCAGGTACTACACTTGCGATTTTTGTTCATTATCAATATATTTTCTAAGCATCATTCTTTGCATTCTGCATTCTTTACTGAGCCGACAAACATTCGACGTATTCATCATTTAAAGACTAGAAAAAACCTAATTCATGTACCGTCTATTATTTGAAATAATGCAATATAAATGTTATCTTTGATGTTATTATTTTATATGCTATATTTTTCTTCAACTAATACGCTTTGTTTTTTGACAATACTAAATCCGTTGACGATTGCTGGAAACTATTACAGCGGAGAATCTCCGTCGATCTGGCGGTAGGAGACGACTACAGCCCCATGAAGCGAATGTTGAACTGTTTAACCTTTCAAATGTTTACTTTAATGATGTTTTGGCCTATCAGTGGGCTATTACGCAATAACCCATTGGTGACCTGACCTATATACACAAATAGCATACGAATATCACCACATGGCGTGACTGCCTTTTATCAGTGGGGTTGTTTTATCTTACAAAACAGTTATATCAAATGCGTTGGATAACATAATTATTATGTTGCGACATCTGGTCATACGATAACATGCAGACGTTGATAAATGCACTCGAATACTAGAACTATAATACGAGGCTAGGTATCGGACTTATGGTCCCCTACCGTCTACGTGCTTGTAAACAGGAGCACGTTACATAAATATGGCCCACTCGAGTGAAAACAAATTAGTCGCAGAAGCACAGTTTTTTTGCTGTACGTCTGGGGTTATTTCAAAGATATTGGTGCGGTCTTTCGGTGCAAGTTGCTGACGTCCGATGCCTTTAATATCATCTTGCCTTTCTGTGTGCCTCATGTGGTGGCCACGGTGTGCCAACACCAGGCATGTGGCCGTTCCGTGACTCCCTTTTTGCTTTGAAAAACACGCTCGAGTTCTTTAAGCTTGCAATGTGGAACGTATCATGTTGTCATTTGCTCAAGAGAAAAATAAGAAGTCTGACATTTGAGTTGTATATTGAGGTGTAGTTGGCGGTGTGGCTTTCTGCTGTTGTATGAATGAGACATTCTGACAAATATGTTATATGTATATGTATATACATGTATATATATATATATATATATATATATATATATATATATATATATATATATATAGCATTGCAAGTTCGCAAGTTCGCAAGTTCGCAGTTTGTTGCCGGGGACAACGTAATTGTAGTGACGAGCATTTGGCAGGAACTCTTTTAAGTCCCTCTATGCCCTAGTTGCATTCAGTTCACAGTCCTGATTGACTAGAAATTGAAGATGTGTCGTTGACATCTGAACAGTGTGGTTGCAAACTCTCCTGTGGCCCACCTGAATCGAGCCCAGTTTAATTAATAACAAACACCTTTAGCGAAAGTAATTAGTCTTTGTGTTGGGTTGATGACGCTGGTGTATAATATGATTTTCATTGGGCTGGCGTTGGGCTGGTGTACTTAGGGAATAATATACCTTTTACTGTGATAAAAGCCAGGTAACACTTGACTGACATCAGCAAATAGTGTATCGTTCTCGTTATTTATTGACGAATTAACATTTGAATGAACCGTTTCACTTGCTACCTTTGTAAACATGTACTAGAGCGTTATATTTCAAGTTCGCAAGTGCGCATTAAGCTATGAGGCCTACTACCGGCACCAATTTAATTGCAGTAAGGAACCTTTTGCAGGAATTTCTTTAAATCTTAATTACAGTTATCTTTGCTGGATTTAATAGACTCTCCTGACTGCATTTAGAAGAACAAGCAAATTACGTATATTTGAAATTGAAAATGTGTCTGAATGATGTGGTTGTAAATTCTCATAAGCAGAAACGAGTCAAAATGAGGCTAACATGTATTTTTGAGTTACAATAGATATAAAAGTGTTTATACTGATAATCTTGAGTCATTACCTTTACTAATAAGAATTTTTGGTCTTCTCGGTTTGATCCAACCTTAATTAAATTCCTTTCGTGCAAGTAATTGGTCGTCTGCCACTTTTTTCAAATGACACGCGCGTTTAATGACCGCGCGATACCGTCAAGGAAATTAACTTCACACGTCTGGGTCTTGTCAACCGGACCAATATACGGACACATTTGCTACATTCTATTTCTGCTGGCTGTTGTCCAAATTTATACTACCGTGCATGGTATATCCTGCAAGATAATACAAGTTGTTGGAGTCGTGTAGGGTAGTGGAAGGCCGGGCAAGAGGAGCCAGCAGGTAAAAGGGAGCATCTTGAATAATTCGGACACAGTCCACATTTGGTGCAGTGCGTACTATATAAAGTGTGTCATCAATATTCTTTCAATGCACAACATTAATGATTTTATTTCAACACTCGCTTAAACTGTTAAACAAAAGTATGTCTTTCACAAATTATTTACCATTACGTATATAATTTGAAATAATAATTAACAAAATAAATACAGTAAATATGGTGTGATATGATACAATTAAATGTGATGTGATATGGTACACAAAGCGAAACCGTCACTAGAAGTTAAATACGGCTTCGTATTATGGTTATTATATTAGCGTGGGCAATAATCTTGGGTCCAATCGTGTTTTGCCTTTTTTTCTAAAACCTGATCAAATTCTTCAGCAAGATATTTATGTGCTAAATCTCTAACACATATTACTTCCAATTTCTGCAAACAAACTGTTACAAAAAGTTGTTTTGAGTGAAGTACTTATGGAAATATACCGGCGAAATCCAAATCTCGTCGAAGATGACTGCGTAAAAAATCGTGGGTCCTATCTACGCTGTGTATTATTGTTCGTGTGTCACGTGAAACAGTGTGAGACCAGGCAGTGCATTAAAATAGGCCAAGAGCGTTAGAACACGAGATTTCAGGGCCACGAATATTTTGACCTGCCCCGAATTTTCCGGTCTTGAGTATACGTGCAAATAACTGCCTTTGTGTTCCAACCCGTTCTTCACTGCCCAACAGACACGGACACATCTTCAGAATACATGCATATAACAACCCCTCCTTTAACGTCCTTTATCCATTTGATAAACACATACAATTACATTTTATCCGGTAGATGGCGACACGAACGTATTCAGGTAACAAAATATGTCAGCGGCTACAACCCTTTCAATAGTATGTGCTTCTAATATTAGCACTGCACCAACTTAAGTCTTCCTGTGACACACACGCACACTACACACGCACACCACGCACACACACACACACACACACACACACACACACACACACACACACACACACACACACACACACACACACACACACACACACACACACACACACACACACACACACACACACACACACACACACACACACACACACACTCTCTCTCTCTCTCTCTCTCTCTCTCTCTCTCTCTCTCTCTCTCTCACACACACACACACACACACACACACACACACACACACACACACACACACACACACACACACACACACACACACACACACACACACACACACACACACACACACACACACACACACGCACGCACGCACTCACGCACGCACGCACACACACACACACGCGCGCACTAGTATTGAATTGAATGAACGTTTATTCAACAACAACAACAACATAATACATGCACAGTATGGTTTGCTGCTGCTGCTGCTGCTGCTGAAAGGACATAGCTGAAGTCATAGACTTATGTGTTGCTATGCCCTACTCGAACTATGAAAACTGAATAAATACAACAGGAATTATAAATAAATCACAAAATAATATTTCTAGTTTTTTTAGTTCGTTGTTAATAACAGTGCTTATTTCATCTGTGTTACTAGCGGAATAAAAAATGTTTGTATCATCAGCAAACAAAATAATGTCAAGCAATTTTGAGACTTCACACATGTCATTTATGTACAGAATAAATAATAACGGGCTAAGGATTGAACCTTGCGGGACTCCACACTTGATTTCCTTTTGTTCTGAGTTACTGTTGTTATAGCATACATATTGTCTACGGTTGGTTAAGTAGCTTTTTATCCTGGCCAGAGCCAGACCCCTGATTCCGTAGCATTGCAATTTACTTAGCAGTATGTTGTGGTCAACAGTGTCAAAGGCTTTTTTTAGGTCGATAAAGACCCCAATCGTGCTTTGGCATTTATCCATTGCGGATGTAATTTTTTCGACAAATTCTGTTAAAGCTAGTGAAGTTGAGTGATTACTTCTGAAGCCATACTGCCCATCTGTCAATATGTGTTGTGTTTCAATGAAAGACCTTAGCCTTTTGTTGAATATTTTTTCAAGTATTTTTGAAAATTGGGATAAGAGAGATATAGGTCTACAATTAGAAAACTGAAAACGATCTCCTGACTTAAATATAGGAATGACTTTTGCTAATTTCATATCATTTGGAAATGATCCGCTGATCAAAGATCTGTTAAAAATGTGGATTAGCGGTTGTACAATTTGCTTTATTACATGCTTAACTGTTTTCATGCTGATTTCATCAGGTCCGTATGAAGTTTTACTTTTGCATCCAGACACAATTTCGAGTACTTCTTGCTCAGTAACGGGGGACATATACATTGATTGTGATACAGTACGTTTTACAAAGTCGGTTGGCTTTGTTCCCGGGCAGGGTTCTATGAGGTTGGATAATTTAGTACCTATATCGACGAAGAAATTGTTAAAATGATTAGCTATTTCTTTATTTTCTAATACTACTATGTTATCGCCAACATGAAACTTTTTCAAATATGTGGTATCAGATTTTCTTTTACCTATTATGCTGTTAAGAGTTTTCCAAGTTGCCCTTATATTAGTCTTACAATCGTCGAGTTTTTTTCTGTAATATTTTTTCTTTTCTAGACGTAATAATTTTGTTAACTTATTTTTGTAATTTTTGTAGCGGATTTCTGTTAATTCTGTCCTATTTTTTAGAAACGCTAAGTACATGTTATTCTTCTTTATGCAAGCGTTTTTTAGCCCTCTTGATAACCAAGGTTTATCATTCTTTTTTGTCTCTCCTGAATACGTTGTAGTTTTTACAGGACAGGCATCGTTATAAGTATTATTTAGTATTTGCATAAAGCGCGAGAATGCTAAATCAGGGTTTGACTCGTTCATTACAGTGTCCCAGTTTGCATAATTTAAATCGTGCTTAAATTTGTTTAATGAGTCCTCATCTAACGTTCTGTTATATTTATATGTTGGATCATCGTTAATAACCGCATAAGTGCTGTTGTCACACAGGACGAAAATTGGCATATGGTCTGTAGCATCGCTTAAAACAATGCCGCACATTTTGTTTCTACACAGTTCAGAACATAAAATGTTATCTATTATACTAGCAGTCGTGCTTGTTACTCGTGTGGGCCTGGTGATCAAGGGATATAATCTATAGTATAAGACTATAAGGGCTGTTTTTGTTGTACGTCATGGTTTGGCGTAGGATGAGACACATTAGTTACAACGGGTTCCTAAGACCAGGTCTTCTCTACATGTGTGGTCCACTATACGTTCTCCTAGCGCCAAAAATATTCTATAGCACCTTGGAGATGAGAGATCGGGTCGACTTAAATTACGTATTCCCAAAAATATACGTCGGAAGCAAACGCTCGAAGTAACCAAACGCATATATAAAAGCGAACAAGCGAACAAAATAATTACGACATATCTGAGTTAAACCCACACAGCTGCGTCTATTTATGGACCCTTTATACATTTGCTCAACTAGTGCGTTGATCGCCATCCTCTTGCAGTGTCTATGTGTTGGCCACCTTCCTCCCATTACTGGCACAGTTTCTGAGAGAATAATCTGTTCGACTCTTATCTTCTTTAACTTCCTCACTAACTGTCTGTGCTTCTGTACTATCCCAGTTGTTCCATCCCTGTCAGCATTATTTGTCCCTACCTGTACTAGTATAGACACTCCCTTGCCATGCCCCAATACCTTCTCTACCTTTCAGTCACATGTTCTATCCTAGCCCCCGGCAAACAAACAATGACGTCCTCCCCTTCGCTTAGTGTCTTATCAGTCTTTTTCAGAATATAAAAACCAATAAACATCCTCTCTTTTCTCAATGCCCCCTCAATCACTGCCTCGGAGTAGCTCCTCCGGTTTGCATATGTCTGGTTGTAGTCTTGTTCCCTTGGCTTCTGCTCTCCTGTCACAATCCTGTCCGTTCCATTTTTTCCTGACGTTTCTCTTGTCATCTTTCCTCCTATCATCGTCCTTCCCAACTTCGCTTCTGTCACATTTACTCTCACTTTCTTTCTTCCCGTCATCTTTCCTCCCATTGCATTCCCATCTCTCCTCTCCCGTCTCATTTCCCTCCTACCTCTTTCTCTACGGTCATTTTCTCCCCTGTCACCTTCACGCTTATCACATTTACTGCCGTCGATCCTCCAATTTCTTCCCCTCCGATCACCTTCCCTCCCCTCAGTCTCCTTTTTTCATTCTTCTTGTCACTACTCTGCTCCTTCAGTCTCACAGTATTCCCAACTATGTCCCTGTCGTCTCTCTCCTTTCCACATTTCTCCTTGCTGATTCTCATCTCCATCCCCTTCACAATATCTACCAACCTAGCTACCTCCTTCTCCATACATTCCACCTTTCAACGCCCCCACGCACTGAAAGGTAAATCCTCTTCCTTGGTCTCTGCCCATGACTTCCCACAGCCGGATAGGACAAAATACACGACAGGTTATACCAGTGGACAATACACAACAGGCTATACCAGTGGACAATACACGACAGGTTATACTCGTGAACAATACACGACAGCTTATTCCAGTGGACAATACACGACAGGCTTTACCAGTGGATAATACACGACAGGCTATACCAGTGGACAATACACGACAGGTTATTCCAGTGGACAATACACGACAGGTTATTCCAGTGGACAATACACGACAGGCTATACCAGTGGACGATACACGACAGGCTATTCCAGTGGCTTAAAGATGACAAACTATTCCAGTGGAGTATACGTGACATGCTACACCATAAGTGACACACTTTACCAGTGCTCTATATGTGACATGCTATACAAGTGGACTATACATGATACACTCTACCAATGGACTTTACGTATACGTAATATGCTGTACCAACTGTATGTACGTGACATAAGCGTGTCTAGGGGGCTGGGGGCACGTGCCCCATAGACCTTTGGAATTTGGCGTGCCCGTAGACCTGTTTAAATGGGCCTAGGTGACCGTGCCCCCCGGCGAGATAGCGGAGAAGGTTAAGTAACGACGGCGCGGAAGCGAATAATTTTCCTCGGTTCGGCCACCAGTGGAGGTTTTTGTGCCCCACGCTCCTAGAATACCCTCTCTGGACAAGCCCCTGAATGACACGCAATGTCAGTGGATTATACATAAACATGCTATATCACTGGACCACACGTGATACGTTATAATAGTGCTCCACGTGACATGCTATACCAGCTTTCGGTCGAGAAATACCACATTTTCACCTTAGTCCTACGTTCCAATTTTGATGAAATACCCCGCTTACCTGTAACTTACAAAACAAATAACATTCACGTTAAAATCGATCGATGTGTTACAACTTGCATGCGAGGCTTTCTAAGCACGGCTTATTTCTTTGGTCTCTGACTGGTTTCACTTTTTTGTATCGCGTGCTTTTATTGCAAACAAGAACGCCACACACAACGGTGATTGGACACGCGACACCAGCTATTGTTTGTAATCTTAGCAGCAGTATGACTACCCACCACTTTACCTGTAATAATGCGATGTCTAGTGGTACAGCTGGATATCTTCTTCGCGTTCTATGCATTGACACGTGTCGGCATAGTGACTCCTTTTTACTCTCTCTCTCTCTCTCTCTCTCTCTCTCTCTCTCTCCTCTCTCTCTCTCTCTCTCTCTCTCTCCTCTCTCTCTCTCTCTCTCTCTCTCTCTCTCTCTCTCTCTCTCTCTCTCTCTCTCTCTCTCTCTCTCTCTCTCTCTCTCTCTCCTCTCTCTCTCTCTCTCTCTCTCTCTCTTCTCTCTCTCTCTCTCTCTCTCTCTCTCTCTCTCTCTCTCTCTCTCTCTCTCTCTCTCTCTCTCTCTCTCTTCTCTCTCTCTCTCTCTCTTTATATATATATACACGGTTGGTAATTACCACGAGGTGTGATCTAGCTGTGAACCAACACGATGTGTCAATGAGGTGATGACGCACGTTGTCATTTTCTACCGCGAACTTTCAATTTAAATGTATTGGATGAGAAAGGGAGGGGAATGAAGCTTTAACCCCTCCGTCCTTTCAATGTCCGTCAGTGGTCGCAGCACTTATAATTTGATGGTACTACAATAACTTCCCCTCCGGTCCTTCATTTGAAATGTTGCATATGTCAACATTAGGATGTTTCAAAAACGTTTTTTTAAATGTCAGTTTGTTCAATCTTCATTTGGTTAATTCTGCCTGAAAACTAATATGTGCAACGTTACAGTTCTTATACAGATGTTTTAGAAGTCGTTCAACTCGTCCAAAGTGTACTCAAGGTTAACACTGGAGCTAGCCTATGGTTAGGGTTAGCGTTTTTGCGTACGTATACTTTCCAAAACAATATCAAAGTTTACTTACTTAGACTTAGCGGCTCCCGCGGTTAGAGACGCATGAGGCTGTCAAAGCACGCCAACCAGATATGTCGCTTGCTAGTATTCTGACGTCGCTCCAGCTTTTGTTGACCAGCTGTGGGTCGCGGTCAGTTGTTTGGCGCCAGTTCATTATTGGTCGTCCCCTCTTTCTCTGGCCAGTTGGTATCCACCATAGCGCCTGTTGGGCAGGTCTAGTAGGTGGGAGCCTTGTGACATGGCCGAGCCTGCTATTTCATCTTCTGCAGATAGTAGATGATGCCAGAGGTTGTCCTAACCGTATCCGGACATCTATGTTCGTCGCATGGTCGCTGCAGTGTATGCCCAAGATCTTTCGCATTTAGTGTCGAATGCATCAATTTTGTTTTCTTGGCTTGTTTTTAGTTGCTATGTTTCACATCCGTTTAGGAGGGTTGGTATAACGTTTGAGTTATAAAAGCAGAGTTTAGATCTCAAGGAAAATTTATTGTTGTCCCAAATTTTCCTCAGACTGCTTTCTCAACTCTGCAGTTTAGTTCATGGTCGATGATTCCTT
>OZ023205.1:57080874-57120874 GCA_963995525.1 Escarpia spicata
ACTTAGACTTAGCGGCTCCCGCGGTTAGAGACGCATGAGGCTGTCAAAGCACGCCAACCAGATATGTCGCTTGCTAGTATTCTGACGTCGCTCCAGCTTTTGTTGACCAGCTGTGGGTCGCGGTCAGTTGTTTGGCGCCAGTTCATTATTGGTCGTCCCCTCTTTCTCTGGCCAGTTGGTATCCACCATAGCGCCTGTTGGGCAGGTCTAGTAGGTGGGAGCCTTGTGACATGGCCGAGCCTGCTATTTCATCTTCTGCAGATAGTAGATGATGCCAGAGGTTGTCCTAACCGTATCCGGACATCTATGTTCGTCGCATGGTCGCTGCAGTGTATGCCCAAGATCTTTCGCATTTAGTGTCGAATGCATCAATTTTGTTTTCTTGGCTTGTTTTTAGTTGCTATGTTTCACATCCGTTTAGGAGGGTTGGTATAACGTTTGAGTTATAAAAGCAGAGTTTAGATCTCAAGGAAAATTTATTGTTGTCCCAAATTTTCCTCAGACTGCTTTCTCAACTCTGCAGTTTAGTTCATGGTCGATGATTCCTTGGTTGTTTATGAAGCTGCATATGTAGGTGAAGTTTGTTTACTGTTTCTAATTTTGTCTGGTTGATCCAAACATATGTGGGTGGTTGATGCTCCCCTAACAGCATGTTGTTGTTTGTTTTTTCTTCTCTGTTGACATGTCCCAAGCCATCAGCGTACCTGCTGACTGATTCCACGAGACGTTGTAGGCCCTGGGTGGTGTCTGAGAGGACAGCAGTGTCATCAGCAAAGTCCAGGTCTGATACACGCTCCACCTTAACCCACACAGTCCCTTCATTGTCTGTAGTTGCTAGCCACATGACCCAGTCGATGGCCACGACAAAGAGAAAGGGGGAAAAGAATGCAGTCTTGTCTGACACCAGTCATCACATGGAACCAGTCGCTTTAACCATCTTCTGTTTTTACACATCTCGAGTTTTCATATATCTTTTCTATTGCGGATACAATCTTTTGTGGGATTCCATACGTGGTTAATATTTTCCACATGGCGGGTATGTGGATGCTGTCAAACGCTTTGGTGAAGTCCATGAAACTGATTGCGAGTGATAACAGGTACTCTAGACATTTCTCAATGATGCGTCTAAGTGTGAATATCTGCTCAGCACAAGAGCGTTTTGGCCTAAAGTCTGCTTGTTCCTCACGCAGTTCGCCCTCTGCCACATCTCGTATTCGGTTCAGTATCATCTGGCAGTACACTTTCCCTGGTATTGACACCTCTACAGTTGTCACATTCAGTTAGGCTTCCTTTCTTTGGGATACAGGCAACGGCACCATGTTTCCAGTCTTCAGGAACGATGCCCGAATCCCAGATCTGGTTGCATAATCCGCACATCCATTGTACAATTGTTTCACCACCCGCTTTGAACATTTCAGTTGTAATTCCGTCCATGTCAGGTGACTTATTAGTTTTGAGAGTCGCAATGGTCTTCCTCACTTCGTCCTCCGAGAACTCCTCTGTGTTTATTGGGAGCACGGTCTGAGGGTTGCCAGTCTGTGCTGGTGTGTCAGGTGCAGGTCTATTGAGAATCTCTCTAAAGCGTTCTGCCCATCTCTCTAGTTTGTCCTCTCCTTTCGATAGTAGAGATCCATATTTTGTTGTCATTGGTCCAGACCTTGCCTTTATGCTGCCAGTGATTTTCCTGACAATGCGGTAGACCTGTCTCATGTTATTTCGGGAAGCTGCGTTGTCTGTCTCATGTGCCTGTCTGTCAAACCATTCGCGTTTGTCCTTTTGTTCACTGCGCTTCACTTCTGTCTTCTTACTATAGGCCCGCTAGGAAATTGTGCTGTTGGCCTCATTTTGTCGTTTATGTTGCAGGGGTTTCCTTTCCGCAATCAGTCCCCAAGTGTGATCACTGATCCAAGACTCCTTAAGAGATTTCTGGAATATGCATTATTAGCGCAAACCATCTTAGAAGCAACATCTACTTCTGGTATGGTCGTATCAGGGAGTAAGTACCAATTTCTGGCGCGGGACCATTTTCGACCCGTTACACCGGAATCCGTTTCTCGGTGCACAGTTTGACTCGTTGAGGTTCTACCAATCCAACTTGTAGCAATAAAAGCGCTTAAGTACAAGAACAGCTCAGTCTCTCACTCACTCACACACACCCCTAGTCATCCCACACCCATTTACCCACTCATCCACCCACCCACCCGTCCATCCATTCTTTCACCCACCTACACCCGCTATAATACTAAACCCCTCAACGTATCCAGCCTTCTAATTCTTATTAAGTTACACATTTACGCATCTTTGGCACGCGTAACTGTTAGCTTCTGCAAAACAACATAGTCAGCGCGCCAGTCCGTGACGCCCGGGCAGTCGGTGCAGGATCATCATCGCACGCATCCTACGCGTCTCGCACGTCTCATATTCCAAAGCCTTTCTTTCGCCATTCTCTAGTTATAATTACTGCTTTGAAAAATAAACGTCTTCTTATTTTAAGGTTCGATTTCCCTTCTGAACAGTAAATCGTTTAACTGTTTTATCGCAGTTCATTTCGTAGGTGGTGGACGAATATAAGAAATCGGTTGGTGGGTTGAGAGTACTTCGTTACAACTATAAACCGTAAGATAACTGTGTGTGTTCGCAAAAGTGGCGAAATTAATCATATCATTGATATCGTTCATACGTTTAGCATTGTGATTTGTTCTAAATTTCCAATAACATTTTTTGACCATTGACTGAATGTAAGACATTAGAGACGGATTTAAAATCAGAATCCTACATCCTACATGAAACCACGCATTCGTCGTAAACAACCGCCACGTGTATCAGACAATGTAATGACAAGTAAACAGACACGCACAAACGATATAATAGGGTCTATATGTGGAAATTGGTAATTCTATCCCATTGTTCTTTTTGACTATCTCAGTGTTGCTTTCTTCAGTGTCATATTCCAAAAAAATATTTATGGTATTATTTCGGCTGTCGCTCTGTCAGTATAGCGGCTCATATATTCGTTCTGGATGGTGAATAGCACACGCCCACTTCGTATTCTGTTGACATCGAGCACCAGGCAATAAAATTCAACAACATCGGTCCCTGGCAAAACACCCGGCATCGTTACTCACTGACAGACTGACTGACTGTCTGATTCACTCAATCACTTACTCACTCACACACTCACACACTCACACACTCACACACTCACACACTCACTCACTCACTCACTCACTCACTCACTCACTCACTCACTCACTCACTCACTCACTCACTCACTCACTCACTCACTCACTCACTCACTCACTCACTCACTCACTCACTCACTCACTCACTCACTCACTCACTCACTCACTCACTCACTCACTCACTCACTCACTCACTCACTCACTCACTCACTCACTCACTCACTCACTCACTCACTCACTCACTCACTCACTCACTCACTCACTCACTCACTCACTCACTCACTCACTCACTCACTCACTCACTCACTCACTCACTCACTCACTCACTCACTCACTCACTCACTCACTCACTCACTCACTCACTCACTCACTCACTCACTCACTCACTCACTCACTCACTCACTCACTCACTCACTCACTCACTCACTCACTCACTCACTCACTCACTCACTCACTCACTCACTCACTCACTCACTCACTCACTCACTCACTCACTCACTCACTCACTCACTCACTCACTCACTCACTCACTCACTCACTCACTCACTCACTCACTCACTCACTCACTCACTCACTCACTCACTCACTCACTCACTCACTCACTCACTCACTCACTCACTCACTCACTCACTCACTCACTCACTCACTCACTCACTCACTCACTCACTCACTCACTCACTCACTCACTCACTCACTCACTCACTCACTCACTCACTCACTCACTCACTCACTCACTCACTCACTCACTCACTCACTCACTCACTCACTCACTCACTCACTCACTCACTCACTCACTCACTCACTCACTCACTCACTCACTCACTCACTCACTCACTCACTCACTCACTCACTCACTCACTCACTCACTCACTCACTCACTCACTCACTCACTTACTCATCATTAATTCACTCACTCACTCATTCATTCACTCATGCGCTCACCCACACACTTTTTCTTCCTCGCTCCCTGCCTCCCAGCCTCCTTCCCTCCCCCTCCTCCTCTCTATCTATCTCCATCTCCCATCTCTCCCTCTCTCGCTCTCATCCTCTCTCTGTGCAACTCCCTCTCTCTCTCTCACCCTCCCTCCCCCCTCCCACTCTCTTCCTCTCTACCTCCCTCTCTCCCTCTCTCTCTCCCCCTCTCTCTCTCCCTTTCTCTCTCCCCTTCTCTCTCCCTTTCTCTCTCCCTTTCTCTCTCCCTTTCTCTCTCCCTCTCTCCCTCTCCCCTCTTCCCCTCTCTCTCTCCCTCTCTCTCTCCCTCTCTCCCTCTCTCCCTCTCCCCCTCTCCCTCTCTGTCTTCCTCTCTCCCCTCTCTCTCTCTCTCTCTCTCTCCGTCCAAACCCCCTCGCTCTCTCTCGCTTCCAACTCCATCTCTCTCTCCCCCCTCTCTCTCCCTCCCTCTCTCTCTCTCTCTCTCCCCCCCCCCTCTCTCTCTCTCTCTCTCTTCTCTCTCTCTCTCTCTCTCTCTCTCTCTCTCTCTCTCTCTCTCTCTCTCACTCTTGCTCGTCCTCACTCGTACTCACTGAATGATGACATTTCTAGTCTGTCAGAGAATAATAGAATAATAGATTAATGGAACATTGATTGATTGTATAAATGCTTGTACTTTCAATGTGTTTAATGACACAGTTTGTGTAACAAATTCGGACGACAGATGTGAAGACTAGTTAGTAGTTAGTAGTTACTAGTAGTTACTAAATAGCTAAATTAGAAACAAACCAGCGATTTTTGTATCCACATTACATCTGGAGCTTGTTTTAGGTATTGTTGCATTTACGTCATGCAAAAACTGACAATGGGCCTAGGTACCTTTACACAGTTGACGAGCCGTCTTACAAACCCAACATTTCTACAGTTGGTGGGAACTTTCCACAGTTTGGCGGGCGCATAGACGCATCCTTTCCACAGTTGATGGGCGTTGGTACAAACCCAACCTTTCCACAATTGATGGGAGGTAGTACAAACCAAACCTTTCCATAGTTGATGGGCTGTAGTACAAATTCAACATGTCCGTTGTTGATGGGCGGTAGTACAAACCCAACCTTTCCAGAGAAGATGGACGGTAGTACAAACCCAACCTTTCCACAGTTGATGGACAGTAGTACAAAACAAACCTTTCCATAGTTGATGGGCTGTAGTACAAATTCAACATGTCCGTTGTTGATGGGCGGTAGTACAAAACAAACCTTTCCATAGTTGATGGGCGGTAGTACAAACCCAAACTTTCCATAGTTTATGGGCGGTAGTACAAACCGAACCTTTCCACAGTTGAACGGAGGTCATATAAAGCCAATATTTCCACAGTTGATCGGCCGTTGTACACACTTAAACGGAGGGCCGTCAAATAATTGATATGGAGATACAATGTCGAAAAAATACTGCTCATGTTTTTTACGGTAGCTATATTCCAGCTGTTTCTTGGGGCTTAGGGTGTCTTTCCGGATTTTGCGCGTAGCATCACATATATAGCGTCCTAGCTTAGGTTAAGGTTAATTTTATATATATCCCAAAGTACACTGTAAAAACAGTAACATATTCACAATGAAAAACTGCATCATTTCAACTAAATATTTGTCCAAATTTAAACAAATTATCCGCATTTAGGCAGAACAAAAGAGCAATACTATTCACCGTGTGTTTTTATCAATCGCACCTTCGTCGTAACTCGTTTATCTCGACTCGGAGGGATCATTATTTTCACATTGGTAGGCATTATAATATAACGCCCATCTTTTGTGAATGATAGAGTGCTGACGATTTGTCTTGATATCCTGCTGAGGTGTGATAGCGGACGAACCACTGCCTGCATAGCAAAGAAGGTAGGCTAATTTGTTATATTTATCGCCCGCTGCTGTTGTCAGATATACGTGTTGTATGTATGAACGTCTCACAGCCGCATTTTTTCCCCCTATAGTCCATCTATGTTGCCCGAGGTTATCTACGCATATTCGAGTCCGTTGGTAGCTGATTACCGTTATCTCTGAAGCGTAACCGCGAAAATTGGATGTACATAATTTTTACTTGTTCGATGTCGGCTTGTCAGATGGTATGCGGCATGTAGGCAGACGTTGACCATTTGTATGCTGACCGGATGCGGGGATAATTAATCACATGAGACCGATGACACTGGTCAGGGGGCGGACGTAGGTGTTGACTTCGTGAATAGTCGTCGCCAGAATGGGCGTGACCGTCCGGGTCGATGTAGGCGTGAATGCGGGATGGGCGTGGCTTGAGGGCGTGGCTTCGATTACTCGTCCCGTTATGGAATCAAAAGCGAATTACGCACGCACACACATTCAAGTTGTATTTGTCATATATTCTCCTTAGCACCCTATGCGGGCCAGGGTGGCAAACACATTTATATGTCACTTCATCATTGCGCCATTCCGTCGTGTCGACTTGCCGCGATCAGTGCGACCGTCATTGCACATATTACTGCAACGGGAATTAGTTGTATAACCCGCGCATGGTGAAGTTTGTAAGTCTGCTTGTACAACTGCCTCCAACGACAAACCTATTGACACTTCGAGTTATTTGTTGCGTACAAGGATTGTTCGATGCGTGTGGCAGTCGATCTGTTGACTTTGTCAGTTCACACCTGATAACGCCGCCGAGGTT
The DNA here is from genome assembly GCA_963995525.1 of Escarpia spicata. Classification (NCBI taxonomy): domain Eukaryota; kingdom Metazoa; phylum Annelida; class Polychaeta; order Sabellida; family Siboglinidae; genus Escarpia; species Escarpia spicata. Next base: position 57,087,675 of record OZ023205.1, read on the forward strand.
CCCATCCCGGCTGCCTACGGCGCCGTGGATATGAGCGCCATCCCTCGGCCCGAGTGTTACCTTTGACACGCTGTCACGTCGCCTGCCAGCCGCCGCGGACCGCGAGGACAAGACAAAGCGACTATCAGCGACCACCAGCGACGGACGTCGCACGCTAACACACGCCATTTATCAACGTGCGCGCTCCCGAGACCTGCATGTTATGCTGTTTACCTGAGAACCGGATCAGAAGTGGACAGCGGGAAAACGGACGGTGCGAATATTGTGGTACTGTCGCTCTTTCGGTAAGTGTGCTACGATGATTCTTCGCCAACCTTCGCTGTCGAATGCCATACGACCAGCGGCGGGCAACATGTATCCTGTAATATCTGATATGCCTTCAAATTATAACTCGCGGGTCGGTCGTTTGCGCTTCTGGATCTTCTCGTGTGTACGTCGTCACGTGTGTTATGCGTGTACGCGTGCGCGCGTCGGTTGATTGTCACACGCTGTCTGATATACGAGTGTGGCTCGTTGACCGAAGAACAGTGTCCCGTGCATGGTATTTAGTCTCATTTAGCGGTTCGTCGTTGGGAGTGGACGTTCACTTCCGCCACCACATTGGACGAGTGCAAATAGCGCATTTTACTGTTTGAAGGTGAGAAGCTTTTCGTAGTCAAATTCCAGTCTGCGAATGTTCTTACATATCTACTCAGGGCTATACTTGTAAACACGTCTAGCGCATTGCGTTATAGCATAAACTATGTCGAATGTAAGGTACTTTTTAACTTATACGTTTCCAATAAGATGAGGTGGTTAAGGAAATGTAACGTTGTTGAACTGCGTGGCTAGTGCGCAAAAAATAGATGACGATGGTGTTTGTTTTAACTACGAGAGCGTCTGGCGAAGATCATACCTGGCGGAGATCATTGTATATCCTTACTGTGTGTATGTGTGTGTGTGTGTGTGTTTGTGTGTGTGTGTACGTGCGTGCGTGCGTGTATGTGTGTGTGTGTGTACGTGCGTGCGTACGTGTGTGTGAATGCGTGCGTGTCTGCGTGCGTGCGAGAGTATGTACGTTGGTACGTGTGCGCCTGCAATTTATAAATATGTTTTTCTTTCTCACTGCCCCACTCCTGGATGTATCATCAATAATCGTGCCGACGTTGTTGTGCTGACGTCATAGGTAAACAAATTATCATACAGTTATACTTTCGCACGTTTAGTAGGTATGTAACGTACGCTTCATACAGGTATCCTTTTGAATTGTATTATCGCAGCTAAGTACCCGAGAAACATGTCGATGCCGCCGTGATCTGTTAAGATAGAGCAAGGCTTAAATTATTGCCAACACGACGGCGTTAATAAGCTAAGTTATGGAACATAAGGTCCGACATATTTATAATTCAGGCGAACTGAGAGAGTAGAATGCTTATTTGTATTTGGATGGCAGCTTGTGTATTCTATGTAAGATGACATTTCTAGACCATCGTCTTGCACAATTTCCCGTAATATAACAGACTGCTGTTGAAGACGCTTCACTCCCTTGGCCGAGTTACGAACTCCTCTGGTGCATACGTCTCATGACAAAAGGGCGAAAAGCGTGCTTTAAAGCAGCCTTTACTCAGACAAATCATCCGTATTTCGTCTACTAACAGTCTTGATTGTTGGAACCAGATGAGCGCGCCCCACTCTAAAAAGCAATTCAAGGAATTTGCGGTTAGCCCCGCCTGTCGCCGCTATAGCTGGTGTCTACTATTTGAATGTCTCGTATGCAACTGACCTATCTATCACGTGACAAGTTGCTTCGCAAAACTTCCGCCAAGCCAACAAATGGATATCGAACACGTGGTGCGTTCGTGCCCGTGCATTCCGTCGTGTATTTGTTGAAATATCGGCTTCAGAAGAATATCTTTATGACAAAAACATAAGACAAAGTGATAAATGAATGAGGTCATGTTTTATCTATGAGATGACATGGCGCAATAGTAATTTAATTCACACACACAACTGTTATCAGCACTGTTGGCAAAGGCAAAGTTTGAGGTCACGCGCCAAATTTTGATTGTGACGTAGGCAAACCTCAGTTGATGGATCCAGTACAACGCGGTTTGCCTACGTCACAATCAAGTTATTCTCGGACCTCCATAAAGGTTGATCTTTGCCAACAATCTTGATAACGGTTATATTATGTGAATTACATTAGGACTGCTGCATGCCATCTCATAAATCAAACATTCCTGTATACACGTGTCACTTGTTAAATGTTGCCTTACGTTTCTGTCAAGAAGAACAACGTTTGGATTCAAAATTTCAACAAAATATAAGGCGGAATATACTAACGCGCCAAGTGTTCGGCATCCTTTTTTGAAGGCTTGACGGGAATTTTGCTAGGCAACAGGTCACGTGATGGATAGGTCCATTCGAACGTTTCGGGGGCAAAACATTCAAATAACGAGCAATGCTTCTGGCTTACGCGTTAGCGGGACATATACGTTCAATAAGTATATATTTTTGTGTTTAATACACGACGAACAAAGTCCGTTTAAGAACACAGGAACAAAGCCAGCGAGTCTGCTTAGGTCACGCGTTTATGGAAAACCGATAGGGAGTAACGCAAGATTTCTAAGAGTACAATGTAATATCCAGTTCAATAATCCTATCTGTTTTCTTTACTGTACAACGTCGGTGTTACGTAATCAATCATTCGGAGATTCTATGTACAATTTGCTACGCCGATGTGCAAAGACACGAGATTCAATACAAGATGATTGATTATACCGTCGGAAATACATAATTTAAATTGAGTAAGTGATGTGGTATGATATATCAATGGCGTAAGGCCGATCTGCATAGTTGTGGTATACTATAAATAATGGCGATCGACACATACAATAGACAGAACAGATCGGACGCACGGAAGGTGACGGAATTGGGTCAAGCGTGGACGGATGATCAAAGCAATGGTCTGCCGCTTCGGCGAAATAGCAGACCGTAGCTGCGAAACCGTGGTCGGATAGCTTCAGGCATATGTCCTGTTTGGTACGGCTGTCGTCGCCGAGTGTCGTTTTCTGTGTGTACGTGTATGCTCTTGAGAGGACAACGTGGGATAAAGTAAGAACGTATCAGTCTAATAATAATACGTAGTTTGCGTTGCAGATGAAAATGATGTACTTTTGTGGTGTAGCGTGCATGAGCACGTGCGCTTGTGTGCGAATATGCGTACGTGAGTGCATTTGAGAGTGTTTGTGTGTGTGATTGTGGAGCACTGTAGCGCAGTGGCTCAATCGAGAGTACCCGGTTTCGAATCCTATGCTGTCGTTCCCTATAGGTTCGAAACGGGCAAGTTCGTTCACTCTACATTGTTCCAGTTCACTCAGCTGTAAGAGTACCTGGCTATAGCCAGTGTTGGATATTTGTTTACAAATAGTCTTCGCGAATTAATTGCAGCGTGACTCAATTCTTCCACTGGTTGGCGAGATGGTGTTCGATTGAACAGTTCTGTCATGTAGTAACGTGTAAAGCACTCCGAGCAGTCCCAGGGACTGAATACCTCGCTGCGCGTGTGTACGTTCTTGTTGCTGTGTTTGTGCTGGAAGCAATGGTGCACCTACGGACACTGATGGATTAAGTGCTCTCTGGTCGTTTCAGCCAAATGTTGTTTACTGTGTGTTTCATCGGATCAACTGACGATAATTAACGGGGACAGCATTAAATAGCGACGAAATAGGTTAGCTAATGCGACGGTAATTTGTTGCTGTCATCATTACTTAACTGAACATGTGTCAACACAATTACCTCAAACGAAACGTCGTTAGCCGCGGAGATTCGATAGTTCCAGTCCAAAATCTGCTCGCAAATGAATAGCGCCATCACTGGTAATGCTACCAAGCCTTAGGCTGCATAACTTGCGTGTGTGTAGAACACAGAGAAAGCAGTGATGGAAATACTGGTCTTAGATACTGGTCTTAGTTGTTTAATGACTGTCGATAAGATATAAAGATAAGTTCTAATGTGAATAGTTCCACAGTTGCACGTCAACACCTGTACATTCTAATGCTGATTGAATTATGTCAAACCAAATTAAACCCGAATTTAAACCTAAGATGCAACCAAAATTACGTATGTGCCACCGGCAGCTTGGATACAATTTTTTACAATTGTAATTACAAAAAGCATACATAAAATATATCAGTAATAATGTAAAATGTACATGTAAATTGTAGTAATTACTAATATCAGTAGGGCTACTGTATTCGGCCTGTAAAGAAACATTCAAGAATAATTCATAAACGTGAATAAACTGCGTACATTCCATAGTCTACGATCATCAAATACTTGACACAGCTTTGATTACAGGCCCATCTATAAATGTGTCCACACGTCCTTAGTGAAGCCCCTAAGACTATTTGTGCATTCCTACTTGACACAAAGCTTAGCGTGTTTGTGTCGAATTTAGCCATTTAAAGTATTCATGTTTTCGTCTACGCTATACATTAAAAAAACAGCGTGTAATTGATGAGGTTTGATGCCTTTTGAGACACTTATTTATGCGTGTGCATAAAAAGAGGCTAAGTTCGAGAGAGTGGCAACTCCTTGCTGTTTTTGTGTGGTTGTTGGGTCACCACGGGCGTTGTCCACGCCTCGTGTGTCGATGCAGTTGTACGCCCGTCCACAACCATGACGGGGACGTAATTATCATGCACACATTACAAACAAGTTTTAGCTACGTTAGGTAGGATCCCATCAATCTAAATGTAGACCTACAGGACAGAAGAGCTGGGTTCTTGTGCTGACACTGGTATGGTTGACTGGCAATTGCGCTCCAATCCGTGTAATTGTTTGCATTTGTTAGCCGGTCTGTTATATGGTATCCTATTCCGATCGATTATTACCATCTACCAGTCGAACCTCGTTTTACGGTCACCTCGCAATTAATGATAGTTTCAACCACCGTAGGATTTGTCCCACATTATTTATGTAACAGAAGAGTTTAGGAAATATAGTCTTGCTAATACGGTCACCTTGTCATTTGGGTCACTTTTGTTCAGACCCAAGGGTTATATTAATAGTGAGGTTTCACTGTACTGTATATCTAAGCGTAACACAAAAATCGTCAAGGTTTTGTCAGGAATTTGTCTAGCAACAACATAATTTTGTCTTTGACTACTACAAGTATGTCATTCGATTTTATACTTATATCATGATTGCAAAAATTGAAGAAATCCGTAATTAAGATGGTATTCAGCTGCCCTGTTGGTGCAAATCAAAATAGACTTCCATCGTTTTGACTATTCAGCAGTGATGTAGCATACCATCACTGCTGAATTTGTTAACACAGTGGAAGTCTATTTTGATTTGCACCAACAGGGCCTCTGAATACCCTGTGTCAGTTTGACTCTTCAGGGCAGTATACTCTGTTGGTTTGGCTACATTCACCAGAGGTCGTTAGTCGTCTGTTACAACCGGTAATGTAATAATCGACCGGTATTAGAGTGTGTCTGCAAGCATACCGATCTCGATTCCCTTCCCTATCCCTAACGCGCTGTGCGTACTACGTCATCGCTTTTTGTGTTTATGCGATCGATCGGATAGGTAAATACTTAACCGGTAGGGGTGATCGGTAAGCGCAATCCCTATCCATTTTACGTTCAAATTATGGTTGAATCAAAGTAAACAATATGAGAGCATTGTACATACAACTGTTTTTGACTGATTAGCCGCCTCCTTTTAATAGCAGTTGTGTTTAATGCATCAGAAGAAATGATTTTTTAAGACCTGTCTCAGCATGGAATACATAACGGTAGGGGCACAAATCGTGCGTGCAATCGTTTTGTTGTTTTCACAAACAGTTATCAAATTATTCCGTAAGATACCTAAATCTCTAACACATATTCCGTTAAATTTGTGCAAATAAACTGTTAGAAAAGTTGTCTTGGGTGAAGTGCTTACGAATATAAACAGGCAAATCTAAATCTTTTAAAAGGCGCTAAAACCGCGTATCCCATCTTCGCTGTGATGTGCTTTTGTACATAATTCCAAAATGATTTAGATGCATTATGGTCTGTCCATTTGAGCTTGTGATTAGGACCACATATCCAGCTCAAAAAGGCATAAATGTACGATACGTTGGCGAGTGAAACGCCGTGATGCAGACACTCCTGACGGTTACCTATCTCCAACAATCGACACCGATTGCGGAGCGCGTTAGGGATAAGGAAGGGAATCGAGATCGGTATGCTTGCAGACACTCTCTATTGTAATAAATCAACCGGTGATGTAATAATCGACCGGTGATGTAATAAAAACCAAAAGAAAACGATTTAAAAGTAGCATATAAAATTACTTAAAATGTCAGTTAGATAAACCTGAGTAAATAAATAAAAATAAATATATACATATATTTGCAAGTGTATATGTGTACATACAAGTGTGAGTTAAATGAATTAGCCGTTTAAATACCTAACATAAATAATGGTCTAAAATTAAATTAAGTAAGTACATATAATATGCTAATTATTATTTAAAAAAAAAAAATTATAAATTAATAACTGCATCCTAAGTGCATAATCGAATGACAACATTGCACAAATGTCACTGATGCGGACTGTAAAGTTCTTTGAAGGCCTGTCGGAATAAGTATGTCTTTAAGGGTGATTTGAAAGTAGCAACGCAATTTGCATGCCTGACAGCATGAGGCAAGGCATTCCACAGGATCGGGCCAGCCACCGAGAAGGAACGACGGCCAAAGTGTTCAAGGTGATATCTCGGAACAGTCACCAGACCTTGTTCGGCCGATCTAAGTGATCTGGTCGGCGTTTAGGATGTCACGAGCGATGAAATGTACGCAGGGCCGAGATGGTGCACTGCACGATATACCAGCAGTAACAGCTTGAATTCGTTCCGCTGGCGTATAGGTAACCAGTGTAGATGGTACAGAACAGGTGTTATGTGTTCTCGTCACCTTGTCCCAGTAATGAGACGGAATTCTGTACCTTCTGCAACTTTCGCAAGTGCGTCTCCGGCAGATCATATAACACTGCGTTACCATACTCAATACGTGACATGACTTAGGCGTCCACAATGGTTCTGACGGCATTAGTGGTAAGACATTTCCTAATCAACGCGATGCCTCGGAGGTGACAATATACCACCTGGCAAACACGACGCACTTGATTCGTTATCGACATAGTGTTGTCGAGTAGAACGCCGATGTCGCGGGTAACCGGCTTCGGCGAAACAGCACAGCCACATACATCAATGACTTGGTCAACAGGCGGGTGAACAAGTTTCCGATTGTTCACTGCAGATACGACGATCACCTCGGTTTTGTTCTCGTTAAGCAGGAGATTATGGTAAGACATCCATGCTTTCACATCGGTGGTACAACGAGGTATTCGGTCGGTGGCCATTGTAAGTGGCTGGTTACGGGGAAAGTCCACATATAATTGCGTATCATCAGCATACATATGATAGCGCAGTTGATGATGTTCAAAAACATGGTTGAGTCCAAGGCAGTAGATCGTGAACAGAAGAGATCCCAGCACGCTACCCTGAGGCACATCACATGTTAGATCGACACTTTTTGAAATGATGTTGCCAACTTTAACTGCCTCTGTTCGCTGTGATAGATACGACTTCAACCAGCACATTGCGTTGCCACGCACGCCAATTCTGTGCAATTTATTAAACAGTAAATGGTGGTCGACACTGCACGGCACTGAGATCTATTAACACTAGTATCGCGCTCTCCTTGTTATCCAGAGAAAGCAGTATGTCGTCCTTGGACGTTACGCACTTTGGACAATATCGACGATGCCGTTCGCATCCATGTGCTGTCATATTTGGATTGCAATGCATCTATCGACGAACTTCGATACGAAAGACATATTTGATATTGGACGATAATTCGATAACAGTTCTGGATCAAGACCATTCCTCTTTAACAGCGGTATTACTACGGCATGTTTCATGGCGACAGGTAGTGATGCCGACACGATGGACATGTTAACAATGCTGGTTAACACTGGTCCAAGAAATTCAATGTTAGATTTGAGCATGCTTCCAGAAATGACATCAATGGTGGAAGAACATTTGCTGAATGTCTTTTCAACCAGACCGGAGATGTCGGTGACTGTAGCAAGTTGAAAGTCGCACAATGGTTCTTCAATATAGCATTCAATGTCGTGTAGGAATGCGGGCAGTTGGCATGCGAACGTGCAGTCACCAACCGTGTATTGCTATCAGTGATCTTATCTGTGAAGTAAGAGACCAATCGATCAGCTATCGCATCCAGGTCGTCGTCACATTCGGGGAGCAAAGGCGTACGAGTACGACCCATCAAACTGTTCGTGATGCGATACATTACTTTGGTATCGTGATATGTAGCTTCGATTTCATCACAGTAATACCTTAATAAGCAGATTTGGTTGTGGTGATGCTCTGCTTAAATACGTTACGTGTATGCCTAATATTACGGGATTATATCGAAAACAATTTAAAGAATTATTTTAAAAGAAGTTATTAAGGGGTCATTTTATAATGAACTAGCTGGTCATCTCAATACACAGTTGGGTCATATCATAGAATCAAGGCCATCTTCTCGTAAAAGTTAATTAAATTAAGGGCACACCTCATAAAAAGATTGGGTCTTTTCAAAAAAGATTCATTACAAAATATGCAAGAAGTCATTAACACATTAACGGATCATCTCAAAGCAATAAGTGCTCAGCTAAAAAAAATGGGTCTCTCTTAAAAGGTCATATCAAAAAAGTTTATATTCATTAAAATGAACTAGGTGATCGTCTCAATGATTTAAAAATCAATAAAATAAACGGGCCTTCTCAAAAACGTTAAGGGGTCAATGCCAAAAAGTGTTCAAAATATTGAATGGTTATGAAAATATTGATAGAAATATGTTTTTTTTTCAGTTAAGAAAGATAGAAAGACTAGAGGACATGAAGTTACATTAGTAAAGGAGCAGTGTAGATTAGACGTAAGGAAGTTCTCATTTTCACAAAGGACTGCGAATGAATGGAACAGATTATCTGATGATTGTGTGGGTGCTAGTAGTGTGAATATGTTTTAAAATAAAATCGACACATACCTCAGAAGAGCTGGATATATGTAGATAAAAGGGTTGGACTTTCGATAAGCCAAAGGGCTTCCTTGTCCACCTGCCATCTAGAGTTAATTCTCTGGGTGGCAATCTTGTTAAATCTAGTTAAATCTCGTTAAAATAGCGTGTGTGTGTAAGATAATTGGTTGATCATCTCAACACATCAAGGGATCACCTTACAAAATACGTAGTCATCTCTCAATAACGGGTTTTCTAAAAAAAACTAAGGAGATATCTCAAAATGTAATGTTGAAGAGTGCTATTATAAAATTATTAGAAATAATAATAACAGTAATAATAACAATTACAGGGGTAATCTTAAAAACCTAAACTTAGGTGATATCTGAATCAACTAAAAACAACGGGCACCTAATGTATTTAAAAAATATGCCTAATGATAAGAGATTATGTCACAAACAAGTAGTTTTGGAGAGGTCATTTTTATAACAAACTAGCACATCATCTCAACACGGGACTGGATCATTTCGTAAAATTAAGTGGTCTTTTCGAAGAAAACGTTAATTAAATGTTAACATTAGGCATATTTTAAAATACATTAGATGCCCGTTATTCGTTTCCGCGAACTTTTAAATTGATAGACAGTACACTTAAGTTTATTTTTTAAAGATCACTCTTAACTGTTTAAGCTGATCTTCTTTATTATTATTATTTTGAGATTACCCTTAAGTTTCTAATAATTTATAATATCACTCCTTAACATTACATTTTGAGCTTTACCCTACGTCGTTTGAGAAAACCCCTTTATTGAGATATGACTACTTTTGTGAGATGATCCCTTAATGGTTGCGATGATCAGCCAAATATTTTAATAACATGTCTACTTTAGAAATTATCCCTTAGCTTTTTTGAGAAAGCCCCTTTATTTTATGAGATTACCATTTAATGTTATGATGGTCTTGTAAATGATTGGATCGATCAGTTAGTTGTTTTTTAATAAACATTTACTTTTTTGTGAAACGACAGCATAACGTTTTTGAGAAGTCCCTAATATTGTATTAGAGGACCCCGTAATATTTTGCGATGATCCCTGGATGAGTAGACATGAAGGGCCAATTAATGTTAGTAATTATTGTTATGTTTTGGAATTGTTCCTTAACTTAGTTGAGAAGACCCTTTCATTTGTGAGATGACCCTTTATTATGCTAATATGATCTTTTATTTCAGCTTATTCATTTTATTGAACATTGATATTTTTGATATGACATTTTTGACAGAACCCCTTAATTGAGAGATGACCATTATTGTTTTGATATGATCCTTTAATGTGTTAAGATAGTCAGCCCATTACTTTTAATCAACGAGTCTATTTTAGAAATGAGCCATTCATTTTTTTAGAAGACCCCCTTAATTTTTTTTAATTGATAATTTAATTTGTTGAAACTATCAGCTCGTTGATGTGTTAATGACTTCTAACATATTTTGTAACGATATTTTTTTTTTATAAGAACCAGCCCTTCTTATGAGATGTCCCCCAAATTTAACTAACTTTTGTTGAGAAGACCACTTCATTTTATGAGATGCCCATATCATGTGTTGAGAAGAGCAGTTAGCATTATAAAATGAAATCATAATGACTCCTTTTTAGATTATTCTTTCACTTAACTTTAACTAAATTTTGGATTACCCTTTAATTGTTTCAACTGCTCCATTTTATAATAATAATAATTATTATTGTCATTACTTTGATATTTCCCATTACTCCTAAGTTTGTAATATTAAAAAAAAATACCAATCGTTAACATTGTATTTTGAAATTTCCTTCATATTGTTTGAGATAACCCCTTAATTTGATCAAATAATGATCAGGTATTTCATTGGTAAACATGCTTTCTTTAATGGTCTTTAAATATTTGTTTCAGAAGATCCCTTAATTTTTAGTAGATTTTCCCTTTCATTTGTTGAGGTGACCCTTTTAATTACCCCCCTCTTCCCCGCCACACTTTCTGATTCGGTTCTACTGTTTGCTGACACGCAGTTACTGCGTTACCTATCATCATAGTCATAATCATCATCATATTCATCACAAAGACAACGCCTTTGTTGTCTTCATCGTCCCCGTCTTCATCATCATTATAATTTATCACACTCATCATCACTGTCGTTATTATCATTATTAGCATTATCATAATGATTATCATCATAATCACTGTCATTATAATCATGATCGTTATAATCATCTTTATAATCATCATTACTAAGGTGACCCCTTAATTGTCTTCATTTTTCTTGTCGTCGTCATCGTAATCATTTATCATCCTCGTCATCATTGTCTTCGCTATCATTACTAACGTCATCATCATCGTCTTCATTATCATCGTCATCGTAGTAAACTTAGTCGTTTTTATTACGTTACCGGTCGATTTATTACATTACCGGTCGATTATTACATTACCGGTCGATAATTACATTACCGGTTGTAACAGTCGTCCCAGTGTTTGCAAGCAGGTGACGACATGGGTGAGGTTTCACACAGTCGTACTTCTAAAACACGAAAACGAACTACCCTTGTTTTGACTATTATGTTAATATGTTTTAATGGCGTAATTGTTATGCGCCCATTGCGATTATACGGATAGTTAATGCAGAATTTCGTTAAAGGCGCAATACGCGTTTTGTGTAAACATATTAGTTGTTTCTAATCGTGGACGATCATATAGAACTAATATAGAGGCTGACTGAGAAAGACAGCGCGTATACAAATATCGCATTTAACAAAATCAACGTATCTATTATTTTGTGTCAGCTGCCAATACAATAGGATATTTTGTATATATGCGTTGTATTTTTTGTTAATCTTAATCTTTAAAATTGACCGCGGTGAACGCATTTTTACTTCCGAAATGAAGTATCTTAAGAAATTGAAGGCTTATGTTGCTGCTATGTACACTGGTTTACGGGGGAACTCTGCACATCTAGTTAAACATTGTCAAACATGCGAAGATCTTCCTTTTATATTTATTCCCACTTGATCCCTTGTGAGGTGGGAGCCTCACAGCCTGATCTGTTCCGCCCTCAAGTTATCTCGGCTGCTCACTCATGCTCCTTTGACATATCTCTTGATTCTGTATTTCCATCTTGATATCGACCTTCCTCGTCCCCTACTACCGCCTGTTATCTTCTGTTTTCGATGCCTCTTTGTCAATCTATTCTCACTAATTCTCTGAATGTGTCCACCTATTCCAACTTTTCACGTATTGTTTCTTTTCAAATGTTATTTCATTATGATATCTTCCCTTCATCGTATGCCGATATCTGCATATAAGATAGTTGACCAGTGATGAAAGGTCACTGTTTTGTGCGAATGCGTGACGTCGTAGCATTCCGCAATCAAACGAGGGGATTTGGTACCGAGATAAGGCATGGTCTTGCAGGTTACCATTGATCTGTCGTACATCACTCGTCAACACAGTAGAGTGATACAACAGGGTTGTGACACGGGTATGAACCTCCCATCTGTTTTCTACACCTGCCACTTCTCACCAATCCCGCGTCATGCTTATGAAGTCAACCTTCCATCAATATTTACGACCCACCTCTCACTGCTTGTCTTTAAGATATGTTATCTCGTTCATTCGTACGTTTACCACAATGACACAGTATATAGCTTATAGACCAGGGAGCTAGTAAGTTTACCACAAATGTTAAATGTTGTATAACTCGTTTACATAAAGGGGCAACAGTTAGATAATATAATGCCGTTACAGAATTGTTCCAGACACCTGGCACAGGTGTTGTTAAAGCAGTGACTCATGTTTCACATCCATTAGTTAGGTTTGTTTACCGGGCGCCGTGACAAACAAGAGACAGTGCATTAACACAAGGACACGAAGGCAGCGAGATCGGCCCGGCAGTGGACCACAGCCGGAGTACGCACTCGCTGAGCTATCGTACATGCACACACATACACGCACGCTCGCACGCACGCACGCACGCACGCACGCACGCACGCACGCACGCACGCACGCACGCACGCACGCACACACACACACACACACACACACACACACACACACACACACACACGCATGCACGCGCGAACACACACGTGGAGCCTGAAGACCGGTAAATTTAATGTATCAAATGTCAAAATGATATATATGGTAGCAAGCGTGTTCAAATATCTATATAAACACTTTGGAAAGTATGTTTGCACGTATCGTCCACGTATCGCTATTCTTGTAAACTATATCGTGTATTGTATAGTGAGAAACGTATCGCCATTCATTTATTAATTCATGTGTCGAGCAATCGTTACAGTCCTGGTAAAATGGGAGGAGTGACAGAGATTGGTGGGACATCGTGCGTCGTGCTAAACATGAGATCACGGTGACGTCATACATTACTTAGGTGAGAGGTAGCGGTGTGATGGCCCGTGCGTGAGCCTATAGTTCTGAACTTGTCACACGTCTTTCAATCATCTCCCCCGCGCAATTAATCCCAAAAACTGAGTGCAGTGATGTCATAAATGATGGCATGTGTCATTCTGACAAATCAACCATCGTCACGCTGTCCAGACTCGGTTATGTAAAATGTACATTTAATCATGTAACATAAATTTCGCGGTCATTACATGCATTTCTCTTCATATTAGATTACTTTACATTTTGAAGAATTTATTATTGATTGATGTGTGACTGATATTTATATATTCTATCAATTAGCTTATTTAATATTTAAAGCACTTGGAGTACACAAGTTTCTTTTATTAGCACAACATGTGAATGGCTTTGAATAGTTATAGTTACTGAAAAAACGGTATTTAAACTGGCTTTATTATTACTAGCAACAATTCATAAATAATGTTTGTCGAAAAGTTGTTACGCTTTAAACCAAGTAAAACATCCCCAACTGACTGATGACGCTCCTCGTATTGGAATAATCACTGCGAATACGTTTGACGTTATGAACAATCAATATAATACACACGCACGCACGCACGCACGCACATACGCACGCAATATTTATATAATGTCCGTTTAATGAAAGGTACGAACCCTAAAACCCGTGAGAACCCTTAACCGACGGGGAATTTCAAAACGATAAATGCGTTACTTTACTTCCAAAGGGTCGTCCTGTAAGGTTAACGCCCAAGATGCAAACGGTCTATATAGGAGAAAAACGTTAACATTCGCCACATACTTTGTTGAGGTATCTACATACGGTGGCTACATTACAATTAGATTAAAATGTATTCCATTTCATATAACATTAGGAACAGGGTACTCTCGATAAATAATAACCCCAGTGACCGCTACGGCAGCCGGATTGGTCTGGCCGGATACTCCAAGTAGTTGACACATGACCCACTTTTTTCCCACTTCTTTTGTTATGACTCAGGGCCTTTTTACATACTGTTTTTATACATATTACAAAAAACTAGCTTATTAGTTTATACATTTATATTTTTTAATGTATTTATTAATTTATTTATCTTTTAATCCCTAGCGCATCATATATCTTTTATTAAGCACAGCAGCCCCCCAAAGTGCAGCAAAATCTCCGAGCAGACTCGACCTGCTCAACGGATGGTGGCTGCCTAACATAAAGAAGAAATAACCCTGTTGCCGACTGCTGTTTTAAGGCGGCATGGGTGAATGAAGGGAACGTCTATACGACGAACTTGGCCACATCAGTGGACGCAATCTGGCCACGTGATTAATAGCAGGCGGGTATATTTAGGCTAATTGTGTTAAAACCTTCGTCAGTTGGATGACTTGCCATACATCACTCGTGTCGTACGCCACCTCGGTAGAGAGTCAGCAACCGGCCAACGCATTTCAAAGCAGTTTTCAATGACAAACGACTGGCTAAACGGAATAGCAAAAGCACTAATTACCGGACAAGCGCAATAAATATTGATGGGACTTCACTGGTGGTGGCGATAGAAGGGTGTGAATTCACACCTTCGCCGCTCATTAAGTGACATCAAACGACAGACGTTGACACGCCGACTGCTGCTCAGGTTTAGGTATACTGACCGACGCGAACGGACCAACGATGCCTTGGCGGCCGCTTCATCACAGGCGGAAGTCTTCACGGAAACCAGCCTCACACGTCGTGTGAATTCCGGGAAAACAGCGATGCTTGGAGAGCGTGGAAGTAGATGGCAACAACGCGGTGTCTGAGGTCATTGGTGATCCAGCTGTGGGATTCGACGCGTGTAATAGGAGGCCTAACACGTAACACTGCGGACGGGAACGGGTGGCGTGCAAGTCGGTCAACCACCGTATGCCCACTATGTGCGCAGCGCACTTCTCATTTCCGGTCGATAGCTGACGGTATTACGAAATGTGATCTAACAGGTGGCTAATTCATCTACAGTGAGGCGAGATTGGAATAACTGACTGGGAGATATTGCGTTAACCTGTACACGCATGCACGCACACACACGCATACGCACGCACGCACACACACTCACACCAACTCATGCACTTAGTAACTCACGGGTAATATTATTATTATTATTAGTCATTTCTTCAGTTGCTCAGTCCAAATACACTACAGCATAAAGCTCATGCACTTTAATAAGTTACATCTGATCTAACAATTAAAGTAAAATATTTCGATGGTTTACGCAAAAGTACACATTCGATTATTAGATCGACTGCGCAGAATACATACAATATTCACG
This sequence comes from Escarpia spicata, assembly GCA_963995525.1. NCBI lineage: Eukaryota > Metazoa > Annelida > Polychaeta > Sabellida > Siboglinidae > Escarpia > Escarpia spicata. The sequence continues at coordinate 57,103,424 of OZ023205.1, forward strand.
CACTGGATATCTCAATATCAACGAACCAGACTCGCGATGGGCTAAACCAATCAACGACGGAGTTTAACATGACGTGATGGAACCACATACCACATGCTTCGTTATCGTGCTATTGCCGTTTATTGACGTTTTGGACCAGTCATACATCACGCCAACAGATGATTCTACGACACGCGACACTTAATCACAAGCTGATACGGAAGTTGAATTAATGCGCTTTCTTCGTGCATTTCCACAGATTTTCAATTTGTCACAGAAGGCAGGCGGTTGTTTTTGGCAGTGCTATTTTGTTTTCTACAAACTTATATAACCGTCTTATTGTTGCATACACTGTCATCCAAACGGTTTCCGCCCATCCACATACCTACTGTTATTGTTTCCCCAGACACGGGCAGCAAATACAGTTGTTATGGCCGAACTATGGTAATATACAGTCCGTGTCCACCGATGTCTCTACGTGTTGTTTCTACTTCTAAAAAGCATGAGTTCCATGCAGGCATTTACATCATTGGTATGGCGCGCACGTGTTTGTGTGTGTGTGTGTGTGCGCGCGCGCGCGAATGTGTGTGTGCGTACGTGCGTGTGTGTATGTGTGTGTGTGTTTGTTTGTGTGTGTGTGTGTGTGTGTGTGTGTGTGTGTGTGTGTGTGTGTGTGCGTGCGTGTTCGTGTGCGTGGTTTGTGTGTGGGTGTGTGTTCATGTGTGCGTGTATGCCTCTGTTCGTTCGCGAACTTATGTGCTGATAGTGAATAGGGTTTTGGATGCATTATACTCGTCAGCATGTGCTCCGGCAACATGACATTGTGTTGTATATTTCCTGGTTCCTGCGTTATGAATTGATATGCACGCGAACGTGACCACGCAAATAATTTATATATACATTGCCGTTGTGTCTCGGGCGGGGGTTGAAGATGTATTTTTTAAATGCACAACAGCTTCGGTTAGCAAATTAATCATCTGCTAACGTAACTTTTGTTTAGTACCGCGTGTACTGTAAATATCAAACTTAAAACAAAATATCAGTGAAGACAGGTTTAAGGTGGAACAGTCGCCATTATGTTTGGTGTCAGTGGAAAGCACGTGTCTCCTTTTTCGCGCATTACAAATAGCCAGAAAAAGACTTATTTCGTTGTGAAGTGTTATATATGTTTTCCTTATCTTTGCTCGTGCTACAACTATATATCAATACGCTATCTGTGGATCACTGTAAGTGCATCTCCTCCCAGATGCTGACGCCATGTCTCCTCTTTCTATGTCCAGTCGCTATCTTTGACAGTTCGCCTCTTACCTTTTGTGTCATGGATGGGTGGGTATAAGCTACACTAGTTGGAAATATTATTTTGCTGCAGCAATGTGCGTCGGCGGTTCAACTGGTCGCTGCCTCTGTGTGTTTCATCTTCTACGTACCGTGTCTGTCACAGGCGTTGGCGATCATGGCCTGCCAACAACCACACTTTCGTTTGTAGCTTTTAGCAGTTCTGTTATGCTCCTTCCACACCACTATCTATTATTTTTATTATTTGGCGTCTTCTGGAGCTTTTTTCTTCCACCTTTCCTGTTGTTACCTTAAGTTCTAACTGTCTAACTTTTGTGTTTACAGCAACTAAATGCAACGAAAGGACCATCAATGCCGAAAGGAAACAGCTGGTTCTACAAAAACCTAGATGATTGTATTGAAGGGCTTGGACGAGCTGCGTATCCTCCAGACGGTCAGTGAACAACTAAATATCTTCACTCATGTCACCTTCAACGCCACCCGTTATGGTGGTTTTACAAATTGATGCAATATATTTCTTCCTTTTTTCTCGCCACTTACAACTGTGCGGATAAGTGAGTGGTACGTAAGAAACATACGGCTCGTTTGTGAATGTGTTATTTAGAGTTCAGTGACTGTCCTTACGCGTACTGTATGAATGTGAACTGTGGTGTGTACTTGACATGCTTGAATAGTGACAGCGAGGGGCAGAACGAGAGAGAGATAGAGAAACAGACAGACATACAGACATACATACAGACAGACAGACAGACAGACAGACAGACAGACAGACAGACAGACAGACAGACAGACAGACAGACAGACAGACAGACAGACAGACAGACAGACAGACAGACAGACAGACAGACAGACAGACAGACAGACAGACAGACAGACAGACAGACAGACAGACAGACAGACAGACAGACAGACAGACAGACAGACAGACAGACAGACAGACAGACAGACAGACAGACAGACAGACAGACAGACAGACAGACAGACAGACAGACAGACAGACAGACAGACAGACAGACAGACAGACAGACAGACAGACAGACAGACAGACAGACAGACAGACAGACAGACAGACAGACAGACAGACAGACAGACAGACAGACAGACAGACATACATACATACATACATACAGACAGACAGACAGACAGACAGACAGACAGACAGACAGACAGACATACAGACAGACAGACAGACAGACAGACAGACAGACAGACAGACATACATACATACATACAGACAGACAGACAGACAGACAGACAGACAGACAGACAGACAGACAGACAGACAGACAGACAGACAGACATACATACAGACAGACAGACAGACAGACAGACAGACAGACAGACAGACAGACAGACAGACAGACAGACAGAGAGGAAAGAGAGGAGAAAGGAGAGAGAGAGGGAGAGAGAGGGAGAGAGAGGGAGAGAGAGGGAGAGAGAGGGAGAGAGAGGGAGAGAGAGGGAGAGATAACGGGATAGAGTGGGAGAGAGAGAGGGGGGAGAGAGAGATGGAGTTGGAAGCGAGAGAGAGCGAGGGGGTTTGGATGGAGAGAGAGAAAGAGGGAGAGAGGAAGACAGAGAGGGAGAGGGGGAGAGGGGGAGAGGGAGAGAGGGAGAGAGGGAGAGAGGGAGAGAGGGAGAGAGAGAGGGAGAGAGAGAGGGAGAGAGGGGAGAGGGAGAGAGGGAGAGAGGGAGAGAGGGAGAGAGGGAGAGAGAAAGGGAGAGAGAAAGGGAGAGAGAAAGGGAGAGAGAAAGGGAGAGAGAAAGGGAGAGAGAGAGAGAGAGAGGGAGAGAGGGAGAGGGGGAGAGGGAGAGAGGGAGAGAGGGAGAGAGGGAGAGAGGGAGAGAGAGAGGGAGAGAGAGAGGGAGAGAGGGGAGAGGGAGAGAGGGAGAGAGGGAGAGAGGGAGAGAGGGAGAGAGAAAGGGAGAGAGAAAGGGAGAGAGAAAGGGAGAGAGAAAGGGAGAGAGAAAGGGAGAGAGAAAGGGAGAGAGAGAGAGAGGGAGAGAGGGAGGGAGAGAGGGAGTTGCACAGAGAGAGGATGAGAGCGAGAGGGGGAGAGATGGGAGATGGAGATAGATAGAGAGGAGGAGGGGGAGGGAAGGAGGCTGGGAGGCAGGGAGCGAGGAAGAGAAAGTGTGTGGGTGAGCGCATGAGTGAATGAGTGAGTGAGTGAGTGAATTAATGATGAGTAAGTGAGTGAGTGAGTGAGTGAGTGAGTGAGTGAGTGAGTGAGTGAGTGAGTGAGTGAGTGAGTGAGTGAGTGAGTGAGTGAGTGAGTGAGTGAGTGAGTGAGTGAGTGAGTGAGATATATAAATATCTATATATGTATATACAGTACTGGAAAAAAAATAACTGGGACAGTGATTATGTTACGCAATATTCATGACTTTGCAGTAAATAGACGTCGTTTTTTTCAGTTAATAGGCAATATAATCTGTTATATTTTATCTTATTGAATGAGACAAAGATAAGGATTTAAGAAATTGTCATTCTATTTTTTCCAATCTTTATTTGTAGCATATATCAATATCGAGTAGCACCTCCTCTGGCTGAAATAACAGCCTTAGCACTCTTAGGCACTGAATGGATTAGTTTTAAGAGTTCGGCGTGTGTTATACTCTGACAGGCAGTATTTAGTTTCTCCCAAAGGTCATCCAAGGAACTTGGCTTGCAGTTATGAACCTGCACTTTCAGGTTTTGCCACACATTCTCGATGGGGCTTAGGTCTGGAGATTGGGATGGCCAGTCCATTACTGTGATGACTATTTCTTCAAAAAAGTCCACGACTTTCTTTGCTTTGTGGCATAGCGCATTGTTTTGTTGAAAGATGTAATCTCTGCCACCGTTCAGCTTATCTGCAGATGGTAACATGCTCTTTTTAAGGAGTTTGATGTAGTGTGCTTGGCCTAACGTGCCGTCGACCCTGTGGAGGAAACCAACACCTTGGCCGCTAAAGCAACCCCATATCATTTGTTTGCCACCACCAAACTTCACAGTTGGACGATGCATTGTTCACTCTATCTTTCTCCCTATCTCCTCCTCTATCTCCTCCTCACATAAACTCTTTTTGAAGAGTTGAAGAGCTCAAAGCTGATTTCATCTGACCACAAAACACGTTGTCAGTCATCATCAGACCAATGTCTGTGCCTCCTTCCCCATTGCAACCGTGCCTTTCGGTTCTTGGCAGAGAGCAGGGGCTTCTTAATTGCAACACACCCTCTTAATCCTGCCACTTTTAATCTGTTCGTAACTGTTCGACTAGAAACGTTAAGTCCCCACTCATCTTGTAACGTTTCTTTAAGTCACTGGAGGTCAAGCGACGGTCAATCAAGGACGTACGGATGAGTCGACGATCTTGCCGTTTTGTAGCTGATTTCTTTCGGCCTCTCCCCGAAATATTTTTCACAGTGCCTGTATTCCGGTGCTTCTGCACAATGTTAGCAGTTGCATTCTTGGAAATTCTCAATTTCCTAGCAATTTCCCTCATGCTGGCTCCATTTCTGTGTAGTACCACAACCTCAAAGCGTTACTCATCAGTCATTCGATGGTTTCCGTTCATCTTTTCTATTCACGAAACAAAACAATATTATGTTATTTGACACATTTTTGTTCTATATTGTATTTGCAACAATAAAATTGTATTTTGTAATAATATTATTCATTTTCTCCATGAAATTTAAATAAATAAATTGTATTTTATTTTTTAAATCAGATAATCAATAGGTATGGCATATAACCTCTGAAAACAAGGTTGATAGCAGTTGAACTCTTGAATCAGCATACCAAGTTCACATACTATCACCCACATATACACCATTTTCACATAAACTGTTCCATCTTAAGTACACTCAAAGAATATCTTACCTAGAGAGACTCTAGAGTACTCTGTAAATCTACCACAAGTGCAAGATTCTATCACTAAACATGTCAGAGAGCGAGAGAGACGAGAGAGAGAGAGAGAGAGAGAGAGAGAGAGAGAGAGAGAGAGAGAGAGAGAGAGAGAGAGAGAGAGAGAGAGAGAGAGAGAGACGAGAGAGACGAGAGAGACGAGATAGACGAGAGAGCGTGGAGAGCAAGGAGAAAAAGAGAGTGTAAATGCAAACGAACACGACATAGGCCTATTTGCTACAACCACTTGCCCAAGTCGCCCCAACACGTCCTGCTGCTTACGTATGGCTTGACTCTGCCACACATGGTTATTGACATTTGTCGAAAGTCGAAATAAATTGTGTTGCTGCTGATGAGATTGATGCGATGCGCCGGATTTTACTTTAAAACCCATGGGTTACTGACACTTGCCTACTGAACTGAGAGACGTGTCCCCGAGCAAACACTATTAACTATTTTTAGCTACACTGATTGCATTGCCTGCCAGACCAAGTGTGTTGCAATCTAACAAATAGTATTGACACAATGCGTTATACGGTATTAAGCGGACCTGCATTTTTGGTACAGTCTACGCAATGCGCATATACATACGGTATAATAACTACACTAATATTGTTATGTGCATCCACATTTAACCTGTCACACGTTAACGGCGTGTCGTTAACTGTGAAACATTAACGGTGTAACGTTATCGTTTAACGTTACGGTGCATTGTTTCATCATGATGTTCATCATCATCGTTATCATGCATATGATCGTCCTCATCATACGTATGGTTTTCGTCATGGCCATCATCATCACCTCACCGTCAACATGATCATGATCATCATGAACATTACCATCACCTTCATCATTATTATCACCATCGCTTGGTCGCTTGCAGGGTCGCAGCCTCACTGCAATGGCACGTGGGACAGTGTTCTGTGTTGGCCGGCGACGATGGCAGGAACGACAGCCAAACTACCGTGTCCTCCACTGCGGGCCCTCGACCACACAAGTATGTCTTCTATGGCCGCACGATACGTGTTTATTCTGACCTATACAATATAATATATATATCAATAAATAATATGTATATACAGGACCATAGTATCGCGGAAAAGTGGCTCAACAATATTGGTAACTAAGTATAGTTTACATTTGTAGCAGTACCTTAATCATGTGACATGGCTGAACATAATAGTAATAATTTAATTGTATCGACTTGCGCAACATCTTCGTGTCTAAGTACGGCACACAAGACTCGCGGAAGATCTCGCAAGTTCCCTTTGTTTTTGGACTTGCTGCGGTACCCCAGGCAGCCCAACAACCTTTAGTTCTTCTCTTGTTCGAATTGTAAGCATCGTTTATTATTTATATCTGTCAGGAGGCCACACATGACGAATCACATTGACATATAAATTATTACTCGTATTTTGTTTTCGATAAATATAATATGATTACATTTTTATTAGTAAATTATTAGCTACTCTTGAAGTATGAATCCGTCAATGATACATGAAATCTAATGTTTAGACATTAGATTTCATATGTATATATATATATATATATATATATATGTATGTGTGTATGTGTGTTTTTGTGTGTTTGTGTGTGTGTGTGGTGTGTGGTGTGTGTGTGTGTGTGTGTGTGGTGTGGTGTGGTGTGTGTGTGTGTGTGTGTGTGTGTGTGTGTGTGTGTGTGTGTGTGTGTGTGTGTGTGTGTGTGTGTGTGTGCATATATATATATATATATATATATATATATATTTGCAGCATAAACACAACTAAAAAAACATTTACCAAATCAAAGTGTGAATTTAAATACCATTTGAATTTTTTTGAAACGGGATCTCCTTACCTTTACTCGTGCGAATGTGGTCACATTAAAAGGAAACATTATATCGATCCGCATATAAACACGGACGTATTAGTTCAGGTCGCATATAACTTCAATCGATCTCACCGCTTAGCAAACACTTTATTTTTTATAATAGTCTGGGCAGAATGCTAATCCAAAAGACGTCTACACGGCGGTAAGCAGCCGGATAAATCGATACTCCATAGGAAATTGCATCCCTGTCAACGGTTATGGAACTGTTCTATTGATGGTCATATGGCGTGCCAGTTGCTGTGTTAGGCAACCAGGACAGACCTGAATGTCGCCATGAAGCGTGTCACGTGGACGGCAGTATCGGGACACCAGGTGGCACTACTGCTAGTCGTGTAGAGGAATGTTAGCGTGGAAGGAGAGGAAACGTTTGACCGTTAACGATATTGCACAATTGTTGTGTGACTTACACTCGCATTCGCATACATGCACACGCGCGACGAAAACATTTGTATTTACACACGCGCACACACACACACACACACACACACACACACACACACACACACACACACACACACACACACACACACACACACACACACACACACACACACACACACACACACACACACACACACACACACACACACACACACACACACACACACACACACACACACACACACACACAAAATTAGTTATATATATATACACACACACATACATAGATACATACATACGCACACACATACATACATACATGCATACATACATACAGTTAATTACACGTCTTTAAATAAAGGTACAATACGCCACACAAACACGTTTGCATTAACGCTCAGCTACTTCGTCTTTCTGCACTGTTTTTCTGTGTTGACGGTATTCGATTCTCGTGTCGCTTTGTTAAGTAGCTCTTTTGAATGATGGAGTGTTTGAATCTCATGGTTTTTCAAAGCCACTGCCAGGCAATTGATAAATCGCTGTTTAGAAAGAACACGTCACTCGGGAGTCAGGCAGCCGTCGCTTTCGTCTCCGCCACCACACCGCCGCCACTCTCACGTCACACGAGACAATATTCAATTACCTCGCACAATAATACTTTTTTGGATAATAATAAATAATAAGTGGATTAGTGACAATAAGTATAATTGCAAGTCTGGCGGCGATATAAATAATAGGACGGTCAATGATGTATCAGATGGTAACATGATTAATTACATTACATATTTGTTTAAATAACAGGATTAGTGACACGACGCGTATGTAATAACGGGATTAGCGATACTAGATATAATGACAGGATTAGCAATATAACATATAATACAGGAATAGTTATATTGGATATACAACAATATTGGCAGGTCTACTTATGCTATCACTAAATGTTATTAACACCAAATGTTACTACAATAGCTTCATTGGATTAAATGATAGTACTAACAACATTGCACGGCATAACATGTTTAATTACACTACATGTAATATAACAATAACTAGCGACAACATATATCAAGCTCAAAATTAATATAAATGTAGCGGGGAATTTACCATGAAGTCAGGCAACACGGTTAAGTGATGATTATCATTTATTGTGTTATAAATCTAAAATACAACATAAAACCTGCAACATAATAACATATGATTACTACAAGTGCAACAATGGATACAAATGATCATTCAACAACAGCATTAAACATACTATTCCTTGCATAACATTGGTAGAGTTAAATTGCATGTAGATAATCTCAGATACCAAATAGCAGGCTAGCATTTGTAACTAGATATCCAACGGCAATACTCCTTGACGGACTTACTATCAATAACACATAGGTCTACATTAGTTTAAACACTGTATTCCCAAATCAAGATATACATTTAAATGCATTCTATATGTAAAATAAGTCTAAAAGTCCATAAAGTATAAACTCGGTTGTAACGCTTCTACAATTAAACACATGTACATGAGGTACAAAGCATCGGTACGTATAAATGACAATTATCATAATGTAACGGCTCATTGTCCACATAGAATACGAGTCCATTAATCCATACTAAACGCATGTCTAACTTCATTGTTTCTATATCCTTAATACAGTTGTATACTACTGTCAGCCTAATTGTTTCTAACCAGTTAGTAATACACCATGACATTGAAGGTAATAATGCTCACCCCAACTGGGAACTCTGCCGTCTAACGCAGCGCCTGAGCACTGCTTAGTACAATCACACCATGCACTGTCTGTAAATAAACGAGCAAGTGAAATATAATACTGCACAGCACTGCACTAACTAATAAGACTCAGTAACTGATATACAGCCAATTATTAGTTATAAATGAATTAACAAAATAATGACTATATACTATATCATTATATGTATGCTGACATAATAATTCCATTAAAATGCACTAAAATAGCATAATTCTACTGTGAGAACATTTACTAAGTGTCAAATATATAAGCTGGACTTGTCTAGATTTACAAGTAAGTGTAATTGCTAACAACATAAATCAACTTATTGCTTAAAGCATTGATTAAACACTCTTCTGCTAACCTATCCTATCAATATATAAATTACCCACTACACTGGCCGTTAATAGTCCTTCTGTAGAAACTGCCCTGCTAAACTGAATGGGCCTATCCACTGACAGTCAACATGCTTTCCCTACTCCCTACAGAATAGCGATACCGACACCGCTGTAGACACATCACACAATCTACTGTGCCTACATTTCAGCAGGGAACATATCAACACAATGATCTCCTATTGAGTATTAAAGACTCACGCTAATTACTAGATTAGGAACCATGCAATTGTGTAAATAGTGCTTTCTTATCCGTAACGTGAATTTAACCTGTGTATATCATAATACACAACAGGTGTAAGTGCTGGGGGAATTCCGCCCACAATGTCAACACTGACCAATTAACTGACCTTCCAGCGGGGAACTTAAAAGTCACTTTAACAGCAAGTTTTAGGAAATGATTCAATAACATTTATGTCAGTTAAACCCTCATACAATCCACTCATCTCATTGTACCTTAGTGATGGATTCCATTCCAAAAAATGCCGAATTCGCGAGGATACTAAACTATTACATTGTTCACCTTCCTCATATGTCTCTGATGGCGTCCTATTTGCACAACACTGGCCTAGTGACCGTGAAACGACCCTGGCTTGGCGTCTGCTCTCTGTGAATCAAACACTGCAGCGGAAGCGAACCTAATTGCTTTCCCAGGCAGCATATGCTACACTGGCGAAATGGGGTCTAACTGCTTAATATCTCAAAAATAATAACAATAAAAAGAGTACATACCGGTTTGCTATAATAATAATATAGATTAAAATTAATAATAATAATAATTTATTTATTGGTCAGTAACCGTGCCCGTTACATAAAGATAGTAGCAACATCACGTAACAGCAGGATTAGAGGCACTACTAATAACTGCATCAATCAATTTTGTGATATTGAATAATTGAAAGAAGGATTATCAATAACAGTGAATCAGTTTATTGTGTGCATGTATATCCGATAAATACTTGAACATTATGTATGGGATTAGTAAATGGATCACGTTAAGTAAATGCTAATGAAAAGTATTACATACATACATACTGGCTTACTTTTACTTGTTTTTTTGTTTACTTAAAGTGGCGACGTTGGCTCTTTTGCCTTGGCAAGCCAAACGTTCTCCTACTGCATGGTTCACAAACATTATCGCTTAACCGACTCTCGCCTGGCTGCGTGACTTCGCCTGGAAGATAGTCTGGCTCAGAATCGCCTTTTATCTGCCAACTGCCAGTTTGCACGTCTATCCCCCAGAATGTTTATATATTATGTCTGTTTTCGATAACGAAATGAAATTACGAAATAGTGCCCGAAATAATATTGTACAATATAAAATTAATCTTAAAGTAAATGAACACAAACAACAGCTTAGAGTACTTTAAGGGATTCGAACCGAGGACTCTAAAATCATCCTCGCGCGCCAGGGGTCGCTGCTGCTGATTGCGTCAGTGCCAGCCAGCAGTACCCCTGGCTGATCGCTTTGCGAAACTCTGAATTTAAGTTCAGCCTATGAAATCGCTCAGTAGATGTAGGCAGGTCAGGTGGTCATATAAAACTAATTTCAACCAACCGTGGCTCGTTTAACATGCAATGTTTAGGAAATAGAAGCAATTATTAGAATACACAATACCGTTCAGCTGCTCGTGCTAATGGGCGAACGGGTCATTATATATTGGGATTCCCAGAAGTAATTTATCCGTCTTCAAATTGGGGCGGGTATTTGCGCTGTTCTCACGGGTGATGCAGTCGTGACTGGCGAAGTCAATTACTTTAGTCCAGCGGATATGTGCAGTAAAATTACGGAATTGTGCACTTTTTGATTAAAGCAAAACATTTTGCTGATATTTTCTACATACCAAGGGGACCATGTTAAAGACTGGAGGCATTCCAGATTTTGTGCGTTCAAAAATGGCGGCCATAAAAAAAAAATTAATAACTGCGTTGCATAGAACAATAATATTTGTGTCGAAATGTAGGTTTTTGGGATCACAGATTTCATATTTCTTACTTTTGGACTTCTCTGACATTAACATCCGCCATTTTTAAAGATGGCGGTCGTCAATATAAATGTAAAGATATCTTAATAACTGCGTAACGTAGAACCGTACAGTTTATGTTTTTGAATAGCCTGGAGGATAGCGAGTTCAAAAAGTATAAGGTTTACCTTCGTCGACATGCCTATGTCCGCCATTTTAAAAGATGGCGCCCTTCAAAGCATGTTATTCCCATATCTCAAGAACTACACAACATAGAGCCACAAAGTCGATGTCAAAATGTATGCTTTTTAGATGCGATGATTTCAAATACATTATTTTTGACCATCGTTGACTTTAAATATACATGCCATTTTGATATATCCGCCATTTTGACAGATGGCGGCAGACAAAGCCTGTTATTCCCGTGTATTAATATATACATATCATTGAACCTTGAAATTGGTGTCAAAATATGTTTTGGGATGCGTCGAAGTTAAGGGTGTTACTTAGACATTTTCTAAAACGGGCAATTTCACTTAAAACGTTAGATTATGATGCCTATACCTTTTAAATCTACAGCAACGATTTCAAAACATTTCACACATCTTACTGACATCTGCCGCATTGACACAGCATTGGGCAGCGCAGGTTGACTTTAAAACACAGACACTGTCCTCTGCAGCTTTCGTGTAGCCTCAGTTGATGATCGCACGGCAAGCTGAGCCTGCAGGTGGCTGTATCATCAACTGCACCTCCCATTCAGACACGTTCTCCTTTCGAGTTCAGCCGAAGTCTACTGGACTGGGCAAGTGTGGTGCTTTCAGCAGTGCCTGGCCCCAGACGTGGCAAGCCTGGTAGCCCACTCACAGCAGGTATTGCATGAGGGCATCCTGTGTTGGTGGAATCTTTTTGATCTCCCTTCCTTTCTGTGTGAAGTGGATCTGTCTGGCCAGGTTCACGTGGACTTCAGAACTGCCCCGGTCGTACAGTACAATAACGTACCTCTCAGTGGTTGGAAGAACGTCTCTCAGGATATCTGTCAAGGGACTGTCTGCACGAGCACACAGCGCAGGCGCTACAGCACTGGAAGTATTCCATGAAGCCCAAGCGTGTGTTTGCTTCTTTCAACGAAATACGATGTTGTATCACATCCGGTCAGTGCATGGAAGACAGGCAATGTCTTGCACTTGTCAATACCAAGCTCATACGCAATAGCAGTTGCATCGAAGTATCTACAATGGACGGCCAAGTACCATGGCAGCAGAATCTTCACCAACCACTTCGAAGATATTCACAAACAACTAGGTATCCTAGCTGCTACAGCTTCTGGCAACACCAGCCAAGATGCAGACCAGTTGCAGTATGCATCTGAAACGTCAACATTCTTGCTGTGCCTGGTCATCATGGCGAAATATACAGGGATGTTGGATCCAGTGACACTAGCTTTGCAAGCTGTTCAACTCGATGTTCTCAAAGTTCACGACCACATCTAGCAGCTGTTGCTCATATTGGAAACTCAGAGAAGAGAAGCTGAAGAACACCTTAAGGAAGACCTAATGGTGCAAACTGATAAGATTGCAAAGGCACTTGGAATTGAGTTGTGTATGCCTCACCAGTGTGGACGTATAACTCAACGACAATACTACCACAGCAAGACAGTGGAGTAGTATTATCGGGTGGCAATATTCATTCCATACCTGGATTCCATAATCAAGTCACTAGGAAGTCGGTTTCCTCTCGGAAACAAGCACCATTTTGCTCTGTTCTCCCTCCACCTTGCACTGATGTCTCAGATGGACCCTAACAGTTTCCGAGATCGCATGGTCCAGGCAAGTGTTTTGTACATACAACTGTATTACAATATGCTTTGAAATACTACTATCGTAATTCATTAAAATTATATTGACCTGAGCTGTACATATATAGATTACATCAACTTGAAGGTTGCGGATATGAATGTCGGAGAAGTCCAAACATAACAAATGTGAATTCTTCGATCCCTAAAACATATATCTAGACACAATCATTATTGCTCTATATAACGCAGTTATTAAGATATGGGGAAACTGAATTTGGCGGCCATTTTTTAAATAATAACAGGCTTTGTCTGCCGCCATCTTTCAAAATGGCGGATATTTCAAAATGGCGGATATATTGTAAAGTCAATGAAGGTCAAAAGTAATGTATTTGAAATCATGGCATCTAAAAACATACATTTTGACATCAAATTTGTGGCTCTATGTTGTTTAGTTCTTGAGGTATGGGAATACTATTCTTTGAAGGGCGCCATCTTTTAAAATGGTAGATATAGACATGTTGACGAAGGTAAAACGTTATACGTTTTTAAATCGCTATCCGCCAAGCTATTCAAAAACGTAAACTATACGGCTCTATGTAACGTGCTTATTAAGATATCTTTACATTTATATTGACGAACGCCATCTTAAAAAATGGCGGATGTGAATATCGGAGAAGCTCAAAAGTACCAAATATGAAATCTTTGATCCCTATGACCTACATATAGATACAAATATCATTGCTCTATGTAACGCAGTTATTAAGATAAGGGTAAAATTGAATTTGGCGGCCACTTTTTTAAATGGTTGCCATTTCTGAACGCAGCAAAATCTGGAATGCCTCCAATTTTTTAAATGGTTCCCTTTGTGTATAAAAAGTTGAGCAAATTGTCTTGCTTTAATTAAAAAATGCACACTCTGCTGGACTACTAGTTTGACACAGCTAACTTCCGCACTTCGCGTAGGGGATCAGCCGGGGCTAGTTTTGCATGGCAAACAGCCCTGGCTTGCGATGATGCCTAATATTAGTAGATCGACACGCTACCGACTTAGCCACCAAAATCAGCACATTTTGGTTGTACTTTGGCGACTATATAGATTAGTTAGCAGTTCGATAGTTGCGCGCGACATAGATTGCACTTTGTTTAGTTAAATTTGTCCTTGTTGGGTATTTATATCATTCTTATTTACACTTAGTCTTTTGTTTCTGCTCGAACATAAGCAAAGACCGATGATACGGAATCGTTGACAGCCACGAGAGCGGCCAACTAGTAAATATGCATGTGATTAAAAGGCACAAAACTAAGAAAAAAAGTTTATTGTCGGTTTATTTTGTGTGTGACATGTTTCAATATAAGTTTGATGTTAATAATAATAATACATAACTTCTTATGCGCCAATCTCCTCAGACAATCCGAGCTCAGTGGCGCACCAAAACCAAAGGATTGAGCATTCTCGTATTCGTGTGATAGGCGGAAGTCGTCAACAAATGGATGGATGTGCTAGGAAGCTAGGGAGGATAGGCAATATTGAAAAGATAGGTTTTGAGGTGACGACGAAAAGTAATAATATTTTCTGCTGATTTAACACTAACGGGAAACGAATTCCATATAGTTGGCGCGGCAACTGAAAAAGCGCGAGTTCCAGCCTTGGTCTTAACTCTAGGAACAGATAGCAACTTCGAACTAGACGACCGAAGTTGTCTGGCTTGTGTAGCTGGTGTGAGCATTGAGTGTAAATAACTAGGTTGTTTGGATGAAAGGGTTTGGTAGGTGATTGTGCAGATCGTAAACATAATGCGATATCGCACGGGGAGCCAATGCAGTGATTTTAGAAGTGGCACTGAGCAGGAGAATCGAGGAGATTGTGTGACTACCCTTGCTAAACAATTTTGGACGCGTTGTAGTTTTGCAATATCCTTGTTAGCAATATTAGAAAGGAGGGAATTGCAATAATATAATCTGCTGCTAACAAGAGCTGTTGCGATAGTCTTAGTGACAGAAAGCGACATATGTCCCTGTGTGTGTGTGTGTGTGTGTGTGTGTGCGTGCGTGCGTGCGTGCGTGCGTGCGTGTGTGTGTGTGTAAGACCTTCAACTTGTTTTCACCGTGCGTTTGTGCATTTTGGATATTGGTTATCATGATGTGTGTTAGCCTAGGAGCTATTTAATGTCTTCTATTTTCTTGATTAGACTTCCATGAAAGTGTGCAGATTATGATTGACAGTGGGGGTGGTTTGTATGGAATGAGAATCAAGTCTAGTAGATCTAGGTGGGGTTTCAATCTCTGGAGTAGGAATTTCAAAAAGATACTGTTTGCCTTTGGGAATGAGTACTACTGTTTTGGTGTTTTTATTTTTCTCATTATATGACAGTCTTCACCGGGATGTCGCATGCACGTAGACATCTGGAGCATTTTCATTTTTTTCTCAAAATAAGCACAGGCTTTTTAAAGTCGATGAACTCAATGGTGCCCTACTTCGGGTGATTTCAAATTTCCTCGACGATACAACTGTGAAAAAAATCCAGACATATAAATAAAAATATTATATACCGATATCTATGAAACATAATTTAGTATCCACAAATTGTGTCTACCGAGCTATGATTCTTGTGTTTGGTTGAACTGCGTGACTCAGATATGCTTAAGTTGAAGGAGACATGGACACGCAGCTTCCATTTGAAAATTGTATAAGCACACGTTACGTGATAAACTGTAATGTGCTTAATGTGCTTAATGTGCTTAATGTGCTTAATGTGCTTAATGTGCTTAATGTGCTTAATGCGTATTGCCATTGGATGTTTTGGCGTTTCAGCATCAATGAATCTCTTCGTAGATCACCTGCATAGATAATTACAATGATCTAAAAAAAATTACACAAATCATGGCGGCAATATTGAAATGATGTATGAGGCCGGTAATATTTATGTTTTAATGTTCGTATTTATGAGTATGTTTTACCACAGTTCCAGTTATGAATATTATATGAAGTTAATTTTAGTGGCTACATTTCCAATGCCAAAGTGTGCAAAAATCATAGTTTCAATGCAGTCATTGCAAAACTATGATCGACAACTATTTTTGTTTAAAAAGTAATGTAATATGTTACCCAGGCACCGTAGCACAGCCGCTTGTCGCACACAAGAGAGAGCCTGCATCCAAAGCTATCTTCACCTTGTCATAAATATGACTGGTTACCCTGAAACAGGTTAACTAATAACATTTACTCTCAACCTACCTCATCAAATAATAGTTATCGTTTCAGTTTATACGAAGCTTTCAAACTATCCTTAAACTTCCATTTCGTAGACACAAGTCACAATAAAAACGGAATTGCAAGTGTTAACGTTTAGATCGCTTTTTTAAATTCTCATAATAATAATTAACTTTACGTACACAAATTAGTGTGGCCTGGCTACAAAATAATTCCTTCTCTACGGTACTATTGCTTGTGCAAAAACGAAATGGGAACGATTCGCGACATCGCTAGTTGTTGGCTTTCGTTCTGTGTAGTCCGATAAATCTAGCATATTCTCACAGCCAACTTAGATTGAAATTAATGAGACATGCAACAGCAAAGTGGGTATACAGTTGAACAATTGTGAAATGGAGTTTTATGCCTAGTTAGATTCCACAGATGAATGAAATAATGAATGAACGTTTACTCAGAACATTGATAACAATATATATGTGTGTGTGTGTGTGTGTGTGTGTGTGTGTGTGTGTGTGTGTGTGTGTGTGTGTGTGTGTGTGTGTGTGTGTGTGTGTGTGTGTGTGTGTGTGTATACAAGACGACCAAACACGTTTAACTATAATACAAGTGAGAATATACAATATTTGAAGGGGGTAAATACGAAGTCATTGACTTTTGTGTAAAATGTACCCCTGACACATATATATATATACCTATATGTATACACACATGTACATACATACACACACATATGTACATACATATACACACATACACTACATGTACATAGGTACATGTACATTGAGACATCGATATTATATTAATTGAATTTGCTATTCATCTAACCATCTTGCTACAATAATTGACAACATGTAATGGAATATGTGCATGTTAAAAATTTAAAGTATGTGATAAGTACACATCTCTACACATATTGTA
>OZ023205.1:57125874-57160874 GCA_963995525.1 Escarpia spicata
GCCGTGTCCTCACTTGGCACCATCTCTAACACGGTGGGTGAGGAGATGCAGTCTCAACCAAATTGGAACAAATAAAATGTTTATTCGTTGGTGGCGCATAAGCCATTGATAACTCCTTTCCCCAGAAACCGCTTTAGGTATCCTGTTTTTCCCAAGTCTGTTTCCATCTCTTCGCGCAACGGTTGTCTTGGTCTTTCTTTTTTCTTGTTGTCTTGATGGTTTTACGTGAGCGCCTGTTTTGTATGACACTGTATAGCTGCGCTGGCTGTCAGGGAGTATCACCTGTCTATCTTTCGCCTTCCAATAAAAAAGTAATAGACTAATTCATTAAAATGATAACTTAATATACTTGTTGTAGGACACACACACATACGTACACATACATAGTTACACACGCACGCACGCACGCACGCACGCACGCACGCACACCCACACACACGCACGCACGCACACACCCAACCCACACACACAAGCACACACACACACAAGCACACACACACACACTCACACTCACGCACGCACACACACACACACACACACACACACACACACACACACACACACACACACACACACACACACACACACACACACACACACACACACACACACACACACACACACACACACTCATACACACACAGACACACACACACACACGCACGCACACACAAACACACATACACACACAAACACAGTTGTTTATTCATTACATCGTGTGCTTTTGTTGACTAACACCGACGTGAACAACACATTTTCAGCCGTTGCTGTAAGTTGTTAATAGCTGTTATGTGAGTTCCTGCTAACATTTGTCGAATATTCGAAGACTGTCATGTTCCTGTTATTTGCAGCCACTGTTGTGTGAAGTTCTGCTGACGTCCGTCGAGTACTCGAAGACTGTCATGTTCATGTGGATGTTCATAGAAGGCGTCTACCTTCACAACATGGTTGTTGTGTCCGTATTCTCGGGCAAGCCAAACTACATTCTTTACTACGTCATTGGATGGGGTAAGTTCGCCAACACTTACAAGTAACATACACTTGAACGTATGTAACACTCACTCGCTCACTCACTCGCTCGCTCACTCACTCGCTCGCTCACTCACTCACTCACTCACTCACTCACTCACTCACTCACTCACTCACTCACTCACTCACTCACTCACTCACTCACTCACTCACTCACTCACTCACTCACTCACTCACTCACTCACTCACTCACTCACTCACTCACTCACTCACTCACTCACTCACTCACTCACTCACTCACTCACTCACTCACTCACTCACTCACTCACTCACTCACTCACTCACTCACTCACTCACTCACTCACTCACTCACTCACTCACTCACTCACTCACTCACTCACTCACTCACTCACTCACTCACTCACTCACTCACTCACTCACTCACTCACTCACTCACTCACTCACTCACTCACTCACTCACTCACTCACTCACTCACTCACTCACTCACTCACTCACTCACTCACTCACTCACTCACTCACTCACTCACTCACTCACTCACTCACTCACTCACTCACTCACTCACTCACTCACTCACTCACTCACTCACTCACTCACTCACTCACTCACTCACTCACTCACTCACTCACTCACTCACTCACTCACTCACTCACTCACTCACTCACTCACTCACTCACTCACTCACTCACTCACTCACTCACTCACTCACTCACTCACTCACTCACTCACTCACTCACTCACTCACTCACTCACTCACTCACTCACTCACTCACTCACTCACTCACTCACTCACTCACTCACTCACTCACTCACTCACTCACTCACTCACTCACTCACTCACTCACTCACTCACTCACTCACTCACTCACTCACTCACTCACTCACTCACTCACTCACTCACTCACTCACTCACTCACTCGAGATGAAACTGATGTGAAGAATGACTTAGTAATTGTTGTCACAAAATGTGAAGATTTAAATATGAAAAACATTCCCCACAAACTGCCAAGGTAAACAATCGAAATGCATTTTCAGGAGTTCCCGTCATTATCACGACAACGTGGGCCGTCACAAATGGCTTGACGGCAGATACACAGAGTCAGTAAGTCAATTGATACTCAGAGACAGGCTCATCAACTATTAGTGTTACGCCAATACGGATGCTCAGAGCAAGCAATTCCAATGTAATTGCTCCGTTATAACGGATACCCTGTGCCAGTAAATTACCAATAATTGGTCTTTTATCATGGATGCCCAGAGCCAGTAAGTCAACTCTAATTACTCCTTTATTTAAAATCAAGATGATGCAAGTGAATTTTCTTTTTTTCGTACGTAATTGTATTATAGATCATAATATATGTTTACATGTCGGGCAAGTTCGTATGAATGGTACCAGCCACAGACAGCGGTGAATATTTGTGTATGAGGAGTCTTCGCGCATTAATTGCAGCGTGGCTGAACTAGGGAAGTCGAGATGATGTTTGATTGAACAAGTCTGCCAGAGAGTAAAGTGAAAAATGCTCTGAGCAGTCCAAAAGACTGGCTACTGCGCTATATATAAGAATTGCCTATACCGTTTACATTGTACTCGGTGATCGCTTCTTACCTTTACCTTTTACATTTTACTTGCTGATGGCTGCTGTCTGAGTTGTCTGATCGTGTCTGTCCGCCCACAGGTGCTGGTTCGGCTACACGTACCGCCCGTACTACTGGATCCTCGAGGGCCCGCGAGTCGCCATCATTGGGGTAAGCTTAAAGTGCTTATAACACGATTGTTGCTCGATCTAATGTTATTGTTGAAAACACAACGTTTATCCAAATTAAATTCCTTCACGGCAATGTAATCCACGACTTTACATACCCGACCGATATATTCGTCAGTAAATGTGATAACTCGCAGGGCAATTGAAACTGGTTCGTTTAATCCGGCGTTTTTTTGTGACGTCACCGAGAGATATATCCCTTATTGCAAAATATTGTATTTATTTGTCACCAGTAACTATATTGGTTGGGGGAACCATTGATAATTATTACGCTTCTGACCACCCCCTTTCCACCAACATTAATTATTGTTTTGTTATGTATTAGCATGTTGTAAACGGTGTATGATGTAATATTGGAATGTGTACGTTTGGATGTTGTTGGATAAATATTATTTACTTACTATGTATTGACCCCAACAACGCAATTTCTGGTTTCTCACTCAAGCAAACAACCTGTGGAAACTTAACACTTTTGTAAGATATACCTATTTATGTATAGTGTTATATATAATTGGCCAAACATGATCACATCATTTAATTTGAGAATGTCTACATTTGATATAGGCAAAAAGCAAAGACATTTTCTTAGGATTTTAAAACCTCATTACAACTTTAGAAAACTGACTGAAACGACCACATCACATTAAACTGGCTAACACGAAACAACACTAAGAGCTTAACTAGAACACTTCTTGCCCGATGTTGATACATGAGAGTACTGATGCACCATCCTTTGTCGTCGCGTTGTTTCCATTATAAAATATGAACCTTTTTGTTTTTCAGGTGAACTTGATATTTTTATTAAATATTATACGCGTCTTAGTGACAAAGTTGCGGAAAACAAGTTCAACCGAAGCTCTACAAGTCAGGTACGTTCCATTCAATTCTATTGATATTGTAGCTTTAAATTTACATATTTGTGTTCGTGACGATGATAACTTTAAACCATATCGTTTTACACGGAAGTTTGCATGTTGAAATAAAATATTTAATAGTTTTGAATGACCAGTGCAAGAATGCAATCTTCTGTCAGTGGGTAGACGGCATGTTTATTTTAAGCCTGTTTCATTTGATTTAGCATTGGAAGCGGGAACATTGATGTAAGTCAACTTTGTAGATTTGTTCCGTGTTGATGGATTACTTCTACGTAGACTTTTTAACTTAGGTCTAACATAAGGCATACAATCTGCTAGACAATAACTGCGATCAAGGTTGTTACGGTTACGTGAGGCGCCAAACAACCCAACCAGCAGCGATAATCAGAGTCTGTATTACTGATGGCAGTGTTGCGGCTAAGGACATCAATGCTCGGCAGATGGTTTCTTCAGCCAAGCAGGCCATTACATTGTATTGTAGAAAGACAATCAAGACGACCAATATAAAAAACAACCAAGAAGGGCATTGTATTGTGATAAAGGGAGATAGCCAAGATGACCATTGCATTGTATTGTAGGAAGACTGTCAAGACGGCCATTGTATTGTTTTGTAGAAAAGAACTCAATGTGGCCATGGCATTGTGTTGTAGGATGGTAGTACAGGAGTCTAATGCATTGTATTATAGGAAAGTAATCAATGTGGCCAATGCGCACTATCCGCTTGGTGTTGGCTGTCTCGATGCGGTGCTGCTCGTAGGTAGTGGCTCCCTTTGAGATTGCAGAATGTCAAGCTGCTTGACCCTGAACAAGGGTCTCCCATGAAGCAGGGTCGATGTCAAAGTCCTTCAAGGAGACTTTCAGAGTGTCCTTGAATGCGTCAGTCTGCAGTTCATCACAGAGGATGCGCTTTGGGAGACGCTCATTTGACATTCTGGTGATGTGATCAGCCCAGCTGAATTGACACACCTGCATTGTGTAGACACTGGACATGCAGGCCTACTTAAGGATCTCTGAGTCAGGAATCTTGTCCTGCTACTTGACTTTCGGCAGTTTGCGAAGATAGCACAGGTGGACACGATTGAATATCTTTTTTTTATGTCGTTGGTAGACAGTCGAGGTCTCGCATACATAGAGTAGGGTAGAGAGAACGGCAGC
Organism: Escarpia spicata; assembly: GCA_963995525.1. Classification (NCBI taxonomy): domain Eukaryota; kingdom Metazoa; phylum Annelida; class Polychaeta; order Sabellida; family Siboglinidae; genus Escarpia; species Escarpia spicata. The sequence goes on from OZ023205.1 coordinate 57,130,657, forward strand.
TCTGTAGACATTCAGCCTGGTTGTGAGGATCATTCCTCTGCGTTCTGACGAGAGAAGCCTTAACGATTCGGGCATTGGTTTCGTCATCGATGTGCACACTGCGAGAGAGATAGTGCTCCCTAGGTAGGTGAACTTGTCTACTACTGTCAGCTTTTGGTGGTTCACTGTCACAGTCGGCTCTTGGTATGGCTTCCCTGGCGTTGATCTGTACAACATTTCCTTGTACTGATGGTGAGACCGAAGTTGTCACAGGAGGTGGAGAACAAATTCATACTGCGCTGCATATCTGCCACGTTTCCAGCATTCAGTGCACAGTCGTCAGCGAACAGGAACTCTCAAAGCCTGTCAAAGTGGATCTTGGTCTTGGCCTGAATGCGTCGCACATTGAAGAGCTATGTTCGATACCTGGTGTCTATGCCTGTGTCACTGTCCTTGAAGGTGTCAGTAAGCATTTCTGAAAACATTATGCTGAGCAGGGTCGGCGCCAGCACGCAGCCTTGTTTTACTCCATTGGTGAGAGGGAATGGAGCAGAGAACTCTCCGTCATCAACGACGTGAGTCTGCATGCCCCCGTCGTGGAATTGCCGTACCATTAGGATGGATCTGTATAGGCACCCAAACTTGCTCATTATTTTCCAGAGTCCCTCACGACTGACAGTGTCGAAGGCCTTGACAAGGTTGACAAAGGTGGTGTAGAGATCGACGATATGTTCCTGGCATTTTCTTGTAGCTGCCGGGCAGAAAATACCATGTCAATAATTCCTTCCTGAAGCCGCACTGGCTTTCTGGTAAAAAGATCCTGCTCGAGATGAAGGATGAGCCTGTTCAGTAGGATTCTGGCAAGGACATTTCCTGTGGTGGAGAGGAGTGCAATCCCTCTGTGGTTGTCGCAGGCTTGGCGATTTCCCCTGCGCTTATACAGATGTATAATGGAGGCGTCCTTGAAGTCTTGCGGAATGTCCCTATGCCCACATGGATTGGAACAACTGTGTGGTCTTGTCGAGCAGTTATGGACCGCCATATTTGTACACTTCTGCTGGGATTGCATCAACCCCAGGAGCCTTGCCACTTGATAGTTGGCAAGGCTCGAGTATGAACAGCTTGTCTGACTTTGGTATTGATATTGTCAGGGAATGAAGGTCGTCATACAATTCTTCCTTGATGTCTTCTGTGTTCGTTATCGTGGGAGCGTAAGCCCCGACAACGGTGTCATGAGACGGTCGTTTACACGCTTGGGATGGCAGATCAGCCTGCTGCCGAGTTCGTTCTTCACTGCAAAGCCCACGCCGGCCTCACGCAGGTCAGAAGAGTACTCGGCCGCTCCGGAAGAACGTGCACCCACCCCAGTTTCTGTAGGCTGTTCTTTTTTAGCGAGAGCGGCGATGTCGACTTTTTACCTGGCATGCTCTCTGCCCACCAGGGCAGTTCTCCTGCCCGGTCTGTCAGCTTGAGCGTTGTCCATCATGCAATGTTCCGTCGTTTGTTGTTTTTACTGCTGTCATGGGATCCCCGCCAGCCGCGGCGTGCTGGGTGAGGTGAAGCAGGCAATTTTTAGAACACCATTTCTAGCCCCTTCCTCAGACTACGGAGGTGAGCAAAGCGATCCTAAAGAGGGCTGCTTAGTCGCTCAGGGGGCTGCTGAGTTCCACTGCTGCTTCAGTCAGTGAAAAGCGACCGTACGGCTTGAGCCGCCTGTGTATAGGTCCGTGTCTGCAGCTCTCAGTGTATCCACAACTGCTGCTTTGTCACTCGCCCGTCGCCAAAGGACATTTGAAGTTGGATGAAGGTGACGAAGTTGACTTGCGCGTGAATTGGATTATAATGAGGGAGAGTTGCACACCGTCAGCCTCACTCTCTGTTCCCGCGTCCCACCTAGACCTTGTGGCAAGTCAGAGTTCAGACGGTTGGACGTGAAACAGGGCGCAGTGGATGACCATAACGTTTCTTGGGTCTTGTCGTGCTCTCCGAGCTCCACGTGCTGCTGGTTCCGCCTTTTTGATCGTTGAACCACTGGATGGTCTCCTCCGCTCGGTCTGCCAGAACCAGTCTTCACATGCTAGGGTAGACATGCCCTAATTCTCCGAGGGTTTGAGACCCGTCGGCTATTCTCACCTGGTTTAGCCAGCCAATCGCAGCGGTTACCGGGATGTGGCCGCTGACGCATGCGAGCAACTTCTAGGAGCCACATGTGAGAGCTGAGTGTCAGATGAGGACCAAAGCAGGCGAACTACTCCGAGGAGCACGACATGTTCGACTCCAGAGGTACTACACTTCCCCCAACACTCCAGGCACCCCTATTGTGTTGTAGGAAGGCTGTGAAGGCGGCCATTGTATTGTATTTTATTATATTGTAGGAAGGCAGTGAAGCCGGCCATTGTATTGTATTGTTGGAAGGCAACGGACGCCGCCATTGTATCGTAGTATTGGAAGGCAGTGAATGCGGCCAATATATTGTATTGTATTGCATTGTGTTTTAGGAAGGCTGTATGTTATTGTATTGTCTTGTGTTGTAGGAATGCAGTGAAGGCGGCCTTTGCATTGTATTGTATTGTATTGTATTGTAGGAAGCCAGTGAAGGCGGCCATTGTATTGTATTGTATTGTGTTGTGTTGTAGGAAGGCAGTGAAGGCGGCCATTGTGTTGTTACCCCTTCTGGGATTCAACAACTTCCTGGCCCTGGTCGAGGCGCCCCTCGATACGCCCGTCAAGTTCGCTGTGTGGTCCTACACGGCTCACTTCCTCATTTCATTCCAAGGATTCTTCATATCGCTGCTCTACTGTTTTCTCAACGGAGAGGTGAGATTTGCACCCACTCGTCAGTCTAATTAACCCTCGTTATGATTAGACGGTAACCAACTCACCGTCGACTAGGCTGATTGACCAAACGAATGACGTCATGCTGACAATCTTTCGGTTCATATTTCATAATTTCCGGTCATGTTAATAGCGCATGACTCAATTGATTGTTGTTTCCTTCACTCGTGCACCTATATGTAGTTGGTTTCTTTCGATAATTAATTATACTATGTCGTATATATATATATATATATATATATATATATATTATAGCTGGAATGTCGTTAATAAAGCCACATTACATTGTTACCGTTAGGTTACTCTCAGCGAATTGGCCTAACGTAGTATTTTTGTTCGTTTGTCTAGGTTTTGTTTATTTTTATTTTTATTCTACCCACTTTTAAGAACACATACAGTATATGTATTCTTGTTTCACTAAATTCGTTAATAAATTATTTAGATTTCGAGTACACTTTTTATCTGTATGAGTTAATCATTGCTTCTCTTGGTCTGACAAATTTATATTGAAATACTGTTGCTTCCTCGCAGCTATGGTAACGCTCATTTGTATGTGGCAAATCAATCCCAACATACTTCAGCACATCAGATGTCATGTTTTCCTCTTTACCTACATTCAGCATTGGAACATTGGTCGTGATTCCTGTATTACTTAATAGATGATGTTCCCTACATCCAACAAAATGATTACTCTTCATTTATTTTCTTCCTGTGTCATTCATCTATTTGTAATTCTAGCCTTTTATTACTTCCTGGAAGTAATACTATGATTACTCATTGTCCTTGAGATTAATTAAACATAACATATAATCAGCAGAAGGATGAACAATAATATTTATCTAATAATCAAATTCTTATGTTACACAACCATCATGCCAAGTTTCAATCAGTCATTTCTGCAGGCATGCATTCGTTACCGAAAGGTGACGTAACCAAATAGTGGCATTTGCAGGCGATATACACATTCTTGAAATATATATATATATATATATACAAATTTGTCAAATGGTCTGACAAATGGAAGATGTTATTCAAATTTGGGATTAATAATCACCTATATACATGACAAAGGAAGATAGATGTAAAATATAAAATGGATTACGTTGCCTGGGTACAACAATATAAGAAAAAAACACAGGAGGAGATATTACTTCCGACAGGAATATTTCAAAGTAGTGTGAGATACCACCGTCTAAAGACCGGAGCAGGCGTACGTGGTGCCACCGAGGTCCCTGCTACTGACATCCACCTAGAAGTAAGCGCTGACGCGGACGAAAGCCAAGACCTACAGTACATTCGTTGAGAAGCTCGTGAAAATACAAGATGCGTACCAAGCGTGTTTGCAAAGCGCGGTAGCTGAAATCAACAGAAGGGTGGACTGCTTTATGCGTGAGACAACCACGGCGCTGACCGAGTCAGCCTTCAGTACACGCAAACCCAAGTCGAGGAGATCAAAGAGAAGCAATCGAAGGAAAACACTGACGATCTATCGAGGAAGATGATCGAGTTTTAAGAAATGATCAAGAAAGTCGAGCACGCGATTGACTACCAAGAAAACCAGTCAAGACGCTGTAATCTACGTTTCGACGGCGTTGCTGAGGTCGACGGCGAGACGTGGGAGCAGACGGAGAAGAGCGTGCGCAGGGCTATGACAACCGCCCTAGAACTCCCCGAAGCTCAAGTGGGCGCCATCAACACCGGTCGCGCACACCGAACTGGCGGCACGGGGACGAGAGCCCGATCATCGTGGTCAAGTTCGAGTCGTTCAAGGACCGCGAGCTGATACTGCAGGCGGCGAAGAAGAAACGACATCGTGGCATCTACGTGAACGAGGACTATTCGCAGAGGAGCATGGCGAGGCGGAAAGAACTGCTACAAAAAATGATGAAGGCCAGGGAAGAGTGCAAAATCGCGTATTTGTCATTTGACAAACTGGTGGTATGAGAGCGACATGATGTCGCAAACCGTGGTTAGACAACCAAGTACATGCTGACTATGCTGACAAACGTTTTTGTGATGACTTAACCATGGCGTCAACTACACAACAAAATGACGTGTTAACGCCTACGTTTGATACACCGTATGATTATAATGAACACTGTTACGAACACGATATTGATACCGATTGTTTGTTGTATAACGATTTGCCCACTCAATGTAAATACTACACCCCAGCACAATGTTCAACAAACTTTAGCAGTGCTGGCTAAAACCAGCCAATCAAACTGAGTATGATACACTTTAATGCCCGGAGTTTAAAAGCTAACTTACCCAAGATTAAAGATACTATCCAAAGCATGGAGTATACATTTCATATAATTGCTATATCAGAAACGTGGCTTAAAGAAAACAGTTGGGACGGAAGTGAAGTAAACTGTAACGATGCCGTATTTTCGGGTTACAAACTGTACTTTAATTCCAGAAAAAAAACAAGGTGGTGGCGTTACCATATATATGTGTGAATCTGTACTTAACAATTGCCAGTCTTCTGATATTTGTTTAAGGAATATGTCGTATGCTGTTGATGACTGTTTTGAAAGCATCGTTATTGAGATACAAATTAGTAAACACGAAAAAAATCAATGTCGGTTATATGTATAGAGCACCGAATATCAGCATCAGCAAATTTAATGACCATCTCTCATTCATACTGGGAAATCTCACCAGCAATTTTTTTTTTATATGTGGTGATTACAATATATACCTATTGCACTGCGAAGAGCAAGCTGAATCAAAATATTTCATTGATCAAATGTTCAGCTCTGGATTATATCCCTTGATCACCAGGCCCTCACGAATAACAAGCACGACTGCTAGTATAATAGATAACATTTTCTGTTCTGAACTGTGTAGAAACAAAATGTGCGGCATTCTTTTAAGCGATGCTACAGACCATTATGCCAATTTTCGTCCTGTGTGACAACAGCATTTATGCGGTTATTAACGATGATCCAACATATAAATATAACAGAACGTTAGATGAGGACTCATTAAACACATTTAAGCACGATTTAAATTATGCAAACTGGGACACTGTAATGAACGAGTCAAATCCTGATTTAGCGTTCTCGCGCTTTATGCACATACTAAGTAACACTTATAACGATGCCCGTCCTGTAAAAATGACAACGTATTCAGGAAAGACAAAAAAGAAAGATAAACCTTGGTTATCAAGAGGGCTAAAAACGCTTGCATAAAGAAGAATAACCTGTACTTAACGTTCCTAAAAATAGGACAGAATGAACAGAAAGCCGCTACAAAAATAAGTTTACAAAATTATTACGTCTAGAAAAGAAAAAAAATATTACAGAAAAAACTCGACGATTGTAAGACTAAATATAAGAGAAACTTGGAAAACTCTTAACAGCATAATAGCTAAAAGAAATTCTGATACCACATATTTGTACAAGTTTTGTGTTGGTGAAAACATAGTAGTATTAGAAAATAAAGAAATAGCTAATCATTTTAACAATTTCGTCGTCGATATAGGTACTAAATTATCCAACCTCATAGAACCCTGCCCGGGAACAAAGCCAACCGACTTTGTAAAACGTACTGTATCACAATCAATGTATATGTCCCCCGTTACTGAGCAAGAAGTACTCGAAATTGTGTCTGGGTGCAAAAGTAAAACTTCATCCGGACACGATGAAATCAGCATGAAAACAATTAAGCAGGTAATAATGCAAATTGTACAACCTCTAACCAACACTTTTAACATATCTTTGATCAGCGGATCATTTCCAAAGTCATTCCTATATTTAAGTCGGGAGATCGTTTTCAATTTTCTAATGATAGACCTATATCTCTCTTATCCCAATTAAAAAAAATACTTGAAAAAATATTCAACAAAAGGCTAACGTCTTTCATTGAAACACAACGCATATTGACAGATGGGCAGTATGGCTTCAGAAATAATCACTCAACTTCACTAGCTTTAACAGAATTTGTGGAAAAGATTACTTCCGCAATGGATAAATGCCAAAGCACGATTGGTGTCTTTAACGACCTGAAAAAAGCCTTTGACACTGTTGACCACAACATACTGCTAAGTAAATTGCAATACTACGGAATAAGGGGTCTGGCTATGGAATGGATAAAAAGCTACTTAACCAACCGTACACACTGTGTATACTATAACAACAGTAACTCAGAACAAAAGGTTCAATCCTTGGCCCGTTATTATTTATTCTGTACATAAATGACATGTGTGTAGTCTCAAAATAGCTTGATATTATTTTGTTTGCTGGTGATACAAACATTTTTTATTCCGCTAGTAACACAGATGATGTAAGCACTGTTGTTAACAACGAACTAAAAAACTAGACCTGTGGTTCCGAGCGAACAAATTATCGCTTAATGTGAACTACAGTAGAACAGATGTGAATATAGTTTTGAATGGGACACACATTGAGCAGGTATCATATACAAAATTCCTTGGAGTAACCATTGACGAAAACTTAACATGGAGAGAACACATAAAAATGGTTGAATCAAAAGTATCAAAAAGTATAGCAGTTTTGTATAAAACTAGGCATGTTCTTGATTGTCAAGCGTTACACACATTATATAATTTACTTTTGAACCACATATGTCATATTGCTGTGAGATCTGAGGAAATACTTCTCAATCTAGATTCAGAAAACTATCTATGTTACAGACATGTTACAAACATGCTTAAATTTGAAGATTTAGTTAAATACAAGAATATGGTCATACTTTATAAAGCAAACAACCATTTTTTAAATGGTCGTGTTCCAGCGTTATTTGAACCAACCGCAGCTATACACATACATGATACCAGACAAAGCAAATTGTTCTATGTTAAAAAGACAAACACCACCCTCCGACTGCTGTCAATCACCGTCAAGGGTATACAAACGTGGACCAATTTACCAAATACATTGACTCAGCTTCCAAGTTTAACACAATTAAAATACATTCAAGTTGTCATTACTTTCTACTTATTTGTGAATTGTTAAGTGTAGGTGATGTTTTGTTAAACCCATGTATTAGTAACACAAACACTATGGCAAAAATAATATATTATTTATTTAAATATGAGTTGTGAATATTATTTTGTAATTTATTTATAATTTGTGTTGTATTTATTCAGTTTTTTAGTTTGGGATGGGCATAGCAACACATAAGTCTATGACTTCAGCTATGTCGTTTCAGCAGCAGCAGCAGCAGCAGCAGCAGCAGCAGCAGCAGCAGCAGCAGCAGCAGCAGCAGCAGCAGCAGCAGCAGCAGCAGCAGCAGCAGCAGCACCATACTGTGCATGTACTATGTTGTTGTTGTTGAATAAACGTTCATTTAAAAAATAATCAAAATGTTGGATTGAATAAGACAATATAAGAATTATAAAGAAAAGATGAATTATACTTGTGCAAAATGTAGGGTGTTCATGGGCGACTCTATTCTGAGAAAGACATATAAGACACTAAGCGAAAGGGAGTACGGCGTTGTTTGTTTGCCGGGGGCTAGGATAGAACATGTGATTTAAAGGTAGAGACGGTATTGGGGCATGGCAAGGGAGGGTCTGTACTAGTACACGTAGGGACAAATAATGCAGACAAGGCAGTTAGTGAGGAAGTTAAAGAAGACAAGAGTCGAACATATTATTCTCTCAGGAATTTTGCCAATAATGGGAGGAAGGGGGCCAACATATATAAACTGCAAGAGGGTGACGATCAACGCACTAGTTAAGCAGATGTGTAAAGAAGAGGGGTGGGATTCGTATATTGGGGATACTTTGTTGGGAGGGAAGATATGTACATGAGAGATGGCATCCATCTAAGTGGAAAAGGGCAGCAGTTTTCTCAGAGAACTTGCTGCAATCTGTTGACAGTGGGACAGGCTGCATATATTTAAACTAGATTCGCAGGGGGATTCACAGAGAAGCTTGAAATTTGAGCCATAGATAAAGACAGCTGAAATAAATCAGCAAAGATCAGTCTGGAAAAACTGTTCTGAATCAGGATATAAACGCGTTTGTTTAAATGCAAGGAGCATAGTAAACAAAAGAAATGAACTAAACATTATGGTAGAAGATATTGACCCTCACATAATAGGTATAACCGAATCATGGGCCACCACTGATATATCAGATGCCGAATTGGGACTAACAGGCTATGCATTGTTCATGAAATATAGAATAGGAAGAAGGGGAGGTGGAGTTATTTTATATGTTAAAGAATCTATCCAGGCTTATGAAATAAAATTAGAAAGAGAAGCAGATTGTGAAGAATCTGTTTGGTGTAACATAGTTACAGGAAACTCAACGTTAACGGTGGGGTTAGTGTATCGAAGCCCAAACGTAAGCATAGAAGAAAATGAGAAAGTACAAAACGCTATAACGGAAGTTAGCAAACGGGACTGTATTATTATGTGATACTTTAACCATGGTCATATACAATGGAAATATGTACAGGGGAGTGAGGACCACACGTTATTAGTTGTAATACAAGACAGTTTCCTTTCTTAACACGTGCTAGAGCCAACCAGGGGTGAGAATGTGTTAGACATAGTTTTGTCCTCACAGAATGAATTAGTTGACAATTTCAAATGATGTGAGCCACTGGGAAGTAGTGATCACAAGCAGATAGAGTTTACCATCAAAGGAAAATCAGAAAGAAATAATAAAAAACAGTTCAGGAGAAATTTACACAAAGGAAGATATAAGGAAATGAGGAAATATTTAGCAAAGATAGACTGGAACAACACACTGAAGAATAAGACAGCAACAGAATGTTGAAAATTTAATATCAGAGGGATTCTTAATGGCAGAAAACCTGAATTAGTATTTTAGTTCAGTGTTTACCAAGGAAGATATTAGTTCACTGCCAGTACCAGAGACTAAGTTCATGGGCGCAGATTCAGACTATTTAGGACAGTTAATTGTAACACCGGAAATGGTAGCTAAGAAAATTAGGGCTATAAAGGATAATAAATCAACCGCCCAAACTACCATTGGAAATTGTAGACCAAACTAGCATACCACTTGCAACAGTTTTCAACTTGTCATTAGAAGAGGAGGGAGTGGTTCTTTTAGAATGGAAAGAAACAAACAGTATACCGTTATTTAAAAAAGGTTCCACAAACAAGACCAGTGAGTTTAACGTCAGTGATTTGCAAATTATTAGAAAGACTAATTAAAGATCACATGGTGGATTTTCTTGTTAAACATATTTTGTTAAAATCATCTCAACAAAAGCGAGGTCATGCTTAACAAATATGTTATGTGTTTTGGAAGAAATAACTAAGTGGGTAGACGAGGGATCACCAGTAGATATCATCAACATATATTTTCAGAAAGCTTTTGACAAAGTGCCACATCAAAGATTACTGCTTAAACTAAAGGCCCATGGCATAGGAAATGGTATAATAAACTGGATAGAAAAATGGCTGATTGACAGAAGACAACGTGTAGTAGTTTATGGGGAGGCTTCAAACTGGAAATCAGTTTTGAGTGGGGTACCACAGGGATCAGTACTGGGAGCTATGGTATTCTTAATATATATGAACGACTATAACAAGCAAGGTGTTGAAATTTGCGATGATACACAATTTTTTTGAACGATTAAACGTGGTGGAGATAGACTGCATTTACAAGATGATCTTGACAGGTTGATAAAATGGTCTGAAAAATGGCAAATATTGTTCAATTTTTGGAAATGTAAATACCTCCACACAGGGCATGGGAACGAAGATGTACAATATACAATGGGGGTTATGTACTAAGTACTACTGTAAAAGAAAAAGACTTAGGGTTAGCCATTAGTGCAGGGCAGTGCGGTATTGTCGCTTCAAATGGAAACCTAATCCTTGGATTAATTAGGCGAAACATAACGTATAAGAAAAAAGAGCTAATAGTACCGCTGTATAAAACAATAGTTAGGCCTCATTTAAAATATTGTAGTCAAACGTTGAGGCCATATCGCAGGAAGGACATAGCTATGCTAGAAAGAGTACAGAGAAGAGCAACTAAAATGATACCAAAACTGAGGGATCTTAGCAACGAAATACGCCTAAAATAATGTGGTTTAACAACACCAGAGACGAGGAGGCTGAGAGGAGATCAGATATAATTTTTATATAAATATTTAATGGTTATAAAAATATTGATAGAAATATTTTTTTCTCTTATAAGAATGACAGAAGGACCAGAGGACATGAAGTTACATTAGTATTGGAGCAGTGTAGATTATATATAAGAAAGTTCTCATTCTTTCATTCTTACAAAGGACTGTAAAGGCTAGCTGCAAAACATTATGATTAAAACAAAAACATAGATCACAAGGTTAAATGTTAATCTGGTTAAATGTTGACACACGCAACACAGACACAGACACACACATGCACACGCGCACAGACACACACACACACACACACACACACACACACACACACACACACACACACACACACACACACACACACACACACACACACACACACACACACACACACACACACACACACACACACACACACACACACACACACACACACACACACACACACACACACACACACACACACACACACACACACACACACACACACACACACACACACACACACACACACATACACATACGCACATGCAACGTGCAATGATCCACAGCAAAATGCTCGAGATTGCTATAGCAAACAGTGTTTGAACGTGCCTTCTGCCTTGCTAGGTTCAGAGCACGTTATCCCAGTACTGGGTGCGACATCAACTGTCACGTGACGGCTTCTCGTCGAGCCGGCGGACACAGAGCAGAACGCTATCGATGACAATCTCAGAAATCCATCTGCATCAGGTAATTGAGACGACGTCATGCGAGCAGTAAAATGCTAAATTGCTTTATCTCAGTGGTTACGTACTTCACGAAGCATCAAATCTAAACAAGCACCCAGCCCACGTAGCCGCCAAACAATCAGTTTGGTGACGGGCTGTTGCGATGCTTTCAGATATCTGGCCTGGTTGTAACGTCAGCAAGTTGACATAAGTCGAAAAACAACGCAATCACCCAGTACAACCAGTTGCTGTGGATAGAAATGCTGTCTGAAAAAGCAAGGTGATGGTGAAGAGATAAACGATGCGTAAGATGAACGGAGAACGCCCCAAAAAAGTAGCATTCTTTGAATATCTCTGTTTGATCATTTCCGCTTAAAGAAATACGCACCCGAATTAGTTTGGCAATATCAACCGTAGCGAGAATCAAGGAAAATCTGGGCTAAAACATCACCTCTGAAATGAAAATACTATGTAAACGCCCGAAGGCAACAATGCTGTTGTACGGATACGAAATCTGGACCCCGATAGCCGAATGTGGACGACGAATAGCCGAGTTAGAGATCAAGTTCTTCAGCAGGATCATTAAAATACCATACAAATGTTACATAGATATCGAATTGGTGCAACTGACGGCCCATCACTGGATGACAATAGCCATTCTTAACTACTATTGTATTGTATTGCGACGCTGCAAATTACGATGTTTCGACTACTCATCGAAGCAGGACATGCATGGTCGACGGCGGACGGAATCAGACAAACCTGCGATAACAACGAGCGAGAATAGAGGGAGGGTGTGGAGCCACGGTAGCTCTGGAGGATGGCTTACGTCGTCCTCACGATTCCGTGAGTGAATGAGTGAGTGAGAGTGAGTGAGAGTGAGTGAGTGTGAGTGAGTGAGTGAGTGAGGGAGGGAGGGAGGGAGGGAGGGAGGGAGGGAGGGAGGGAGGGAGGGAGGGAGGGAGGGAGGGAGGGAGGGAGGGGTTGATTGAGTGATTGAGTGATTGATTTAGTTGATACTGTCCTTAAACATTCACTGCGTCCATGACACGAACGTTTATGTTGTGAAATATTGATTATGCAGAGAAGTGTAACCGGAAATGTAATCATTTGTGTCAGTGTAATTTCAATGTCAGTATATGATATAACTTGTCCGAATGAAAGACGTTTAGATATATAAAATGTAAACGATTATGACAACGACGACGTTGATTTACAACGTAAACTGTAAAATACAATACAAACACAGTGCAATATTGTTCATATTAAATATCGTATTGTATGTAATGGAGAACAAGAAAACACAGCGTACAGAATGATGAAACATGAACTTCCTTTTTTATTTTAAGAAAACATTATACGTACTTATATTAAATATGAGAAACAAATATCACATTACAGTTGCGTGTTATAATAGTGTTTAATCTAAGGGTGCTTTACCAATAAATAAAACGTTATTTTGTTTGTAGAGGAGGGAGACTGAGACGACGTCGTTTATGAACAATCACAAGAAGACGTCTTTATATGACGCCGGCGTCACAGCGTCGTTACATCAACCTGAAGCTGACGGTTGAGCCGCCTACAGACACGCTGGAACACTGCCATGGGCGATCTTTCACAGTCAGTGTTTGCGTTGAACATACACGAGTCAACGCCAGCGACTGTTATCCTTCGAAACTGTGTTGCCTTACGTGTTTCGTTAGCACACACTGTTGTGATCAGTGGTGTAAACAATGTGTAGTTACGACAGAAATGGTGTAAACTTGGTGTAATGACGACATTACGGTATGGCGGGTATAGCATTTAGTGCGTGCAGCCTCCAGAGAGCCAGCGGCACGACCGCGACGACTGTTCTGGTCAGATGTGCATATCGATGGACATTGTGAGGAAGGAAACGATTCGAATGCGTGGACAAACAGGGAGACATTTGCAGTGCAATGTATCGAAGGCGGAATGGTAACCCAGCTCGTACTGCGGCAACGAACATGACGACAACCATAACGAACATAACCACAACCAAAACAAACATTACCTTAACCAAAATAAGAATACCCACAATAGCAACAAACATAAATGCAATGCCAGTAAATATATAACATCAACAACACACTAATCACGACCACAACCGACATAAGCTCAACGACAGTCATTATCAGCTCAACAAATAAAACAACAACAACAACGTGTGACAATAATAACAACACAATGTCACACACAGGTAGCTTCTGACATTGACAAACGGGGGGAAATGGTTAACATACGTTGAAACCAGAACGACATAGACACACATGCATACATGCGTACATGCGTACATGCGTACATGCGTACATGCGTGCATGCGTACATGCGTACATGTAATCATACGTGCACACATACATACGTACGTACTTACATACGTATGTACGTACATACATACGTACATACATACATACATACATACATACATACATACGTACATACATACATGCATGCATGCATGCATACATACATACGTACATACGTACACACGTACATACGTACATACGTACATACGTACATACGTACAAATAGTGGACGTGGAATCCATTATGAATAAGTTACAAATAATGTTTGCACAGCGTGTTTAACGTTCGGTTTGTTCGTGAATTATAACAATACAGATTAATTTATTTTTACGGAACTATGGATACATATGTGTAGTTAATTTAGATGCATGTGCGTGACTGTTCGACAGCTATTAGGTGGCACTCACAATATTAGAAAAATAAAACGGTAACCATGGAAACGCGTTCATATGTGGACCACTGCCAATAGCCTCCGTCGATCTCTATTATTAGCCTGTTATGTCAGAATGTTCAGCTGTAATTTAGTCTTTTTAAATTATATTTATATTCAAGTAGTGATATTATTATTTTCTCGTTTGACTTCAATGTCAATGTTACAGGGTAACATGTATCGTTGTATAATATCGTGCAAATGATATCGCTAATATATGGTGTCACGGGGTAACATGTTATTAACCAGAATATTGTTATTCATATTATAATTGGATGAACTGTTTATGGCCTGTTATGATTTTTTTTATATAAGAACATTTTTATGTCGTCTACACAGATTCAAATTAGCAACTCGCCGTGCAAGTCGGCGTATCCGACACTTCCGGTGTAGACGATTCCTCTCATCACGCATACATAAAACAATGTTTTATGTTTTTGCTAATTTAAAGGCCCGTTTACACGAACGAGTTGCATCCGAGTTTGGTACGATTATATAACGGCTTTACACGAGCAATGGTGTCGACACAATCGGATATGAATCTGAAAGCAAATTGTTCGCGTAAGCGGTTCTTACGACATTTGTTCGTTTTGCACTAGACGGGTGTTTTGTGGTAAACATGTGGATTTCGGCGATTTAGAATTGATAAAACAGTGATATATTTTGTGAGTAGTTAGTTCCTTAATTAATGTATAACGCACAGGCGTCTGTCCGTTTGGGGTGGTGCTTGCAGCACGAGTGATTCATGACCGGGTATATATTTCTTCAGCTGTAAGAAAAATTAGATAATCGTGGTAAATGCGGCGTGATGTAATATTGACAAGTGGTTCTTAAAGCGATAGGTTAAATGCAACTAAGCGCCAATATATGGAATGACAATTGGCACTTGCAACAGCCGTTTTGTGTTGAGCACCAGCTTGATGGATTATGGCGAGAAAGCAGGATATCAGAAGATATAGAAACAGGCTTGTCATACACGCATGAAAATATCTATAATATGTGAGTCTATTGGCAACAAGATTCGTCATAGTTGTCCCATTAACACTTAAACATACCTCTTAATTTCACCGAAATGTAGATTAATTTAAACGTCGATGCCACAGACGAACTAGACAAATGTTAAAGTTGTCGCCAAGGTAAAAATCAACAACATTATAACAAAATATTACAAAAGTGAGTTATAGTCGTATTTTGTCAATTTATGCTCGCTAACAAACAGGATGTTGACTAATAATACGGGGAACCAAAATACATTATGTTAACGGGCGACTCAATCACCGATAATTGACGACTTCCTCTCATTTCCGTGGTTAATGTTTGAAGTATAATCAAAACATCGGTTTTAGTAAGTAACGGGAAACGTTTCGCTAAAGACAATTCACACGGTCAGCTGGAAGATGCGCAGCAGGTGTGTTGACGGTGCACGCAACTGGTAAACAGCCAATGTCATCAGGCAGGTGTTGACTCCGTGTGCATTGTTAACGTTATTAATAAGGTTGTTGTTGATGCAAGTGCTACTGGTGTGCAGACTGTGGTTGGCCAGGTAGGTCAGAAAAACATTGAGTGTCTTGTTCTCTTGAACTGACACGCGCAATGGTAATAACTATTGCTTTCCCATGCATGTTGTTTGATTGCAACATAATTAGACACGTACAGTTTATGCTGATCGTCGTAAACCTTCGATGACACTTTTAACTATTTATCGTCTTCTCCATCTTCTTTGTGTATTTAAAGGGAAACAAAGTGCATCTTTTTGGGCCTATGCATCGAAAAGTGATAATAATACTAACTAACCATTAGCAAGTACAATCAAGAACATTAATTAGCAACTTACTAGAATAACCTTGCTGAAGACATACTATTTAATGCGCATGGACAGCGCCTTTGTAACAGAAAGCCTGACGTCACCAACGCCTATTATTCTCAATAGGCCAGTCACCACATTGAGAATATTATTCTAGTTTACGTCATTGGATTTGTTTTGGCGTTGTAACTACTAAACATGTCCGCACCGTGCACTGTATGACATTATAACAGTTGGCACAAGTGTAACTTTGAATCGAAAGGAATATGTGAAACCAACATATCAGCTATCATATTCATATATATTATTTCGAAGAAATGGGGGTATTCGACGCGTCACCGCAGCGTCACGGTCAAAAAAGCTCTCGACGTTTATTCGTAAAGTATCGCGGGCGTGTTTCAATATGTCGGTCGTCGTGAACTGTGACTTTTCAGTAATAAATTCCAAGTAAACTACAGGCGTGATATTATTTATTACATATTAGTTACAAATGTTTAGATTGTATTAATTCTTTTAGATGTATAAGCCCTCAGAATTGCTTTGTGTTACCCTCTAAGTAAAACATTGCTGATAAATTAAACTCGGCGGCACATATATGTAGCCACACGAACTATCTAATACAACATAATGTTATTGACATACAACGTAGAACGATTTACGTTCGCCACCTTGAACGTTTTATTATGAATCGTAATTTTTGTGTTCGTTTGAGTACTTGGTTATTTATTGGACTAGAACAGGGTTTATTGAATCACCTTCTTATGAATATTATACGTTATATTATTCAAGACGTTTTCGCAGTTACTTGCCGGTAGTTCGATGGAATTTAGTCAAGGAACAATTGTGTTTAAAAATCTGTTATTCCACGTGACTGTCTTTAAGCAAGAACCATTATTTGTATAGCTTGTGTACTATAAACCACACGTAGTTTTGTATTTCGGTAAATAACCTGTGCAGCACAAGATATGTGTTGATGTGTTTGAAATGTGTTAACGTTGAATGTTGACTTTGTTGGTGTGTAGAATTTGGCTACCACAATATAAACACACAGGCATAAGTGTTATAGTAAACTATGACATGTCTAACTGTCGAAAACAAATCCACCACTAGACATTGTAGACTTAGCGCCAACAACATCATCCGACTGCCGGTGTTTTATATTCGCTTTCATGCGTCGTTGGGACCAAATGTGCTAACGAAGGTCTATTTGTATTTGCGTTGCCTCAGTGTGAGTTAGATATTTGTGTTGCACTTGTTATTCTGAATAAAATGTTATGCTAACATCAACTTTTAGTTTATTTTCTATTAGTCTTCACTCTTAACATGGCTGCCGAGCTGGATTGACGTGTTTCGCGCGACATGCGGGCGCTAGCGTGATTTGTTGGCGTGGGTGGCGGGTGTTCGTTGAGGCGGATGCAATTCGTAACACTAGGCACAATGCCTAATACTAGGCTGAGAAAGGGTAGTGGCAAAGCAGATGACCCTATACAGGCCACCTTCGACCCGAGGGCACTGGGGATGCTCGAGGACAAGGAGGTGGGTGGTAGATAAATCAAAGCTGCGCTCTACCCCGATGCTCTAATGACTGAATTGAGGGACCTGACATTAGAAATGACTCGCTTGCGCAGTATAATAGACGCCAAAGAGAAGGATATTGGTGAACTGCAGGACGCTACTGTGCAATGCAGTCGCCGAGCAAATCTACGAGTCCAGGGGATTGCGGAGTCGGACACTGGCGAAAACGCTTGTGCCAAAGTGCTGGATGTTATAAATAGCAAGATGAGCGTGCTCTCGCCAGTGTTCGAAATTACTGCCGGAGGCCCGAGACCGTAACAATTTTCGTCGGGACGGTAACGTTGAAAAAATACCGGTGAAAACACTACCCCTCGAAAACACTACAGTAGTGTTTTGGGCGTATTTTCAAAACACTACGGTTAAGTTCAAAACACTACCCCTAGGCCTACATATTTTCCCGATTTTCCAATTTCTATGTGTTTGGGGCCATCTAAAAAGTACGTATCATTTGGTGGGAGGCCGTGGGGTATCCGGGCAAGCGATATGAAGCTTTACATGGGGTAGGGTATCTTGGCAATAAGGGTTACATTAAGATTAAAAAGAAAGCTATTGACACCAGACTGACGTTATTACTAAATCCCGTCGTGTCAGCGATAAGTTCACGGAGTTCAAGAGAGTGCGTAGTGTCATTGTATTTTTTAATTGATTTATCGTCGGCAGGGGAACGTCCAGATATGTGCATTGGACTATTCAAAATATTGTGGGGGGTGGGGTGGACGAAGGTAATAGCTGTGGAAAGTTGAGGTTCATGTATCGCTTTGTTCCCCCATATATCCTACATACACCACTACAACTTAGTAGGTTTAATCATATAATGATGTTAGTGTAATATCACTGGCTATATAGATTTAGCTTAATCAAATGAAACATACACAAGTACAGGCCTACAGGGCGGTCGTCGGTGTAATGACAAGTACAGGCCTACAGGGCGGTCGACGGTGTAATGGTTGAAAGCTTAAACAAACCATAAACAAACCCAGCTATTACCAACCCCAACCATAGCTGATACCAACCACAACTAATTATAATAGTAACCTTAACATTAAATAATAATGAAATTTCACACTAACTATTTAGTTCCGTCATCTGATTGGTTCCAGCTATTACCCTAACCTCAACCATAACTGACTCCAATCATAACTAATAATAATAATTTTACCCCCCCAAGGAATAATTATATTTCACACTAACGATTTATTCCCACGGTCTGATTGGTTCCAGCGTTTACCATATCCCCAACCATAGATAATAATAATAAACTTAACCTAATTAATAAGGACATTTCATACTAACTATATAGTTCATCGTCTGATTGGTTATAATGATTATGCGATATATATATACAGCTGAAAAGACTACCCTGCTGAACACTACGGAAGTGTTTTGATCATATTTTCAAAACACGTACCCTCAAAATACTACTGTTAAGTTCAAAACACTACCCAATTCCAAAACACTACCGTCAGCATATATTACCAGCCAATTACATTATTCACCTTTGGAAATCATCCTATACACTAGGGTCGAGTTCGTGATCGTTGGAGCCAATTATACATCTATATGTATATATATGTATATGTATATATATATATATATATATATATATATATTTGAGGGTACGTATATATATATATATATATATATATATATATATATATATACGTACCCTCAAAATACTACTGTTAAGTTCAAAACACTACCCATATATATATATATATATATATACATATAGATGTATAATTGGCTTCAACGATCACGAACTCGACCCTAGTGTATAGGATGATTTCCAAAGGTGACTAATGTAATTGTAATTGGTAATATATGCTGACGGTAGTGTTTTGGAATTGGGTAGTGTTTTGAACTTAACAGTAGTATTTTTAGGGTACGCTCAAAACACTACGGTAGTGTTTTGAAAATATGCTCAAAACATTTCCGTAGTGTTTTCAGCGGGGTAGTGTTTCCAGCGGGGTAGTGTTTTCAGCGTCCTACACCGGCCGCAAGACCGGCAGAATGTTTAAAAGAACATAATGGACCACTTGTCTAGGATCAGGGCCAACCTCGATTTCGTCATTATAACTACACGTTTACCTCAATTTGATACGTCTTTGGTGTAGTTCTATTATCCAAGATCATCCCAGACATATTTATATAACAAAAATATTGCGTCTTAGCACACCTTTGAGGACCAAAGTGCGACCCGGTTTGCGTCAGTCTGCGGCCGCGCGTTACCACAGTGAGCGATATAGCGGTGTATGTTGTTGCAAACTGGGTTGTTCTTTGGGTATCAAAAGTGCGTTAAGGCGCGATTTTTTTAACGTAAATATGCATGAGATGATACTGAATGACGGCAATAACACATGAAGTATCAAAATTAGGCACATGTATTGTTATAACGACGAAGTCGAGGTGGGTCCGGATACTAGACAAGTGCCAAGAATGGTGACATTTGTGTACTTTTGAACGGGAAATTTAACGTAAACGTGATAAAAAAAAGTTGGAAAACAGTAACATGTCTAGCCGAGCAATGTTGATAGATCGATTGAGTTTAGTTTCGTAGTGTTGGCACAATGAAACGAGTGAAGAGTTTGACACCGCATGCAGCCAACCACAGTGTCAGCTACTATCACCGTCCAACTGTATTCACCCGAGGATGCCCAACATCAAATCCGAGTTGGACTCGGACAGTGAGGCACTGTCCGAGTTCAACTCTGATTCAACTGGAGTCACTGTCAGTGACTGGAGCAAGTGTTTCTTAGAGCCTGACAGTGCCGCTGCTCATGCAGATGATGGCCACAGTTCAGACTAGTTCCTGCACACATTCGTGTTGTGGTGTTTGTTGTAATTTGCAAAGTTGATGTTTTTCTGTCAACAATAAACTGTTGCCTATGTTGTCATTTTATATTCGCTGGTTCATTAATCTGAATATCGTAAATATGCAGGGGTATGAGGACAGACTTGGCCTGGACTAGTATATTAATAATTGCCATGCGTTACAGCTGCTGATATATATAATCGTGTCATTTTTTAAATATTTGGACCTCCAACTTTTGTGTGGGACTACGAACTTTTGAAAGTTGAAAGTCCGACTGACCACCAACTTTTCAGCTAAGGTGTAGAACACTGGCGCCCACACCTAAAGGACGTAGACATAGAGCGCTGCCATCGACTGGGACGCCTGACAGACCCAGCCCGTCCCAACACAATCATTATACGCTTCAAATCTGAAAGACTACGCGACTCTGTCTACAGCGCTCGAGAATTAACTGTAGATGGCAGGTGGACAAGGAAGCCCTTTGGCTTATCGAGACTCCAACCCTTTTATCGACATATATCCAGCCCTTCTGAGGAATGTGTCGATTTTATTTTAAAACATATTCACACTACTAGCACCCACACAATCATCAGATAATCTGTTTCATTCATTCACAGTCCTTTGTGAAAAGGAGAACTTTCTTACGTCTAATCTACACTGCTCCTTTACTGATGTAACTTCATGTCCTGTAGTCTTTCTATCTTTCTTAACTAAAAAAAACATATTTCTATCAATATTTTCATAACCATTCAATATTTTAAACACTTCCATATGATCTTCTCTCAATCTCCTGGTCTCTAGTGTTGTTAACCCACATTCTTTTAGGCGTTTTTCATAACTAAGATCACTAAGTTTTGGTATCATTTTAGTCGCTCTCCTCTGTAATATTTCTAGCATATCTATGTCCTTCTTGCGGTATGGCTTCCACGCTTGTATACAATATACTAAATGAGGCCTAACTATTGTTTTGTACAGCGGTATTATTAGTTCTTTTTCTTTATATGCTATATTTCGCCTAATCAATCCAAGGATTTGATTTCCTTTTGAAGCTGCAATTCCACACTTCTCTGAAACCTTCATGCCAGCACTAATTGTCAGCCCTAAGTCTTTTTCTTTTACAGTAGTACTTAGTACAGTTCCCCCCATTGTATATTCAACATATTCGTTCCCATGTCCTGTGTGAAGGCATTTACATTTCCCCAAATTGAACAACATTTGCCACTTTTCAGACCATTTGATCAACCTGTCAAGATCATCTTGTAAATGCTCTCTATCTCCATCACTTTTAATCCTTCTAAACACTTTTGTATCATCTGCAAATTTCAACACCTTGCTAGCTATATCATCGTCCAAATCGTTTATATATATTAAGAATAATATAGGTCCCAGTACTGATCCCTGTGGAACCCCACTCAAAACTGATTTCCAGTTTGAAGCCTCCCCATCAACAACTACCCGTTGTCTTCTGCCAATCAGCCACTTTTCTATCCAGTTAATTATACCATTTCCTATGCCATGGGCCTTTAGTGGCACTTTGTCGAAAGCTTTTTGAAAATCTAAGTAGATGATATCTACTGGTGATCCATCATCTACCCACTTAGTGATATATTCCAAAAAACATAACATATTTGTTAAGCATGACCTCACTTTTAGAAACCCATGTTGAGATGGGTTTATCAAGTTATGTTTAACAAGAAAATCCACCATGTGATCTTTAATTAGTCTTTCTAATAATTTACAAATCACCGATCTTAAACTAACTGGTCTATAATTATTTGACTTGTTTCTCGAACCTTTTTTTAAATAACGGTATAATGTTTGCTTCTTTCCATTCTAAAGGAACCACTCCCTCTTCTAATGACATGTTGAAAACTGTTGCAAGCGGTATGCTAATTTGTTCTACAATTTCCAATAGTAGTTTGGGTGGAATACCATCCACTCCAGTTGATTTATTATCCTTCATAGCCCAAATTTTCTTAGCTACCATTTCTGGGGTTACAATTAACTGTCTTAAATAGTCTGATTCTGCCCCCTTGAACTTAGCCTCTGGTACTGGCAGTGAACTAGTGTCTTCTCTGGTAAACACTGAACTAAAATACTAATTCAGGTCTTCTGCCATTAAGAATCCTTCTGATATTATATTTCCAGCACTATCTTCTAGAGGATCGACGTTATCCTGAACTTTCTGTTTGCTTCGAACATACGCATAAAAACTCTTGCTGTCTTATTTATCTACGATGCACTCTATTTAATTCTTTAAGATATTCTAGCATTCTGTTGCTGTCTTATTCTTCAGTTTGTTATTCCAGTCTATCTTTGCTAAATATTTCCTCATTTCCTTATATCTTCCTTTGTGGAAATTTCTCCTGAACTGTTTTTTAATATTTCTTTCTGATTTTATGTTGATGGTAACATGTATCTGGTTGTGATCACCACTTCCCAGAGGCTCACATAATTTAATATTGTCAACTAATTCATTCTGTGAGGACAAAACTAAGTCTAACACATTCTCTCCCCTGGTTGGTTCTAGCACATGTTGAGAAAGGAAACTACCTTGTACTCAAACTAAACACTTGTGGTCCTCACTACCCATACTCTGTAGAGATTTCCATTTTATATGCCCATGGTTAAAATCCCCCATAATAACACAGTCCCGTTTGCTCACTTCCCGTATAGCGTTTTATATTTTTTCATTCTCTTCTATGCTTATGTTTGGACTTCGATAAACTAATCCAACCGTTAACGTTGAGTTTCCTGTAACTATGTTACACCAAACAGATTCTTCGCAATCTGCTTCTCTGTCTAATTTTATTTCATAAGCCTGGATAGATTCTTTAATATATAAAATAACCCCATCTTCCCTTCTTCCTATTCTATCTTTCCTAAACATTACATATCCTGTCAATCCCAATTCGGCATCTGATATATCGGTGGTTGCCCATGATTCGGTTATACCTATTATGTGAGGGTCAATATCTTCTACCATAATGTTTAGTTCATTTAGTTCATTTAGTTCATTTCTATACTCCTTGCATTTAAACAAACACATTTATACCCAGCTTCAGGACAGTTTTCCAGACTGTTCTTTGCTGAAGTATTGTTGCTGCCTCCAGTTTCAGGCTTCTCTGCGAGTCCCCCCTGCGAATTTAGTTTAAATAGATGCAACCTGTCCCACTGTCAAAAGATCGCAGCAGATTCGCTGAGAATACTACTGCCCCCTTTCCACTTAGATGGAGGCCATCTCTCATGTACATATCTTCTCTACCAACAAAGTACCCCCATAAATCTATTAATCCCACGCCCTCTTCCTCACACATCTGCTCAACTAGTGCGTTGATCGCCATCCTCTTACAGTTTCTGTATCTTGCCCCCCTTTCTTCCATTACTGGCAACATTCCTGAGAGAATAACCTGTTCCACTCTTGTCTTCTTTAGCTTCCTCACTAGATGTCTGTACTTCTGAACTATCCAAGTTTTTCCCTCCTTGTCTGCATTGTTTGTCCCTACGTGTACTAGTATAGACCCTCCCTTGCCATGCCCCAATACCTTCTCTACCCTTTCGGTCACATGCTCTATCCTAGCCCCCGGTAGACATACAACAACGTCCTTCCCCATCTAATATAGTCTTGTCTGTTTTTCTCAGAATTGTATCGCCCATAAACACTCCCTCTTTTCTCCTTGCCACCTCAATCACTGCCTCGGAGTAGCTCCTCCGGTTTGCATATGTCTGGTCGTTGTCTTTTCCTCTTGCCGTCTTCTCTCCTGTCACATTCTCTTTCATTCCCTTCATTCCTGTCGCGTTTTCTCTTGTCCCCTTTCCTCCTGTCATTTTCTCTTCTAGCACATTTACTCTCACTTCCTTTCGTCCCTTCTTCTTTCCTCCCATCACATTTTCTTCTCTCCTCTCCCGTCCCTTTCCCCCGGCTACCTTCTTCACTACGGTCATTTTATCCCTTGTCACCTTCACGCCTGTCATGTTTTCTGATTTTTGCTGAACACTCTGTCTTCTTCCACCAGTCTTCTGTCTCACATTCTTACCAACTGCTTCTGTGGTGTCTACCTCTTCACCACCTGTATCGCTGTCGCGTCCCTCCTCGTTCTCTACAGGCTGACTACCTGTTGATCTATACCCACTGACCCGTTTTCTTTTCCTCTGCCGAACACTTTTCCTCCGTCCCTCTGTTTTCTCAATGTCTTGTTCCTTCACACCGGTCACCTTCCCTCCTCTCAGTCTCCTTTCTTCAGTCTCCGTGTCACAACTCTGCTCCTTCTGTGTTGTAGAATTCTCAACTCTCTCCGCGTCATCCCTATCTGCGCAATATATTTCTATGTTGAGTCTCACCTCCATCTCCTTCACTATATCCGTCAACTTACACACCTCCTTCATCAGACATTCCACCATCAAACACCCCATACATCGAAAGGTGAATCCGTCATCTTTGGTCTCTGCCCATGATTTTGGACAGCCAGACAACGCAAAATCCACCCAGCTCTGGCATTCGTTGCAAACTCAGTGTCGTTTTGCCCTGAGTTGCCGCTCGCAAATCGCCTACTTTTAATCTACCCTAGATTACTCCCTCTAGCTAACTTTTAACAAAAAATATTGCTTAATATATATCTATAATTACGTTATGTATGCTATACACTCAATACTATCACTTATCTTGATCAAATATCCTTATATTTTCGCAAGTTTGCTGCACCAAATTCAAACCAATTCACCACCGGAAGTTCCCCTGCAATGTTAAGATAGCTGACTGTTGGACGCACAACGGCCACTTAGTCATTAAAGACAACAACAGCACTATCTAGAGAATAAATTTAATAATACTATATATCAGGTTAATGATACCTGTGGAACACAGCAGCATATTAAGATAACGGTATTATTAGTTGTTTGCTAGTCGTCTTAGCCTCACTTCAGAGCCAATTATCTACCTCGTAGCCCAATAAAATATGGATGATATGTTAAGTAATTATTCTGAGCTAGATATCAGGCAGTTGTACGATATATTTGCTCATAACGAAGACGTACAAACAAACACATTTAATTTTGCTGATATAAAGAGTAATTACTATGATGTTAACAATATACTTCCTGACAAAATTTGTCATAATAAGTTTCAATACAAAGTATTCCATCTATTTACACAAGGACTCAACATTTGATCAACTTAAATCATTATTATCAGAACTACCCGATGGACATGGTGAAATTGATTTTATTTTATTACGTGAAACGTTTCTAAATGATAATAATGCGCATCTTTTTAAACTGCTTAATTATAACATTATTTATAAAAAATAAGGGTGGTTAAAACTAGAGGTGGTGTTGCGGTGTACGCACATGATAATATTCAATATAATCTTCGTGAAGACCTTGTTATTTTCATGGAAGGTGAGTCTAAATCTATATTTGTTGAATCTAGTAGTTATGATCAAACTTCAATCGTTGGCGAAATTTACCGGATTCTTAATACAAATGTCACTTCATCTACTCAACGGTATGAATCAATATTACAATTAAATGAGCCGTCAGTATTAAAACATAGACCTTTATCGAAAATGTCCATTCGACACATAACATCTGCTCTCCGTCAAATTAATTGGACGTATCTACATCAATTAGACATAAATAATGCACTTAGACAATTTACAGATCACCTGAATTGTGTCACTGCGTCTTTCGCACCAGAAAAAACGGTTAAAATTAAATCCAAATATGTAATTCGGAATGAGTGGATGACCAAAGGTCTAATAATACCGTCTACAACATCAAATAAATGTATCGAAAATGTATCGGCAAAGCAAAGACACATTCGGCCTACATCCGTTATGCTAAATATAAAAATATGTATAATAAATTAAAACAAATTGCTAAGACTACCTACTATGCTAATCAGTTAAACTGATTAACATAGTAGGTTGAAAAAAGACTCGGTCCTTAGTGTTTTCCCGGCTCTGACTAAATCATTCGATACAACTGATTATCAAATCGTATTACATAAACTTGAATATTATGGAATAAGAGGTACTAACTACATTAAAATGGTTTGAAAGTTCTCTCAAACCGAAACTAATATGTTAAATGCAAAGATAGTGATTTGCTTCAGTAAGATGTGACAGGGGTCTATCCTCGATCCACTCTTGTTTATTTTATATATAAATGACCTTCCTTTTTGTGTAAAAAGTGCTATATATTAGTTGCTGATTACCCTACTATATGCAAGATTGGAAAGCAAATAAATTATATATATGAATATATGAATAACGAACTTAACGTATTAGTTGACTGGTTTCGTGCGAATAAATTATCCCTAAATGTTTCCAAGACAAAATGCATGTTATTCAGTAGACCCCGCCCTCTCAGAGTGAAGAATTATTCCTAACAATGCCTAATAAAATAATTCAGCATATAAAATGTGTAAAATTTCTAGGCCTTCATATTGATGGAAAACGTGATTGGCAGGAACAGATAAATGTATTCCAAAATAAGCTAACCAGTGCTTTATACGCAGTTAAAAAAGTTAACCGCTATCTTCTTGTTTCTGCCCTTAAACAATTTATTATACTCAAATTTACCCCTACTTGACATACGGAATCATCATGTGGAGATATACATATATAAAATTAATTATATAACATTATTTATTATACAAACAATTATTGTTCGTTCCATACTTAAAATAAATTACTGGGAATACTCGCACCCCCTCTTTATGTGCCTTAATTTAATAAAATTGCAAGACATATATGAAATTGAAGTTGGAAAATTTATGAATAATTATGTTCATGGGAGCCTACCATATGTTTTATCCGATATTTTTACATTTACCTGTGGCAAACACACTCAGGGAACTATACAAACTTCACATATACGTCCTTTCACCACTTCTACTGTAAGACCTTCAAACAGTTTGTTATGTAGAGGTCCGTTGATCTGGAATATAATTCCAACTATCACTCAAAACAAAAACAACTTTAAAAGTTTTGTATTACCATTAAAAGCAATTATTTTAAGTAGGTATGAAGTTCTAGCAGAACCTTAATTAATTACGAAACACCTGTTCATATGTGTAATTATGTTCTAGTCATTGTCGGTAGTTGGGATCACCAAATGTTTGCTGTACAAATTAATTGAACATTTACTATTTACTATTGTTGTTGTTCCATTTTACACATCTGGTTTATTATAGAAACTTTATCAACATGTTATACGTGAAATTATTAGTTCATTGTTTTACAGCTATTTGTGGGGTTGACAGCGACCAGTTCACTTAATAAGAAGGCCTATTTATTTTATATTATTATCCTTTAAGCCAACTGGTTACAGCCTTAATCGGCTCCGCTGTCAGACTGGAATCATATATTGTATCACCAATTGTTATACGTGTCTGATTATGTTTGTATGCATGATTTATACGATTCCAGATCACCTGAATTGTGTCACTGCGTCTTTAGCACCAGAAAAAACGGTTAAAATTAAATCCAAATATGTAATTCGGAATGAGTGGATGACCAAAGGTCTAATAATACCGTCTACAACATCAAATAAATGTATCGAAAATGTATCGGCAAAGCAAAGACACATTCGGCCTACATCCGTTATGCTAAATATAAAAATATGTATAATAAATTAAAACAAATTGCTAAGACTACCTACTATGCTAATCAGTTAAACTGATTAACATAGTACGTTGAAAAAAGACTCGGTCCTTAGTGTTTTCCCGGCTCTGACTAAAGCATTCGATACAACTGATTATCAAATCGTATTACATAAACTTTAATATTATGGAATAAGAGGTACTAACTACATTAAAATGGTTTGAAAGTTCTCTCAAACCGAAACTAATATGTTAAATGCAAAGATAGTGATTTGCTTCAGTAAGATGTGACAGGGGTCTATCCTCGATCCACTCTTGTTTATTTTATATATAAATGACCTTCCTTTTTGTGTAAAAAGTGCTATATATTAGTTGCTGATTACCCTACTATATGCAAGATTGGAAAGCAAATAAATGATATATATGAAGATATGAATAACGAACTTAACGTATTAGTTGACTGGTTTTGTGCGAATAAATTATCCCTAAATGTTTCCAAGACAAAATGCATGTTATTCAGTAGACCCCGCCCTCTCAGAGTGAAGAATTATTCCTAACAATGCCTAATAAAATAATTCAGCATATAAAATGTGTAAAATTTCGAGGCCTTCATATTGATGGAAAACGTGATTGGCAGGAACAGATAAATGTATTCCAAAATAAGCTAACCAGTGCTTTATACGCAGTTACAAAAGTTAACCGCTATCTTCTTGTTTCTGCCCTTAAACAATTTATTATACTCAAATTTACCCCTACTTGACATACGGAATCATCATGTGGAGATATACATATATAAAATTAATTATATAACATTATTTATTATACAAACAATTATTGTTCGTTCCATACTTAAAATAAATTACTGGGAATACTCGCACCCCCTCTTTATGTGCCTTAATTTAATAAAATTGCAAGACATATGAAATTGAAGTTGGAAAATTTATGAATAATTATGTTCATGGGAGCCTACCACATGTTTTATCCGATATTTTTACATTTACCTGTGGCAAACACACTCAGGGAACTATACAAACTTCACATATACGTCCTTTCACCACTTCTACTGTAAGACCTTCAAACAGTTTGTTATGTAGAGGTCCGTTGATCTGGAATATAATTCCAACTATCACTCAAAACAAAAACAACTTCTTTATATTACCATTAAAAGCAATTATTTTAAGTAGGTATGAAGTTCTAGCAGAACCTTAATTAATTACGAAACACCTGTTCATATGTGTAATTATGTTCTAGTCATTGTCGGTAGTTGGGATCACCAAATGTTTGCTGTACAAATTAATTGAACATTTACTATTTACTATTGTTGTTGTTCCATTTTATACATCTGGTTTATTATAGAAACTTTATCAACATGTTATACGTGAAATTATTAGTTCATTGTTTTACAGCTATTTGTGGGGTTGACAGCGACCAGTTCACTTAATAAGAAGGCCTATTTATTTTATATTATTATCCTTTAAGCCAACTGGTTACAGCCTTAATCGGCTCCGCTGTCAGACTGGAATCATATATTGTATCACCAATTGTTATACGTGTCTGATTATGTTTGTATGCATGATTTATACGATTCCAGATCACCTGAATTGTGTCACTGCGTCTTTAGCACCAGAAAAAACGGTTAAAATTAAATCCAAATATGTAATTCGGAATGAGTGGATGACCAAAGGTCTAATAATACCGTCTACAACATCAAATAAATGTATCGAAAATGTATCGGCAAAGCAAAGACACATTCGGCCTACATCCGTTATGCTAAATATAAAAATATGTATAATAAATTAAAACAAATTGCTAAGACTACCTACTATGCTAATCAGTTAAACTGATTAACATAGTACGTTGAAAAAAGACTCGGTCCTTAGTGTTTTCCCGGCTCTGACTAAAGCATTCGATACAACTGATTATCAAATCGTATTACATAAACTTTAATATTATGGAATAAGAGGTACTAACTACATTAAAATGGTTTGAAAGTTCTCTCAAACCGAAACTAATATGTTAAATGCAAAGATAGTGATTTGCTTCAGTAAGATGTGACAGGGGTCTATCC
>OZ023205.1:57165874-57167936 GCA_963995525.1 Escarpia spicata
TCAAAAACATACACGTCAACACCGTTTCTGAGGTCGGCTTGGAAGGCTTGATGTGAAGTTCCTGACGTGACAGAGGCATTTGCAACCATAGCGAGGTTATCGTTTGCCAAGTTAGACGTGGCTAGTCAAGACTTTAAATTGATGGAGAAGTTCGTCATCACAATGTATGACAACTCAGGTGCAGCAACGTCTGCCAACGAGGAAAGACGAGAACTTTTCACGAAGAAAAACTGCGCCTTCGATCGTCTGCCACCCACAGAGGATGCATTGCTGCAACACGTCAGGCGCAGCATCTACCAGGCAAGCATATGGTCTTTGAGTTGTGTGGCTCGGCCGGATGTGCCGTCCCCAAAGGACTTTGGATGGACGTTCGAGGATGGGAGATGGTCTCCTCTTTGGTTAACGCTTCCTGAAGCTACCAAGGCGGTCCGGTAGCTATTCCGGTGTCAATGCAAAAGCGGAAAGCCTTGTGCAACGCACTGCACGTGCTCTAAAGCTGGCCTGCCTTGAACGGACCTTTAAACGTGTTCCTGTGTCACGAAGTGACAAGTGATTAGCTGGCCTGCCGTGCACAGACTTTTGTACGTATTCCTGTGTCGATAAATAACAAGTGATTATTGTTGGTTTGAGGAAGGAAATAAAAATGTAAACACAATACGTACATAATTATTAATATAGTATAGCCACACACACCCGCGGAAATGTGTGTGTGAGACCTTGACATTTAGCGTAAATAACATGCATACATACACATATATACACACACATATATATACTTACATACACACATGCATGCATAAGTACACGCATATATTCATATATACCAAAAAAAGCGATGTTTTTGATGAACAAAAATTTGACCTTAACATTCAAGGTCATGGACACACATACATGCACACATGTATGCATACATGCTTGCATACATAATTACAAACTTACATTCGTAGATATATACAAAAACAGATATGGTATTGGAAAAAGTTATATTTCACGCTCAGTAACATTTGACCTTGAAATTCAAGGTTAAGGACACAACACCTGACGTGGAGCCCCCTCTAATCGGATTCGTCGTGAAATTTTACATATGTGGTCCCATTTTCATGCTTTTATCCAGCAAATAACAATACTATCCCTTAGACACCCTACTAATACGCTCTGGCGTGTTGGAGCGTTTTTACTTTTGTATGAGTGTGTGTGAGCGCGCACGCATGTGCGTGTCCGTGTGTGCGTGCGTGCGCGCGCGTATGAATAGTCTACCAAAAACGCCCACGAAATCTCTCCTTCTTTCAGCAATGGCTACTCAAGCAGATGTTGCCACTCTACACCACCGCTGTGGGGCGCCACCAACAAACGGTAAATGGGAAGAAGTAGAGTTGGAAACAGTGAGACCACAAACCACAATCGACATTTCTTCTCAAGATAAGATCCATTTGTCAGTGAATACTGATCAACAAGAAGACACTTGTGAGACAGTGGTAAGAAAAGCTTTGCTTCAGGTATCGTGCCTTGTTAATAACGTCTTGACATGAACGAATTGATTAATGTTTGCTGCAATTGTGTTGTCATAGTCCATCTATCAACAACTGTCAGATACGATTCAACCTCATTACTTGTTCCGTTCATCAACAGAATGTCCCACAAAATAACCTGATCGTGCCGTGTATGTGAGACAGGTACGCACCATTTGTTTTCCATTGGCTCCCTTGTTTATGTTTCTCCGTGTAGTGCACAGAATACTATAAGGCTTTTTTTTATAAAGTGTCCTTCAATAATCCACGCGGCTATCATGTTTATATCCTTATTAGCATAATAATTTATGTAATAGTGGTAAATTAAATATGGGCACATGCCTCGTCAAATGGCAACTAGCATGAGTGAGTATACGTTCGTAGTAAGACTTCATGCAATTGTCAACACCAGCATATATATATATATATATGTATATTTATATATATATATATATATTCAGATATATATATATATATCTATAAATAATTATATATATATATATATACATAATTTATTATTATTATATATATATATACATTTATAAATAATTATA
>OZ023205.1:57168136-57180636 GCA_963995525.1 Escarpia spicata
AGATAGATGGAGAGATGGGAAGTTGGAGAGAGATAGAGAGGAGGAGGCGGAGATATAGAGAAGAGGAGGAGGGGAGAGACAGAGAGGAGGAGGGGAAGATATAGAGAAGAGGAGGAGGGGAGGTATAGAGAAGATGAGGAAGGGAGATATAGAGAAGAGGAGGAGGGGAGATATAGAGAAGAGGAGGAGGGGATAGATAGATAGGAGGAAGAGGAGATATAGAGAAGAGGAGGAGGGGAGATATAGAGGAGGAGGAGGGGAAGATATAGAGAAGAGGAGGAGGGAGAGATAGAGGAGGAGGAGGGGGAAATATAGAGAAGAGGAGGAGGGGAGAAATATATAGGAGGAGGAGGAGATATAGAGAAGAAGAGGAGGGGAGACATAGAGGAGGAGGAGAGAAAGAGAAGAGGAGGATGGGAGAGATAGCGAAGAGGAGGAGGAGAGAAAGAGAAGAGGAGGATGGGAGAGATAGAGAAGAGGAGGAGGGGGTTATATAGAGAAGAGGAGGAGGGGAGATATAGAGAAGAGGAGGAGGGGGAGAGAGAGAGAGGAGGAGGGAGAGAGATAGAGAGGAGACGGAGAAAGATAGAGAGTCCACTTATCCTTAGAGATAAAGGAGGAGGAGGGGGAGATATAGAGAAGAGGAGGAGGGGAGAGATAGAGAGGAGGAGGGGAAGATATAGAGAAGAGGAGGAGGGGAGATATAGAGAAGAGGAGGAGGGGGAGAGGTAGAGAGGAGACGGAGAAAGATAGAGAGTCCACTTATCCTCTCTCTGGATATATATCTTATTTATGACATATTAAATCATTCACCTAACACATACATATGGCTATTGATCGTGTCGCTATGTTACCAGAAGTTGTCATTTGGTTGTAGATCCTGCCAGTGATATTGTTCTTCAGTATTGTCATCGCCATCCTCTATCACTACGGCCTCATGCAGAAGATGATCAACGTCGTCGCGTCTGTCATGGAGTTCACCATGGCGACGTCCCCGGCCGAGTCATTCAACGCAGCCGGCAACATCTTCATTGGCCTGGTCAGCATGACGTGCTCTGTCGGCAAAGATAAACGTCTTATTTATGTATTTCCGTATTTCTGTTAAAATTATTAGAGTGCTGTATATCTTGCGCTGAAGCAGTGATTGTATTTTACTTGTGATGTAGCTTATTTTTTATATAAAGTATATGGACAATTGTTTTTAAAGATGATCTGAATGACACGTAATTTCGATGTGATTTTTGTTTTTGTTTGTATACGCGCACGCATGCGTGTATGTGCGTGTGTGTGTGCGTATGTGCGTGTGTGCGTGTGTGCGTGTGTGCGTGTGTGCGTGTGTGCGTGTGTGCGTGTGTGCGTGTGTGCGTGCGTGCGTGCACGGCCATGCATGTGCATGTTTTTGTGTGCGTTGCTAGCCTCGATTATCCAGGCGCCGCAAGATGGGAGCACCATAGGGCTTTCGTTCTACCGCCTGGACGATAACACTGGTTTTCACTGTACGACACTGATCCCGGTTTATTATGAATCCGGATAGAGACGACGAT
The DNA here is from genome assembly GCA_963995525.1 of Escarpia spicata. Lineage (NCBI taxonomy): Eukaryota > Metazoa > Annelida > Polychaeta > Sabellida > Siboglinidae > Escarpia > Escarpia spicata. The sequence goes on from OZ023205.1 coordinate 57,169,681, forward strand.
TGGCTCTCACGCTAACATTAAAACTAAAAGTTAAATAAGAGACACCTTATATAAGTTTATGCTACGCATTGGGAACTTTGGTTATATTGACACAAGTGATAAACAGAAAACTTAATCCTAATTTATTTTTGGATTAAGAATCTCGATAACGACGCTGATTAGCTGCTCGCCCAAAACATTTGCTGCTGCCAGCGTACGCAAATATGACAAAATGGATTTTCGACTAGCACTAACCTCGATTATCCAGGCGCCGCGATATGGGAGCAATGTAGGAGTGGTATTAGATGCGACCATTCATAATGCGTGTTCTCGACTAAACTCTGTTTCCCGGCGAAGTCACGCAGCCGGGCGAGAATTGGTTAAGCGAGACTAATGCGTTGCGTGTTCATGTGCGTGCGTGCGTCCGCGTGTGAGTTCGCATGCATGTCTACATGCATGTCCACATGCGCGCGTGTATGCAAGCTTGCGTGTATGTAGATATGTGCGTGTGTGCGTGCGTGCGACCATATGTGTGTACATGCTAACTACATTGTTACGACAACATCGTCAGGGCGTGTCTCTCTTGATGATCCGGCCCCTGGTGAAGACGATGACGCGGTCGGAACTGCACGCTGTCTTCACGAGTGGTTTCGCCACCATCGCCGGCTCCGTCATGGCCGCCTTTATGCTCTTCGGGGTGAGTCGTCCATCCAAGTTATATAAACTACATGGAACAAACATGAGAAACGAATATGCATCTGACTTTTTGTGACATTAAATTTTTTAAAATATTAGGAGGGGAACATCAGCAGGAACAGCAGCAACGGCAGCTGGTATTGATAGTAGTAATGATAATGGTAGTGAATATGATAGTTGTAGTGATAGTGTTAGTCATATGATAGTTGTAGTGATAGTGTTAGTCATAGTGGTCATAATAGTGATAGTAACAGTGATAGTGGCATTGGTTGTGGTAGTGATAGGGATTGTAGTAATGGCGGTCGTAGTATTAACGATATAGGTATAACCAGTTGCATTTGTAGTGACATTGGTAGTTGTACCAGTAGAGGTGTTGGCGTGGTAGTAGTGTAGTGTTAATGTTGACGATAACAATGCTTTTCCCGTGGGCCCCACACCCAGGTGTCGGCCTCCCACCTACTGTCGGCGTCCGTCATGTCGGCGCCGGCAGCTCTCGCTATTGCCAAGCTCTTCTACCCGGAGTGCGAGAAGTCGGTCACGCGACTGAAGGACGTGAGAATCGAAGAGAAAAAGTACGTTAGTTAGTTAGTTCATCTGTCATCTTGCAGTCGTCTATATGTCCGTTGCAACAGAATCCAAACCTATGTCTCCACTTGTTCGTTCTACATATCTGCAACACGACGGCTTCATTGCAGTCTCTCGTACCTTTCTACCTGGTACGGTTTCTTTTAAATAACTACACACATAGAAACACACATATACACACACACACATTTCGTGAACGACATGCACTAATGAAATGAACTATTACTAAAGTAAATGGTTATAGTCTGAATAATGACAATGTAAAACTCTCTGCAACTTTTCCAAAATACTGCATGTCAGAGTACACGACACAATACAATAATTGCTCATTATCATATTAATGAAGATATCATTGAATTTATTTGTAAATTATTATTTTTATTTTGATCTTATTAGTCTCTCATCATTCCTTCGTTTCAGTCGTATTTTGTCGTGTGCGGTTATGCATGCATGTACACATGGACCGAGACGCTAATAACACATTTCCTTACATTAGTTTGTCTGATAGAACTGCCCCGTGTACAATTTTAAAATATTAATTTGAACAGTATGTAAGTGTAAGCTCATGCCTCGGGGGCTTCGGGGGTTTCGCTCTCCGTCAAATGTAGTTAAATTATCCCCTTTTGACAGAATGCTTGTAGAAATCTTAAACGAACCTTTTCGAGACAATGTTTTTGTTCACCGGTTAATCAGTCGGAATAGTTGTGATGTAGTAGTTGTTAGCGTGCAGGACGGGTGCAGTTGGGAGTCTTAAGGGGGTGCAGTAGAATGTATCAATACGGTGCAGCAGGACATCTCTCACGGTGAGACGGGTGCTGTTGCAGGTTTTCCAAATAATGGCAAAATTATACAGCTTTCCCTAATACGACGATGCCCGTTTCTAATCCCTGAAGACGTGGCGGAACATGAAGGTAAAGGGGCCTACTGTGAAGCAAGAGGCAGCCGCTTCTGACCAGCTTAGTTTGTGGTTGATGTAACGAATAGCATAATTGTAGGGTCCAAAGCACTGTCATGGAGGTGACCATGGCTAGTATTCGTCAAGCTGTCAAGCTCATTGCCAACATCGCCGTCAACATCATGGCGTTCAATGGCATGCTGACCTTCATGAACGCCATCCTGATGTGGCTCGGACAGAGGGTTGGGGTGGCAAATCTCACGTTTGAGGTGGGTATGGAAATACCAGATGCATCATATTACTACTAAACGGCGTCTGTCTTTGATTGGGTCGTGCGAGTCCGGCGTTTAGAGTGCCGGACTCTCAATCGAGAGAACCAGCATCCATGTTCGAAACTTGGACAATCTCGTTCACTCCCACGCCGCTCCAGTTGATTCAGCTGTATAAATGAATACCTGATATACAAGGCACTGGGTACATTTAAAAGAGGTCTTCGCGCAGTGCTTTGCCGCATAAATGAAGTCGATTTGGTTATTTGATAAAGAAGTGGAGTAGTCCAACGGATCGGTGTAGGTAAATGAGAGAATCGTGCAATTTTGCTAAAATCATAACAAGTATGAGTTACCTTTTCCGTTTGCTTTGCACACTACAGGTCATTTGTTTCTACTACTGGTAATCTGCTCCTAGTATAGGTTATATGTTCTTACTACAGGTAAAGTAAAACGAATGTCCTTATATAGCGCAGTGTCCACTCCTTATGATTGGGAAACGCGTTTATACTTTATTATCTGACATATATGTTAAATCGAGCACCATCTTGGTTGCTGCAATTGATGCGCGAATATTATTCGTACACAATCTCCATCACTGTATATTGCTAGGTACTCATTCATTTAGCTGGGTGAGTAGAGTGAACGAACTTGCCCAAGGTTCGAAACGAACGATTCGCCTATCCGCTAGACTAGATTGTAAATCATAACGAGCGGTCTTTGACGGAATTTGCGAAGAATGTGTTACCTGTTCAGTCTACCGTCACGTATTACATATCATCTGCTCCTATTACAGATCATATGTTCCTATAACATATCATCTGCTCCTATTACAGATCATCTGCTCCTATTACAGGTCATCTGTTCTTACCTGCTATGGCCGATCATGGCACTGCTTGGTGTTGCCCCGGCCGACTGCCGCAGGGTGGGGGAGTTGGTCGGCATCAAGGTGTTCCTCAGCACGTTCGTCGCGTACACCCGTCTCGCCGACCTCATCCACAACCGCCGCGCCCTCGACACACACCTCGCCACCAACGGCACGTACGGCTATGACGGCGAGGACATCGTACTGCACGGTGTCAACGTAACGCTCGTCAACGGGGTGATGCAGGTGCGTGACGAACGCAAGTATGTGCATTGTATGTCAACATGCGCACGTATGAAAATATTTGTATATGCACGCATATGCACGCGTTAAAGTGCGCACACACATATACACGCAAACACGTATGCACGCATGTACGCAGGCACGCACGCACGCAAGTAAGCACACAGACACACAGACACAAACACACACACACACACACACACACACACACACACACACACACACACACACACACACACACACACACACACACACACACACACACACACACACACACACACACACACACACACACACACACACACACACACACACACACACACACACACACACACACACACACACACACACACACACACACACACACACAGAGCTGATCGTTCTCGTGAGACGCCACGAGGCAACTGACATCATGTATAATTATTCATCAGGAGAGGTCTGAGGTTATAGCGACGTATGCTATGTGCGGCTTTGCCAGCCTCACGGCCATTGGCGTCGCCCTCGGCGTCCTGCGCAGCATCGCCCCAGCCCGCATGAAGGACGCATCCGCCGTCGTCATGCGCGCAATGATTGCTGGGAATGGCGCCAATTTCCTTACAGCTTGCGTGGCGGGTGAGTCCAGAACGGTGTCCATCATTACAAAACGGTTCGACATTGTCTCGGTGCCCTCGAATGTGTCGTTTTGACGTGATCGTGATATTCTAGTGTGCTGGCTTTCGTTGTAATTTAACAAGATTTAATCAGATTTAATACAATATTGTTCAATCTCATTAAAATGTGTTAAAATAACAAGATTTAACAAGATTGCTATTCCCAGCAAAATAAGCGATTAGATGACAAGTGGGCTAGGAGGCCTTTGGTTTATGGAGAGCCCAATATTTTGTAATATTTAGTTTTAAACATATTTCGCTGCTAGCGTTTAGGGGTTGTTCACAATTGTCGATATTCACCTGTTCACACAGAGCATACTTATTCCCAGACTCCCTCCGTCTTCACTGAATTTGTGCTTGAAAATTAATGTCGATAATTTTCCAGATTGAAAATGAAATGTAAATATGTAACACTGCTATGACGCGGTGCATGCAAAACGAATACAATAACATCCATAATTATACTGTTTACAAACTTTTTGTTTCAATTACATTTCTATTGTTATGGTTTTCACCTGCGACAGATATGTTGTAATTACTACGCGGCCTTGGCCCCTCCCCCTTTCGTGCGCTCTCTACGAATACGGAAATGTCGACAATCGTAAACGAACCCTTACACATCCGCTATATAATTTGTCCCATTTATTTATTTGTGAAAACGAATATTTTCTTATATCTAATCTACAATGTTCCTTCACTAATCACAAAGGAAGACATTGTTGTGGACTTACTGATTCACCTTCAATTTAAAGCTATATATATATATATATATATATACATATATATATATAAATGTTGGTTCTGATGCAAGTAGTAATGTATAACAGTGTATTTTCTTGTAGGATTGCTGTATAGACCTGAAGTGTGAATACGTGAAAGCTGCCATCAGCCTCAGCGGTCACGTAACAACATCGTGGGAATATGCGTTAGACTATGACGTAGGACAATACATGGATACGTTGTGATGGCACTGAGCTGCCTTTCCGTGTAGCATCGCAGTGTGGCATATATTTATGTAGACATGCAGATGTAATTAAATAAAACAACACCATTTTCTTAGTACACAACTTGACATTTTCGACTCACATTCGACGTTTTGACTGCCTTCGGCGGCCTTCATCAGGCGTTCTTGATGAAGGCCGCCGAAGGCGGTTGAACGTCGATTGAGTCGAAAATGTATAGTTGTGTACTAAGAAAATGGTGTTGTTTAATTTCATCCAACTTGATAAACATTTTCACGAAGATATACAGATAGTTTAAAATGTCATTTTAACGATGCATTGTTTATTGTCTTTAAGCAGATGGTTGCTATGGGGAACAACAAATGCCAGATGTATTAGCATAAGGTGATATGTCGAAAAACAGATATAGCGTTGTCAACTGTCAGCCCAATAACCGCTCAAACATGTCAAGTTGCTTATGCCACGACTAAGCGTGGAGTTGTGTAAGCAAATTAACGTTTTGTCATCAACAACAGATTCCGGTTTGTGCTAGTCAAACTTTGTGTTGTATCAAATATATTCCGTGTAATGATTCTACCCGATATATTTAAATAAACTAAACGGCGTACGGCTGTATTCCAAATAACAAAATAGTTTATTCCACGCGGTAACGCTGATATGTTTTGCATATTACACATGTACAACATTATAATATCTAAAGAAAACATTTGAAAAACAATGTTCATATGTACTAGAATAGTAACAGTTTTCCGAAGTTTTTTCCTATAGGTGTGTGAAAATAAAATCATATTTTATTATTCTCTGAATTGGCTTTGCTTTGCTGACCGCACTGGCTGAACTATGTCCCAAAGTTATCAAACTAGTCGACCAATCACATTTAACACATCATTTTATTATGTTGCTGACGGCAAAAAACAAACATGTTGTCACTATGACAACATAATATTCATGGTGTGAAGGCAACTAACTGCAGTACAGCAAACCTGAAACAACAGAGATACTTGTCACGTTACATAATCATTACTAGAATAATTCACATATTTTCATACAAAACACATTGACGCGTCTGTATGTTTTATAAATGTATACATATTTCGAGATATTCTTGTTCCTACGAGAAGTCCACGAAACGTGTCTGACACAACATCACATATTCAGGAGTTTTAAAGATAAAAAAGAATGAATGTTAAAACGAGAAGATTAATGGACGAAACGAAACTACGTATTGGACAGACCGTGGGGAAATGACTTTATTACAATGAAATTACTTTATTACAATGAATTATGAATTTCCGGGATTGTATACGGGAATGATGATGCCAACCTGCGATACACGCCGTCATGAAGCAGGCGATGTTGCCTGCGATCATGGCACTGAGGGCCAACTGCGCCGTGTCTCCCTTCCTCGCCGGCGCCAGTGGCCCGAGCACCGCCAGGATCATCCCGATCGACGCGATGTTGGAGAAACCGCATAGGGCATATGTCGTTATCACCTCCGACCGCTCCTGTTGTTGTTGTTATTATTATTATTATCATCATCATCGTGTTGTCGTCGTCGTCATCAGCATTACTATTTATTATTATAATTTGTGACATTGAGAACATTCATATCACAAAATATTATAACAATGTGGAAGAGCCAAAACAAAGCTGATGTGTCCGTTCGACGGTTGATTCATATAATCAGAGCAACACGTTTTGTTGGTTGTAATTAATTCATGGATTCATGCTTTTATGTTAACTTCTAAAATCATGAAATTGGACATCCTTTGTCTTGACTCTCCGTTCATTTCATTGATCTAATTATTTAAAAAAAAAAAACGTTACCAAAGATAGAGATGGTCCAAGACGGATTCAACTGTATCAAAATTTGCACTGAGGCCTGCATGACCACTCTTGACATGTACCAATGCTGCATTAAGCACAGCTAGCAAAAATGCCCAACATAGCTCGGAACAATCGCAGAACACGCGTAACGTTGCAAACAATCGGTGATAACATCGATCTAACGTCCTGTAGCAACCCTAAAGCCGGTAAAATCCCTTAACCAGTGTGAAATTTCGGAAAAAAAATAAAGGCGTCACTTCTCTTCCGAGAGGTCGAAGACGACCAAGTGAAAGTTTGGCGCCCAAGATGCAAAGCCTCTAGGAGGAAAAGCGTAACACACATTATACGCATAAGTGCGCTATCTCGATTATAATTAGATGGCACGATCAACACGAATCGTATGAAGATCGATACATACATTAATGTGCTCACCGATAAGATGCCGTTAGTGAGAATACTATCGGTGCCGTTGAGTGCGATGTCTTGGCCGATGTAGTAGTAACTGCCGTTGTTGGCGATGTGATCCTGCCAGCGGACCCTGTTGGCGATCAGGCCGCCGAGCTGCGAGTATGCGAGGTACTCATTGACGAATGTCTTCACCCCGAGTAGCTCGGCCACCTTCGGGCAGTCGGCGATGTCGGCGCCCATCAGGAAGGCAACTGGCCACAGAGCGTACGAGCAGATCCACTGCAAGCGACAATAGATCACCAGCATACAAGAGAACCACTTCACTAAGGAAATGAGCTCATAAGGAAAATCTGTCGTTAATCAGTGTTTTTTAAATGCAAAAAGACTCCGCCGAATCACAAAGGATACTATTTCCGTGACACACTGGCGGAAGTGTCCCAGTGGCACGTCCTGGTGTTCACAGTTTTCTGTATTCAAGATCATTGTTTAAGAGGGAAATCGATCTTAAAGAGCTTAAAGAGGGTTTATGAACTCATACGAATGTCCGAGAAATGATTCCGTGAACCATTGCAATTGATGAGAATCTGCCTTGTTATCTGCGTATTAGCTTAATACAATATAAAAACAATCTGAATGTTGCGGAATGGTAGAGAAGACACGATGCAAATTGCAAGATGTCTTTTGTGAGATACAGTAACTAGAAGTATAGGTAACACGTTTCTTTACCTAGCCTGAAAGATACATTGGTAGAACAAGACGCATTCTTTTGTCATAAAAACAAACGTGTTACGTAAATTATGCAAATGAGTTCTTTTAGACATATGCAATACGTCAATAGTTACCCTGTAGAGGCTTTTTCGGTGTAGCACACCAACTTCTTCAGTGCATGTGACGTATGACGTCATACGTCACACGCACTGAAGAAGTTAGATAACTAGCGTGTTGATGTAACGAGACGTCAACTAGTTATTTGATTTAAAAGAAACTTTATACGAGTAGTTTCTTGTTAAAACAAGATAAATGTACCCACATTAGTGATTTCATATAACAAGACGGCACTTTTTATATATCAACATCCTGTTCTTTTTATATCAAGACACTACTTACACATGTACAAAAATATACTAGTTATCTCACAAAACATTTTATGATCTGCGTCATGTCCTTTCTATACACGTATATCACCGTACTGCACGGGCAGTAGGTACCGAACTGAATACGAAAGCTACGCCCACAAGTCGTTGTGTAACTACTTTAAGTGGCGCGACACACGGTATGAGAGCGTGAGTTTGCGCTAAGTGGGGCTGTTGACTTTGTTGACATACTCGTACACAACACAAGCACCAGTCTCAACTATTTTAGCGTAAGTTTCGGTCGATTACATAACGCTTGAAGTGGAACATTATTGAGATTATAAACGAAACGTGCACAATAGCAACGAGTACTGCAAACAGATTGTTATAAAATTGTTTTCAGTGAAATAGGGATGGTTATCGAAAAACACAAACAGACGCCACTCGCGCTGCGAAAGCACGTCACACGAATAAGCTTAATAAATGTTTAAGTAAGTATTAAATATGTCGTGTTTACCCCTAGTCAAAGATGTGTCCCATTAGTCATGTCCCTCGTGCGAAATCCAGCAACTGTGGAGCTTGCGAATTTAACTATTTTAATTATAATGATGCAAACAGGCAAGCAGCTCTGAAGAAATCGCGTCAAGTTACGCCGTGTTTCAACGGTTTGTGGGCGTGGCTATCGTACCACGGACGTAGACCATTGGCCGTGTGGAGGGGCTGCCTACCTCGAATGTGACACCTTCGATGCCGACTCTCTCGCCCAGCCACGTTAGCACGGAGTTGATGAATGACATCATGGCGATGAAGGCGATGAGGGTGGCAGCGATCGACGTGAGCATTTTGATCGACTGCGCGGCGCCGTGGGCAGCAGCCTCGATGACGTTCCGGAGGTGGCTAGATAGAGATATACAGGGTGACATAGGGGGCACCACGTAATAGACACACACACAGGGTGACGTAGAGGGCTTCACGTGATAGATCCATAGAGGGTGACATATGAAGAGTCACACACACACGCACACACGGACACGCGCACACGCGGACACGCGCACGCGCACACGCTCGCACGCGCGCACGCACGCACGCACACACGCACACACGCACACACGCACACACGCACACACGCACACACGCACACACGCACACACGCACACACGCACACACGCACACACGCACACAAATATTGCCGGGAAATTGCGGCAGAAAAGAAATCTCCATCATCACAGTACTGCCATTTAACAAAATTTCCAAAAGTGTCTGGAGATACGACAACAAAACGTATGAGTGGAAGGGTGGAACACAGGCGGCTCACTGTCAGATAATAGATAACAAAAACCCGACTGCATAACTTTATAGAAAATAGAGTGGCATTAATACAATCAAAATATTCGTCTGCTACTCTAACAACTGATAAAACTGCAGAATGCACGATGAAATTACAATAATTCACCTTCCGTATATCAACTGGTGAGTAAGTGTCGCGTGTCATAGACTAATGTGTTGTCAAGATGCATGAGTTATCCAAAACGTCAATGCGTGACTCCATCATTGCGCCACGTTAGAAAATCCTCCCTACTGATTGAGCTCAGTTCCAGCGTTATTCACGATGCGGAGAAATTAATGTTACTCTTTGCTACACAAAGGTTGTCATTGGTCAGTAGCCCCGCACCTACAGAGAATGACCGATCCCATGCAAGGACCTGACATGGCGTGACATGTAGCGAGTACCAGAGAAAAAATAATATCGGACAGCGATGAGGGTGGCAGCGATCGACGTGAGCAGTTTGATGGACTGCGTCACGCCATGGGCAGCAGCCTCAATCACCTTCCGTAGATGGCTTCAAGTGACAGAGACAGAGGGTGGAACATGAGGTAAATATTGTGGATGGCATTGGAACAATCACTTCCGGTATGTCCTTACTCTAGCGCCAATGATCTATCTTCAGACGCACACGTACACGCACACGCTCACGCACACACGCACAAACACACACGCACGCACGCACGCGCGCACGCGCACACACACACGCACGCTCGCTCACGCACGCACGCACAAAAACACGCACAATTCTTTGATGAAAGAAAGCCGGTCAGAATGGAAAGCACCGGGTATGTACTGAACATTTGTAATAATCGAAGTAGATATGCCACAGCGAAACGTCGGCAAAAGGTTCTGCGTCATCAAAGTTCAACCGTTCAACAACATTGACTTCAACTTCTGGAGAACGACAACTGAAAGTAGATGAAAGGGGCGACCGCCAGCGACAGACTGCCAGATAATATATAACAATAACACTACATAACTTTGTGGGAAATACAGTAGCATTGCTAAATACAAATTCGTCTGCATCTCTGTCAAACGATAAATATGTAGAAATGCAAGAATAAATTACATTAATTCAACTTCCTTATATCAACTGATGATTAAGTGTCGCATGTCTTAGAATAATGCGTTGTCATGATGCATGATTTGTCCAAAACGTCAATAAAAGTCAATAACA
>OZ023205.1:57183136-57193136 GCA_963995525.1 Escarpia spicata
CGCCGTGACGTATGTGCCGAGTTTTAATTAAATACGCTAAATGTGCGATAGTTGCCATGCTGAAGAAGAAGTTTGCGGTTGCATTCAGTGATTCGGCGGCCGTCGTTCCCAGGGTGACGTACAGGAGCCAGGCCACTTTCCGAATGATCACTTGCATCACTCCGACGTAGTAAAGTACTGATATTATGGTACTTATAAAAACACCAACGGGCAGAACCTGCAATGACATCACAGATGAGATCACGTCTATTGTAATCATTGGGAATTCTCAAAAGTATTTTTATATATTGTGACAGGTACGGTTTTAAATGATGTATTATAAACAAGAATATATACTAGGTAATGTTATAGAATGGGTTTCTTTGCCGCTTGTGCATGAGATGTAGGTATTGTTACCAAAGCCGCAGAGATAAGACATTACGCTTATCGTGAAACGCGGCATCACTCTCAAATGTGCTTGGCAAATTAGGTTTATCCAGGAATGCTTTGAGTACGCACGTGGCAATTGTTTTTATCTTACATACATTGTGATCGCACAGGCAATGAGATCGATATATCTGGCATAAGCAGAAATTCAACTGATTTACCCGGATTTACTTAGATATCTTAGACATTTGATCGCATTATTGAAGAAACACAAGTAAGATACTGACCCAACATTCACCCGCTCGCTAACACACAGGACTGAAAAAAAGAGCTATTCGTCAACGATAATTGTCGCACATGTTATGTAGGAAGGGTTGGTCGCAATAGTTCGCAAAATCCCCAAATCCGCTAAGCATTACGTTTGTGATAGGGGGGGGGGGGGGGGGGGTTCGGTCGTTCGTGCCTTGGGAAATACATTGCCTCAGTGACGCCACCTAGCGTATGAATCATAATATGTTAATGCAAATTGACGCCAACAACAATTGTGGTTCGTAACAACAATTATTGTCCCATACCACATTTGTTTAATGGGCATGATCCGATGCTAAACGCATAATGGGTTTTGCGAACTTTGGAGACCACCCGTTACCTTGAAAGCGAAGAAGTGGTCGGTGTATTTCTTGCCAAACACGAACATTGACCCGGCGTCTGCGTGTCGCAGAAAGTCGGACACTCTGTCCCCCGTCCACCCGATGGCCACCGATCCCCAGCTCGAGCGTAAGATCGCCATGCCGAACACCAGCTGTATGCCGATACCCCAGAACACCTCCCGCCACCCCACCTGGCAACATACGGGCACTCGCTGAATACCTCACGCCACCCCACCTGGCAACATACGGCCACTCGCTGAATACCTTCCGCCGCCCCACCTGGCAACATACGGGCACTCGCTGAATACCTCCCGCCACCCCACCTGGCAGCATACTAGCACTCACTGAATACCTCCCGCCACCCAACCTGGCAACATACGGGCATTCGCTTAATACCTCCTGCCACCCCACCTGACAACATACGGGTACTCGTTGAACACCTCCTGCCACCCCACCTGGCAACATACGGCACTCTCTGGATGCCTCCCGCCACCCCACCTGGTAGCATACGGGCACTCACTGAATACCTCCCGCCACCCCACCTGGCAACATACGGGCACTCACTGAATACCTCCCGCCATCCCACCTGGCAACATTCGGGCACTCGCGAAACACCTCCCGCCACCCCACCTGGCAACATACGGGCACTCACTGAATACTTCCCGCCACCCCACCTGGCAACATACGGGCACTCACTGAATACCTCCCGCCATTCCACCTGGCAACATACGGGCACTCGCGAAACACCTCCCGCCCATTATAAGAGCAAGCATAAACAAAGACGATGACTACAGCACATGCAACAACATATTCGGCACATACATTTCTTACAACAAATCCAACAATTGCAGCATGTACACCTCAATAACTCATACAACATATACAGCACATACAAACGTATAATATTAATACAACATATACGACGTATGCAAAGCATACAAAACATAGGCGTTATATACACCACGTATAACACGTGCAACAATACGTGTATACCACACAGACCAAGTACAACATACACACCACCAACAACAACAACATAACAGCTACCACAATGTCTACTCATTGCAACAACAACAACAAGAACACACAAACACCAACGTCATCAATAACTATTATTACTTCTTCAACTACAGCTACTGATATAGCTACTGCAACTAATATCACTACTATTGCTACCGTTACAATTACCACAATTACCACTACCATTATAATTACCACCAACACCGCAGACAACAACAACTAACCTACGGGCATGAATCGAGAAGACATACATTTTTATAAATGAAGTGCTTTGGAGAGAATGAGAGACTGAAATGGCGACGTTATTGCTAGTGTTATTTCTACTATTAATTATTAACACTACCGTAACTATTGTTACTGCTGCACCTCCAGTGACGTTACCGTTAATTACAATAAATGTATTTCAAATATTAGAAATGAACGACAAAATAAGATGGCTACCTGGTCCGGATGTGACGAGAAGAGGAAGCAGACCACGACGAAGACGACAAGTCCAACGCCGGATATTAAATTGCTAGAGCGGTCGGTGAGTGTGAAGACATCGAGGAAGGCGACAACGACAACAGCAGCCACCACAAAACAGACGACTCCCCTGGACAGGGGAAGCACAATCACATAGTAATAATTCACTCAAAACATTATATTTAGTTTGTAATTCATTTGTATTGTGTGATGTTGTTGATTTTCAATTGCTTTTTCTAGAACATGTATGAGTAAAACATAAATGCATGAACCTTGACACATTCAACATGTTATATTTACTGAGCATTTGAGAGAGTTAATTAAAACATTAATACCGAAGTAACAATAGTTTCTCCGACGATTTTGAAGTTCATCGCTACTCTTTCCTATGCACATCGAGTTCACGCATTCGCAATATTGCACGTGGCCCAAATATCTTGCCATTTCGATGCTGCTTGCAAATAAAACTTAAATAAGTTTTACTGTTATACGACATACTATCAGATAATTAATCTTAACGAAAATGTCGTGAAGTTTGCAAGGCTCAATAAGTAGTTATTTGTAATAATTTTTATAAATTTATTTTCTTACGTTAGTTTTACATGAACAATCAATGCACCTGAATATCCTGACCCCGGTTATGGTGTCATAACGTTACGCTGTAAGTTTCGAAAATATTTAGAACGTTATGTGTTTTCATATACGAAAAATAGCTCTACGTTTTAACGTCAAATGTGTTTTTGAAATTGACTGAGATGGACATGAGAAATGACATGTGGACGTTTCAACACAATATGAACGTTATGATGATTGGCTGCTTTTACACTACACCCATCCTGCCTCAGCTGAACACTTCCGGCGGAAACGAGTACACAGCGGCACCTACCAGGATATCTTACTGCGGTGCTCACTAAACCGGCTACTGAACGGAAGACACATCTGAGCTATTCGGTCGCCGAAGTGTCGTCGTAGTGTGCTCTGCAAGACTACAACAACAACGACCGCTGTCATCCATAAGAGCCGTACTGAGCCTTCGTCGCCAAAATGATAATACATGGCGTAGCAGAAGTAGCCAACGAAGGCAACGGCAAAGAGACCAGTAAAGACCTGCTTGAGCCATTGGCGGTGACTCTGCCAGACACCAGCCGCTGCTGTCTCCACAGCAATGACGGCACCGATGAAGCAACTGACGTCAGCGAGTGTGTCAATATCAGCCGCCTCGGAGCCGTCGTACGCAGACATTTTCTCCTCTGGCGGCTCGATAGTGTTCTCCGCCATCACATCAATGTTCGTCAGCTACAATCAGTAGTTCAAAGCATACAGTTATATCGACGAACTCATACATATATCTGTCAATGACCATTCAAGTTTTTTAAGTGTAAATGTTTATAGTATAGTTTGTGCACAGTTCATTGGTATCATGACATGTTCTCTAGTATGTATAAGCTCGCTCTAAGCCGAATTGATCTAGATTGTTTCTTTCATATACAAGAGTTCGTTTCCTTTGTGTGTGTTGGTGTTTTGTTTAGGCATATTTGATCAGAATGAACGAAGGAATGAATTAATGTAATATCAAGCTTTTTGGAACAATTAATTTGGTTTAAATCAGCGATTTTTGCTGGGACAGCCTTACAAACATACGCACGCACGCACTAACGCATGCACACATGCACATATGGACGCACAAGAGAGAGTGGGGAAGCGAGGGAAGAGGATGTGAGAGCCGAGCTGAGGAAAGGAGAGAAAAGGAGGAGAAAGAAAATGTGTGTGCATGCGTGGGTGCGTGCGTGCGTGCGTAAAATGTGTGGGTGCGTACGTGCGTGTGTGTGTGTGCGTGCGCGCGTGCGCGCGTGTGTGTGGGTGTGTGTGTGGGTGGGTGTGTGAGTGTGTGAGTGTGTGAGTGTGTGAGTGTGTGGGTGTGTTTGTGTGTGTGTGCGTGAGTGTGTGCGTGTGTGTGTGTGGAGGTGGGTGTGTGTGTGTGCGTTTGTATGTATGCATGCATCCATGCATGTGTGTGCGTGTGTGCGTGTGTGAGCATGTGTGTGTGTATGTATATGTGTATGTGTGTGTGTGTTTGTGTGTGTGTGTGTGTGGGTGTGTGGGTGTGTGGGTGTGTGGGTGTGTAGGTGTGTGGGTGTGTTTGTGTGTGTGGGCGGGGGGTTGGGTGGGGGTGGGGTGGGTGTGTAGGCATGTTTGTGTGTGTGTGTGCGTGTGTGTGTGCATGTGTGTATGTATGTATATGTGTATGTGTGTGTGTGTGTGTGTGTGTGTGTGTGTGTGTGTGTGTGTGTGTGTGTGTGTGTGTGTGTGTGTGTGAAAGAGAGAGATAGAGTTCGAGAGGGAGAGAGAGAGTGCGAGAGAGACAGGGGGTGAGAGCGGGAGGAGAGAGGGCAATAGAGGAGAGACGGAGACGGACAAACAAACATATACATATACAGAGACGCAGAGTCACAGAGACTCTGAAACAGACAGGCGCGTGTGAGGGACGCCCAGTTATACCTCGGCGACGTCCACCTCTCCTGTCTTGACGTCTTCTTCGTACGCCTCGTTGGTGTACGTCTCCGTGGCCGACTTACCATTGGCTGCAGTTGCCTTGGCATTCTCCGCCATATTGGTCGCGCTCTACGAAATCATTACTGTGTAAGTAACCAGATACGCCATGAACAACACCCACACAATTCTACAACTGGAACGTGAGGCACAGACGGATGTGATACGTAGTGCAAATGTGTATGCATGTGTATTTTATTACCGGAAAAGAACGACTGGGTGGAGCTCAGCTGTAACTAGACTAATTCTTGGTTGGGTGGAATGTATCTAAACACAAACGACAACCGCACTGAATAAAATAAAATAATCACAACGCAAAAGTTATAAAACCATTTGGAAGAAATGTGTCAGATGTTCTCTATTTGTTAGCAAATCAAAACACATCTCGCATGACTACTGTAAACCCGTGATCACTGCTGCGGCAATATTCAACACGTTGTGCTATGGTTACTTTGGTCACGGCAGCACAGCAGCAAATACATTCGATATAACGAGCAACGAAGACGATATGTTTAATCAAGGACGGTAATGTAAATAGTGACGAAGGCTAGTTGAAAATACCACAGTGAATGTGGAGTGAGTTTTATTCACAATCCACATTCTATCATGAACTGGCACAGGGTGTCAACTACAACATTGCTGTCGTATACATACACTGCCTGCTCGGTACCTCTCATCAAGCAGTTCCGGCCGCCGGCAGCAACCAAGAAGCCGAGAGTTAGAGGTAGATACTACCGCCCTGTGAGTCCACGACATATTGTACCTTTGCCTTGTTATGGTTTATGGCGTCTACTACACTACCCTATTATAGCAAGTGTTTTTGGCAACACCAATTGCACATCGTATGGGTATTATTAGAGCAAGCCCATTGGCTTTGCGAATCCTCGACACGTTTTCCGTTAGCCTGGTGTGGGTGATATTTTACTTTCCTTGTCACAGACACGGGGTAGAAGAGACCCACACTGTTTAGTGTTTTGTATGAAATATACAGATAAAGCGGATTGAACGAAAGTTTCGAAGGGGCAGTGGATTCGAACCCTGGTCTTCTCGACTAACCGTTTTGCGCGTTCTACCGCCGTGCTAACCTATGCACGACAGCTATGACGAAAAGCAGGGAAATACTATGTCACGACCAACAATAAAAATGGCGACACATGACTTCAAACTCGCCGACTGATGAGTCGCGAAGGGCGGCACGATACGTAATGTGCGGCGATATGCTCGAAAACTGATCAGATCTGGAAAGCTGATTTATAAATGGCAATCTTTTAGGATGACCCGTCGTAGACTGGATTCTATCGGTCGGCGTAGAACGTTGACAACAGACTTTCAGACACGAGGGAAGTAACTTACTGTTGGTGCCGAGGCCGATCGCTGGCGTACATCAAGCAACTGACTGGAGTGAGCGTCACCACATCAGAATGTCAAGTACGCTTCAAGTTGGTCAGCTCAAAGTGCTACCATAATCCTGAGGGTCACGTAATGAAGTGTTCCCCGAGCACGGCTAATAATAATGTAGTACAGTGTAGCAGCGGGTCTTGACCAAAGTGACCTGAATAGCGAGGTGACCGCATTTGCGGGCCTTATTTCCATTACTATACTGTTACATATATCATTTGGGACTGTCTAAGGATTACTTTAATTATGGGGTGGCCGTATTACTGAGGTGACCTAAAATGAGGTTTGATTGTATTATTATGCACTCTATATTTTTACCGCAGCCGGAATGTAAGCATATTCTTTATCTCACAGTATTTTAGACTAGACAGCCAGCAGCAAACATGTCAGACGTACACCTTCTTATCCTTCTCGCTTCGTGATCATTGCGGGGCGGGAGTCACGACACGTTAAATGTTCAGCCCTCTCGACAAGTCGTCCCAATTTATCAATATCTTCTGCCATTATCGCCCATTCTCGGCTGCTCACACCTTCACACGCGATGTCTCTCTCAATATAAGTTCTTAACACTGTCTCTCCTTCTTAATTTCGGACGTCTTGTCCTTCTTTTGACCTACTTGTAGTTGTTTGTGTGAGTACACATGAGACAATACTTCTGCGTGTCTCTGTACTCTGGCATAGTTTACTGTGTTGTGTTGCGATAATATTGCATGATGTGATGAAACATAGGGAGGAAGAGTTGCATCGTATGATGTAACCTAGGGAGGGAGAGTTGCATGGTATGATGTAACCTAGGGAGGGAGAGAGTTGCATCATATGATGTAACCTAGGGAGGAAGAGTTGCATCGTATGATGTAACCTAGGGAGTAAGAGTTGCATCGTATGATGTAACCTAGGGAGGGAGAGAGTTGCATCGTATGATGTAACCCAGGGAGGGAGAGTTGCATGGTATGATGTAACTTAGGGATGAAGAGTTGCATGGTATAATGTAACCTAGGGAGGGAGAGAGTTGCATCGTATGATGTAACCTAGGGAGGGAGAGAGTTGCATCGTATGATGTAACCTAGGGAGGGAGAGTTGCATGGTATGATGTAACCTAGGGAGGAAGAGTTGCATGGTATGATGTAACCTATGGAGGAAGTGTTGCATGGTATGATGTAACCTAGGGAGGAAGAGTTGCTTGGTATGATGTAACCTAGGGAGGAAGTGTTGCATGGCATGATGTAACCTAGGGAGGAAGAGTTGCATGGTAGGATGTAACCTAGGGAGGGAGAGTTGCATGGTATGATGTAACCTAGGCAGGAAGAGTTGCATGGTAGGATGTAACCTAGGGAGGAAGTGTTGCATGGTAGGATGTAACCTAGGGAGGAAGTGTTGCATGGTAGGATGTAACCTAAGGAGGAAGTGTTGCATGGTATGATGTAACCTAGGTAGGAAGTGTTGCATGGTATGATGTAACCTAGGGAGGAAGTGTCGCATGGTATGATGTAACCTAGGTAGGAAGTGTTGCATGGTAGGATGTAACCTAGGGAGACGTGTAGAGATGCGAGTGTTGTGTAATGTGATTTTATATTGTATAGTGTTGTCTGGCCTGGAACTGGAGGTTAGTTTTATGCCATGCAACTTGATGATTGGTGTAATGTGGTGTATTGTACTTTGCTGTGTAGTGTAGTGTAGTTTTGTGTGGTGTGGTATGGTGTGGTATGGTGCGGTGTGGTGCCGTGCGGTGCGGTGCGGTGCGGTGCGGTGCGGTGCGGTGCGGTGCGGTGCGGTGCGGTGCGGTGCGGTGCGGTGCGGTGCGGTGCGGTGCGGTGCGGTGCGGTGCGGTGCGGTGCGGTGCGGTGCGGTGCGGTGCGGTGCGGTGCGGTGCGGTGTGGTGTGGTGTGGTGGATGTGGTAAAGTGTACTGTAGTATAGTGTAGTGAAATGTAGTGTAGTGTAGAGTGGTGTGTGTAGTGTAGAATAGTGTAGAGTTTGGTAGTGTAATGTAGTGTAGTGCGATATAGTGTAGTGTAGTGTGGTGTGATGTGGTGTGGTGTGGTGTGGTGTGGTGTAGTGCAATGTAGTTTACTGTAGTGTACTGTAATGTACTGTAGTGTAGTGTGATGTAGTGTAGTGTACTGTACTGTAGTGTACTGTAGTGTAGTGTGATGTAGTGTAGTGTACTGTAGTGTATTGTAGTGTAGTGTGCTGTAGTGTAATGTGGAGTAGTGTACTCTCGTGTAGTGTAGTGTAGTGTGGTGTAGTGTGGTGTAGTATAGTGTAGTGTGGGATAGTGTAGTGTTGTGTAATGTAGTATAGTGTACTGTCGGGGTTGTGTAATGTAGCGTGGTGTAGTGTAGTGTGGTGTGGTGTGGTGTGGTGTGGTGTGGTGTGGTGTGGTGTGGTGTAGTGTAGTGTAGTGTGGTGTAGTATGGTGTAATGTAGTATAGTGTGGAGTTGTGTAGCGTAGTGTAGTGTTGTGTAGTGTAGTGTAGAGTAGTGGTGTGGAGTGCGGTGTAATGTAGTGTAGTGTACTGTGGTGTGATGTAGTGTAGTGTAGTTCAGTGTAATGTACTGTATTGTATTGTCGTGCAGTGAAGTGTAATGTAGTGTACTGTAATGTAGTGTAGTGTTGTGTAATGTAGTATAGTGTAATGTACTGTCGGGTTGTGTAATGTAGTGTAGTATGGTCTGGTGTGGTGTGATGTAGTGAACTGTAGTGTGGTGTATTCTAGGGTAGTGTAGTGAAGTGTGGTATAGTGTAAAGTAGTGTAGAGTAGTGTAATGTAGTTTAATGTTGTGTAATGTGGCGTAGTGTGTTATCGTGTAGTGTAGTGTAGTGTAGCGTGGTGTAATGTAGTGTGGTGTAGTGTAGTGTGGTGTGGTGTGATGTGGTGTGGTGTAGTGTGGTGTAGTGTAGTATGGAGTAGTGTAGTGTTGTGTAGTTTAATGTAGAGTAGTGTAGTGTGGTGTAGTGTAATATGGTGTAGTGTGGTGTGGTGTAGTGTAGTGTGGTGTAATGTGTTGCGGTGTAGTGTAATATGGTGTAGTGTGGTGTGGTGTGGTGTGGTGTGGTTTAGTGTAGTATGGAGTAGTGTAGTGTTGTGTAGTTTAATGCAGTAGTGTAGTGTAGTGTAGTGTAGTGTAATATGGTGTAGTGTGGTGTAGTGTAGTATGGTGTAATGTGTTGCGGTGTAGTGTAGTGTGGTGTAGTGTAGTGTAGTGTTGTGTAGTGTAATGTAGTGTAGTGTAGTGTATTGTGGAGTAGTGTAGTGTAGTGTTGTGTTGTGTAGTGTATAGTACTATAGTGTAGTGTGGAGTAGTGTAGAGTAGTGTTGTGTAGTGTAGTGTAGCGTAGTGTAGTGTGATGTAGTGTGGTGTAGTATGGTGTGATGAAGAGTAGTGTAGTGTAGTGTAATGTTATGTAGTGTAGTGCATTGTAGTGTAGTGTGGTGTGGTGTGGTGTGGTGTGGTGTGGTGTGGTGTAGTGTAGTGTAATGTAGTGTAATATGGAGTAGTGTAGAGTAGTGTAGTGTTGTGTAGTGTAATGTAGAGTAGTGTAGTGTAGTGTGG
>OZ023205.1:57198136-57322897 GCA_963995525.1 Escarpia spicata
CTGTAATAGTGTATTACCACTGTAATAGCGAGGTACAACTGTAATAGTGATGTACCATTGTAATAGTGTAGTACCACTGTAATAGTGAGGTACCACTGTAATAGTGGGGTAGCACTGTAATAGTGATATAGCTCTGTAATAGTGATGTACCACTGTAATAGTGATGTACTACTGTAATAGCGATAACCCCTTACATCAATACCACAAAAAGGTGTCATGGATGTCACTTAGTTAGAATCCATAGCCACGTCTTTATATAAGAAATGGAATTATTTGTAAAGGCTATTTGAAAAAAGAAAGAAACAGGAACTATGGATAAATTTGAAAAATGTGTCCTTCATAAAACACTAGACTTGGCAATTTTGATTTGATCATTATTCTGTCTGTTGATTGTTTGGTCGAACCACATTTCAAAAACAAGTAGTTACCTTTTACATGACATAGGTCTACGAGTTCACTGAATAACGATCTTAGCGTGATTCAGTGGAACCAGTGAAATAACGAACACAGTTATCCGTTAATATACCAATTTATAATTCGATCATGTCATCCATCCATGCGCCTCTTTCGTCAACAATATTGATTTCTGCCTTTCTTTAACACTCTTTTTGTGTCTGCTGATTAGCATTACCTCGAGTGTAGCCCGGACCAAAGATCAATAAAGAAGCCATCTTGCATATCTCACATTTGCACGGTTGTATATTACCTCCGTAACCAGAGATCACAGAGAGACCATTGTGGAGGATCACATGTCGACAATAGGCGACAAGAAACCACAGTTATTACCAATCATCGCATTGCATTGGCAATACGAAGGCGGGGAGTTTGGCCAAACTCACATACAACCATTTTTTTCCGTCAAAGATGATATACCGAAGTGTTGCACAACGACTCTGGGGGATGTTATTGAGACGAAATTCAATACATGCATGACACAAGATACAGCGAAGTGCGGGAACGAAGTATTGACAGGAAGTGGTGTGTTACTCAAATAACAATGCGGCTAATGGAACGAAGAATCAGTTTCTAAAATAGCCAACATTATGTGCTAGATGTCCTAAACGTCGCGACACGATACCAATATGATGGCACGGTAGCACGCGCGCTCATAACGGTGCAATGAAGCTAGGTCGAAGGCACGCACGCTCACACGCACAATGCACAACACACAAACACACACTACACGGACACCCAGATGCACATACACACATGCGCACCTACACGCACGCACACACATGCCCTTCTGCACAAACATACACACACGTGCATACACAGTTACGCACTCAGACACGCACGCACGCACACGCACGTATGCACTTCTGCACAAACATACACGCACACGCACACACACTCACACGCACGCACGCACGCTCACATGCACAACACACACACACACACACACACACACACACACACACACACACACACACACACACACACACACACACACACACACACACACACACACACACACACACACACACACACACACACACACACACACACACACACACTACACGGACACCCAGATGCACAAACACACATGCGCACCCACACGCATGCACGCACGCACACATATGCCCTTCTGCACAAACATACACGCACACGTGCATACACAGTTACGCACTCACACACGCACGTACGCACACGCACGTATGCACTTCTGCACAAACATACACGCACACACACAGTCACACAGCCACACGCACGCACGCATGCACGCACGCACGCATGCACGCACGCACACAGCACACACACACGTACTCATGCACGTACAAACGCACAGGAACATGTAAACGCACATGCGCGCACACACAATTTTACTGTCTACAAATCAATTGTTTTCGATAGATCTGTCCCCGACACGCGTTACATGTCTCCGGCTAATTTGTATTAACATAAAAAAGATCTAGCATAATATTTTATTGAAGATCGGCTCATATTCGTTATTTCCTCCGAGGTGTGTTCATCAGACTGCGGCTTACTGCACGTGGCATGCATATTAACATACATCAGATTCTCTTGGCAATTATCTTTAGAAAATCCTCTGCCGACAAAGATCAGCTATTTCCGAGAGGTCGACAGAAGAAATGGAACCAACTTAGATGTAACGCTTTTATCGAAACATTCCTCTGTCATGATTTATTTAAATGTTGTTTATTGATGTATTCGCGTAATTAGCTATTTGTTTACCTTTTCATATCACAACGACATGCATCCCAGGAGTTCATCTCTCCACAATAGTTTCGTTGACATTCTTACAGCCCCATAAGCAATCTTTTGTTCTTAAAATTTATTTCCATGATTAGCTTCGATCAAAGCAGAATGGTGTATTTCTTTAAGAATCCCAGGCTCTGCGTTTGCATAGCACTTTTTATCACCCTTGCCACAACTTACACATCTTGAAAATATTGGTTTTATTTGGTATAAACTCCATTCTGTGTAATAATTCTCAAACAAGTGTCGCCAAGCTTGCCAACAGATATGCTATTCCACAGATATATATTTTGAATATATAATAAATACCTAATGGCATGCGAAAGTTATGGCAAACAGCATTTGTTTTCGAAAGTTGGTAATTAAAATTTTTTTTCGAAGGTTGATCGTTAAAATTATTAGGTACGGATTTAGTTGATATATGCGTTGCGCTGTGGCGTTCTCCAATAGGTCACTCGCTCTGTCTTTCGTTCGTTCTTTTGTTAATTCATTCGTTCTTTCCTACACATATATCCTGAACCTTGCCCATCCTCACCCACTCACTCACACACTCAATCACTCACTCACTCATTCCCTGATTCTTTCACTCAGCCACAACGTCCTCATTCATTCACTTACAAATTAACTCACTCACTCACTCACTCACTCACTCACTCACTCACTCACTCACTCACTCACTCACTCACTCACTCACTCACTCACTCACTCACTCACTCACTCACTCACTCACTCACTCACTCACTCACTCACTCACTCACTCACTCACTCACTCACTCACTCACTCACTCACTCACTCACTCACTCACTCACTCACTCACTCACTCACTCACTCACTCACTCACTCACTCACTCACTCACTCACTCACTCACTCACTCACTCACTCACTCACTCACTCACTCACTCACTCACTCACTCACTCACTCACTCACTCACTCACTCACTCACTCACTCACTCACTCACTCACTCACTCACTCACTCACTCACTCACTCACTCACTCACTCACTCACTCACTCACTCACTCACTCACTCACTCACTCACTCAATCAATCAATCAATCAATCAATCAATCACTCAATTAACCAATCAACCAATCAACCAATCATCCATCTACTCACTTAGTTACTTACCCCCCCCACACACACACACAGTTACCCTTAATGGATTGGTTTAGATGTATTAAACAGCTGGACGTGAACTATTTAATATTATGTGCGCGCACGTTTATATGGAAAGTGCATGCGTTACATACACATTAATTACCTGGAATATATGTGCATTCGTCCTCCTCCACGACATTGCCAACGGAACTGTATCGACGTCGATCCACATGTTGCCATGGTGATAGTTGTCCTTGGTAACCAGGTGGTACTTGTCCAGTGTAGTCACGAATGTTCTGGCGGGTGCCATCAGTATTAAGAATACCTCGTGACCCGTATCCGCCAAACAACCGATTGTTGGGTTTGATGACCGACTCTGGTCGGGCGACGGCAGGTATTGGCGGTGGCTGCACGTAGCGAGGTGCTGCGTACGAGGCCTGCAAGTTTCCTGGTCTTTGGAACAATTCTGCCAAGTGTTGCACGGCTCGTGGTCTTGGAATGACCGGGGTTTGAACGACTCTTTGTCTTTGGGGTTGAAATCCGGGTGCCAATGAAGGAACGCGCAGATGCTGGGCTGTGTAATACCTGTTAGCGACGAATGGCGGTGTCACACGAATCAATCTCCCATCGAAGTTCGCTCTCCGTCGAGGGTGGCCATTTTGAATGGTCGGTGTTGCTATGGGTCGAAGGTAATTTGGTTGTACCGGACGCACGTTTCCACGGATTGGTCTCCTCTCGTAATTATATAGCACGCTAGGCCCGTTATTCGATCTAAGGTTCGTTGACCCAGAGAAGGGGTTCGTCAACACCTGCCGGTAACGTTGGCCAGAAGACTGACCGAAGCGGAGAGGCGTCTGGATGTTGGGATACAGACCCCGTCGCTGTCTTGTGTACTTCTGCATGTTGTTGATCAGTCTCGGGTGAAACTGACCGGATGTCGGAAAACCCGCGAAGTGACC
This sequence comes from Escarpia spicata, assembly GCA_963995525.1. Classification (NCBI taxonomy): domain Eukaryota; kingdom Metazoa; phylum Annelida; class Polychaeta; order Sabellida; family Siboglinidae; genus Escarpia; species Escarpia spicata. Next base: position 57,202,413 of record OZ023205.1, read on the forward strand.
AAGTACGCGCTGAGTGACCACGACAGTTATAAATGTCATCAACACGGCTGTGTGCGCAAGCAATTTGGTTGTCGTATACGTGTCCATCGTGTGTGACGCAAGAGCTACGTGTGTCTACTTTGGTACCCTACGACGTCAAGAGATCACAACTACCATCGGCTATCGTCAAGGACACACGCCGATATTAAATATTTAAATAAATTAGTATTTTAATAGCCGCCGCCAATGGAAATTCGGATGCCAGATGTCCATAGTTCCGGTGTAAAGCCATCAAACCCTTGCGTCGCCGTAGGTCATCATTTGTCCAGTAACGTGTCGCTTGTTCGGATGGTCATTGTCGCCGTAGGTGATCGGATTGACAGCTACGCTGACCACTGGTCAAGCAACGCCTGTACCGTTTATGACCCCTCAATTATGTAGCGTCCTCAGCAGAATATAGTTTAATCGGTAGCCACTTCGGCGGCAGCACTAATTGCGACGACATAATTAATACATAAAATACTTTTATGAATGTCGTGGTTCATTACAAGGTTATACTGCCATTGGAGAAATGTACTTTCAGTTAGCTGCTTCGTTCGGTTTGCTGGACAGAAGAATACGCATGATGTACAGTTTATGTCGCAATTTAATGCAGGGTTGCACTCTAGCCGGTCAAAACAGGTTTTGACCGCTTAGTGGTTAAAACCGGTCAACATCTAGTCAAAACCTTGGTCCAAACCCGGCCAAAACCTATTAATACTGTTGAAAAGTATAAAACTAACCTAACATAGGCCAAACTTCTCCTAGCTTATATTTAGCTCATACACTAATTTTATCTAGTGATAGAATGTAACTATCTACTTGCTTAAAACAAGCATAGATTATGAAATATAAATGCTGAATTGTTGTGCAATTACTCTGAAGTCCTTGTTCCTGCACAACTGAAACTGAGTTGACACACATGCTTAATAAATAAAAGCATGCTTATAACACTTACTAATTATTGTAAAGTACCAGTTACAAGTATTCTAGAAACTATTTTGGCAGAAAAAGGTGGCCGTGTTCTTGAATAATTCACATAGACAGCGGCCTACCCCTAAATCTACGCTACGGAAACAGCCTGGCTATGCCGAATTCGAATACTTTGTCTGGTGCAAATTTTCGCAGTGTCATGCTAATGAAAACGATTGAATTTACGTGCCCTCGGTATTTTAAAATGTTAATCTGAATATATAAAAGATTTTTGTACTACTGTAACGCACAATTTGAGAACGAATGTAAACGTACGCTTAATAGGTTTTAACCAGGTTTAAACCGGGCGGTTAAAACCCGGCGGTTAAAACCGTTAAAACCTGATTTAATGTAGATATACTACGAACATATCACATGTACTTTCAGTTAGCCACACCATTAGGTTTATAAGACAGAAGAAGACCCATGATAAATTATTCAGTTTATGTCGGCTGCTTATTGCAGAAGTAGTAGGAGATTATTGTTCAATCGACCGGTACGTTTTTATTTTATTAGCACACATTCCTTCATTGACTTCATTCTCAAGTAATATTTCCGTGTAAAGATATGCAAAACAGCTGAGGCGACTTAGTATACCCTTACTGCAGTCCGTAGCATTCACAAACTCAGTCCATTATTCCACAGTCCGTTGCAACCTCAGACGGGATTGCCCCCGCATTGTTGCCACAATACTGGCAGGAAATCACGCATGCCGCATGACTTTCCGTCGAAAGTTACGCGATCGAATGGTAGTGTATGGTTAAACGCTGATTAGATATATATATATATATATATATATATATATATAGATAGACAGATTTATTTCAGATCAATTTTGTACATAATGATACATTTTATACATTATTATAAGTGTACATGATGATTGATCTATGGAGACCTGCACTAAGACCTACAAGATCGCTAACGTTCAGGCCACCATGACAAATATATAATAAATATGTATGTATAGATATAACTTATAAAAAAAATAGTAACTGTAAATTAATTGAAGTACAAGAAAAATAGTAAACAAACAATACCATAATTTGCAAATATTTATATCAATCATTATCACTACTGTCTCTAAACCCACTGACGTAATTATTGTCAGTTAATGTTAACTGAAACAAAACTAGCCTAACTTACATTTACAAACATAATCTAACACATACTAGAGTATAACTAATAACACTATTTTTATATTATAAAATGTCTACTGTATATATGGTCCATTTGTCTTGCATATGTAGCAATTCTGAATGTTACATTGTGACATATATTTGATAATTATATATATTTTGTTGCATAGTTTATAAAGCCTTGGTATGAATGACTTAATTTTTTCAAGTAAAATTTTTGGAAGAAAGTTTTCTTTAGTTTAGTTTTGGAATCTCATGTCTGATGCAAAGGCGGCAATACTTTGAATTTGTATGTTTTATTTGAATATCAGAATTATTGTTGTTTGGAAGGTTGTTTTCCATGTTATTAAAACATTAAGGTGCCCGTCTGGTCCTTCTTAATCTTATTATTGTATTTTCCTCTGTTTTCCCGGGAGGCTTCCGTTTTCATACTTAAAAAAAGATTTGAGACATGATAGTTTATAGATGTCCTCTACCTTTAGTAATTCAAGATTCTGAAACAGAGGTGCAGTCTGGGAATTATATTTACTGTTTGATACTGCTCTGACAGCCTTTTTTGCAACTTACTTATTCGTGGTCCTACATTAAGACCCCATGCTGTTATTCCATAAGTTAGGTGTAATAAAAATAGTGAATTGTAGATTATTTTCAAGATGTACACTGGAACATAATGTCTTAATCTAGATATAATTCCACATGTCCTTAACATTTTTGCCTCTTGTAGGCATGTGGCATTTATAAATACACCTGAATCAGCCAGCGCGTTAACTAAGATATTTAACTCATCAAATTTGGAGTTTAAAGAGTCTATGTTTAGACTTAGCACTGTTAATTTATTTTTGTTTTTAGCCAGGAAGCCCTTCAAGTCTTCAATGTTGTAAAATCGAGTCTGTGCTCTAACTGAGCTTTCATCGGGGTCCAAGTTTATAATTTTTGTGAAGTCATTTTCATTAATGCCACATTTGAATCTTAGAAATGCTTCAGTGTCAATAGACATAATTTTGATATGATTAGATCATGCGTTATCAATTGATAAATACATACTACACTACTGTATGTTACATGTTATACGTCTTGGCGCGCGTTCCTTGTGACATTGTATTGCGTAACACGCGTTCCAGATAGGTGGCCGAGCGTGACTGATTACCTGGCAGGTTGTAGACTCCAGACATGTTTGAAGGATCAATCATAGTTTTATGAGGCGATCACGTGAGCCAGGGTCATATGTAAAAGTAAGTAAAACAGTTAAGTAAAAAGGTGAGTTCTTATATAGAGCAGTGTACAGTCCGTACGGCTGGTCATGGATGGGTGCATATGTATGGATGCTTTGCACTGTACACTCTGGCAGACCTGTTCAATCGAACACCATCTGGGACTTCTCTGGGAAGCACTCAGCCATGCTGCTATTACCGTGTGAATACTATTCGTACACGAATAACTATCCACTACTATCCGTTGCCAGGTACTCATTTATACAACTGAGTGACCTGGAGCAACGTAGAGTGAACGAACTTGCCCAATGTTCGAAAAGGCAGCGTACTATTCAAACCCGGGTTATTTCGATTGAGAGTCCGATGCTTTAGCAACTGCACCATTGCGCCACAGCGGTTCACATGTATTATTACTTAAACTAATAATATCATTACTAGCATTTGCTGTCTCAAATAACGATAGTGTAGTCCTTACGAAATGATCATCACTTGTCTTTCTGATTGGAACGTGTTATATGATGAGCATGTTGCAATAATTATTAAACATTTCTTTGAAATTAACGCGTTCTTTTGAAATTATTCATTCGTCTTGAAGTGTACCATCAGCAATATATATCTTCTTTCATCAGGGTATTACAACATGTATTCCTTTCCAGATGTTAGAATGTATTTTATATAATTCAATGTATTATGCAAGTTATGAGACTATTATTAATTTGGTGAATTCACGTTATTTCCCATGACACTGTTGTATCTGACTTAGTGACATTTGCATTAAGCACCACCAGTGCACCAGCCAGTGTATATAACTAGGCCGTGGTATCTAGCTGTTGAAATGGTATTTGTAATTCGATTACGTCTAGTACTTCTGGATATGAATATTATTAAAGTATCATTGGCGTCCTTAACATATAATGAAAGGAGGGCCAACATGTTTGGGAGTATTTTTATGGGTTTCCTTTTTCGGAGGTGGATTGTATTTTTTTGTGTTGCATTTTTTCGCGGCAGAGCGGGGTACTGTTGGACATTTTCCCATTCCCGACCGAGGGGGTAGTGATGGAGATTTTCACGATTTAGGGAGAATAATGTTGGAAATTGTTCTGGTCGAGGGGGCATAGTGCTTCTGATGGTTCCCTTATAAACCATAATTGTTAAAATCAGCTTCCTTTAATATTTATCCTGAAATTGAATTTTTAATGTATATAAAGGAAACGGTCTCAATGCGTCTATAGCGAAATATTTGAAAGGATTACAATTTGATATAGGCTGGCGATGTATAGCCGTGGGTTCGTAATAGGAGTTCCGAGTATGTACCTGCCACTACATGTCAGGTCTGTGCAGTCATTCAAACACACACATCGTGACGCGACCCTGGAGAGCCGTCTGTCTGACGCCACCCAAATGTTCGCATCAGTAGGCGTACATCGCTGACAAAAACAGTTTTGATTTAAAGTGGACGGACATTAAAACACGTATATTGACAGCGGACAGGTTTGTAGTAGTGGTAGTGTATGTGTGTGTGGTTGTGGTGTAAGTGATGGACATTTGGGGTGTTGGCGGTGGGTGATGTTAGAGGTGGTGTTAGTGGTTGTTGTGGTTGTGGTTGTGGTTGTGGTGATGATGACTTTATTGCAGGTACTGATGGATTGATGATGGTTGTTTTGTTGTTAGTGGTGGTGGTGGCGACGACGATAGTGAGCACTGGGCGGCCACTGTAACGGCCCGTTGTGACCACATGATAGCCGTCGTTATGGCGTAACGACGAAGGACGGTAACAGCACAAAACTGTCTTCTTTAATAACGTCAGCCAAGTCGTACGGCCGACTTATATAATAAGACTAATCACATTCTACGTAGTTGTACGCAATATCCATATCCATGAAGCCGTAATTATGTTTCTGTAGTTATCTTAGAAGGTTTTTATTAAATGTCATTATCATATAGAACGTTTTGTGTGTATATACGTGAAGCCTACCAGGACAAACTAGTACGCCGTTCCTCGATTTATGAATTCAAACAGTCAAGTAATCTACATTTCATTACCTTTACGTATCCTCTTCGCGCCGTGTGACACAAAAGGTTGGCACACGATTTCAATCGACCCTGTCTTGGGCGCATCAGTGTCCCATGTCAACCCAACCAAAGTCTTTAGTAACTTATTCTTGCAGTGTTCGTCTCTATGTTGTTTTTGGTCTGCTTCTTTTTCTATTTCCTTCTCTGGCGTCCAGGTTAGCGCGTCATTTACTGGCAGATCGCTTTTCATCCTGAAGTCATGGTTAAGGCCCACCTTCACCTTTTTCAGAATGAGGCAGGTGTGTTGTTGTTTCCTGGTTTGGTGGAGTCTGTGATTGGGGATGGTCTCGAGCTAGTACACCTGTAGCTTCCTTAGGCAGGTGTTGTGGAGACTGAAAAGTGTGCTGGTGCGTTGTTGCATCATAGATCGGTACTATGAACCGAGAGAAATATAGATAGAGGACAGTGCTCTGGTAATAATAATAATATTCTATACCGTTTCACGCAATGTCCATACGCACGATGCCGTAATTATGTATAGATATGTAATTATTTTGGAAAGTTTTAAGTAAATGCCATTATCATTTAGAGCACTTGTCTAATATCTTAACTCTTTCTGCAGATCAACAAGAGCACCCCGCAGGAAAGATACGTGTGGTGTTGTATGAACGCTGCGGTCGTGCTACGTGCGTGCATGCGAATGTGTGTATGTACCAGAACAAAGTATTCTGTGGTTCCACGGATTATTGTTAGTTAAAACAGTCAAATTATGTGCATCTACTAAAGTTACGTTTAGAGTTAAACTACTATTTTAACTGTTTTTAAGAAAATGAATGTACAACATGAAACAAATTTACTTATTTGATCACAATTGCTACCATATATGTTACACTGACATTTTATATTTCATTCGATATATTATGCTTTTGCTTTTTCGAGGATGTAAATGCTACTTGAATTCTTACGTTACCGGTATTTCCGGTTCGATATATTTAGGTCGTAAATAAAAAAGCGTTTTATTACAATCACTAGGGTCAATTAAAAGGAATTAATTTCATTCGGAAAACTATAGAAAATATATATGTTTAATTGATGCCATCCGCTCATCAAGGTATCACATAACAACGTCAACATTAGAAAGAGACTTTGAATGTAAATAGTATATACTACAATCTTGCATTCAACGGAACAGTGTTCACGCGTAATGTTTCTGCGTTAATATTGTTTGGGTTCTCAGACTGAACATGCAACAGTTTTGTCAGTCTCGATGATTTCAACGAACTCAACCTATTCGACGTCGTCTGCCTGTTTGTCTTTCGTCGTACGCAACACAGGTCGTGAAGCTTGCGCCGGAACTTCCTTCCCGTGATGCAGTATACGTAGAAGTTAATCCCGTGGTTGGTGTACATCAGCAGAAAGCAGATGGTCTTCGCGAGGAACATTCTGGCTCTGGAGTGCGAGTCTGTCGTGCGAGGTTCAACAAAAGCCCACAAGGTGAACGGTGCTGTAAGGGCGAGCCACGTGAACGACAGTGTGAGGAGCATGTAGGTGATATGGCCTTGGCGCTGTCTTGCTGTCGTCGTCTCGCTGGCCGAATCACCGCCCGTGCTATGCGGCAAAGAGTTTCGCGTCACCCGGAAGACAATGGCCAGGTTGAAGACCAGCACCAATGTGAAAGGCAGGATGGCGTACGTGACGAGCTTCAGGTGGGGGAAGACGCGGTGCATGAAGTAGTCCCAGGGTCTAGCGCTGCACTGGTACACGCGCCGCTTGCCGGACGTGAACTCCTGACAAATCACAATGTTAACAAGATTGAACAAGAAAAATCGAGGTGTACGATGCAGAAGACGACATATACAAATATATATATATATATATAATAATCTTGCTGCCAGACTTGGTAGGATTGTAGGACAACTGCTACAACATACACGCACAATTATGGAATATGGCCAAAGCTTGCAACATATATGCAGCAACTAGAAGAACAACAGGATTATCATACAGACAAACACACACGCGAAGTGTGTAATTACGAAAGTTTTTTCTTATGGAGAATCAAACATTTTTGAATTAATGTGCAACCTGCCCTTGTGAGATATTGGTAAAATTGGTTTTATTGTTGACCATTGCGACCCCGGCACAACATTACCGATATAAACACACTTTGCACGTAGAAGTTCTTTATGATACATTTATAAACAGTAATGCTAAACAAAACATTGCGTGCAGTCAGGCAGTCGCGCAAAAACATACTTTGAGAAAAATAACTATCGTGTAACAGAAATAGAGAACGTTACTACTTCGACATATTGATATGTACGATTAGCTATATAGAAACGCATTACCTGTAGTCGGATTGTCCAGAAGACGTGGGCATTGTAGAGCAGCGCCACCGCCAGCGCCGTTGCCGTGGCAACGCGCGCGCGCCTCAGCGTGCAGATGGTCGCCATCTTGAACGGAAACCACACCGCGACGAACCTGTCGGCGGTGAGCAGTACTATCATCCAGGCGGACATGTGCAGGCTAACAAGGAAGAGGAACATCACCGTCTTGCAGCCGACATTGGACGTGTGCAGAAGCTCGAACCCGGTCACGGCCCGGATCCATGTCTTGAAGGAACTCAGATAGAGCACGCTAGTGTCGGCGCACGCCAGCGCGCACAGGTAGAAGTACATGGACTTGCGATACATGCGCGTACGTGTGAGTACGGCGAACGACAAGACGTTGCCGACGGTGCCGAGAAGGATGATGACCGGCAGCACGAAGACAATCAGACCGAGGGCGACCTTGTGTTCCAGCAACTGCGACGTCTGAAGTAGCTTCGGCGTGACGTAACGCACAGCAGCAACCACGGTGTCGTTACCGTAGATAAATGTTGCGTTGATCGTGTCATCCATATTCGCAGTCACAGAATGATTTCGTTTTTTATTTGTTGTCAACAACTTAATGCAATGACCGCCCACTGAAGACGTGAGATGAGGACATTTCGAAGGGCGTGAACAGGTGGACCAGTGTCTGAAACAGAATGAAAGTAGTATGAGCAAAGGAAAATATTCCAGCTGGCAATAATGTAATGAAACCGTATTGCTATGTTTTGACACGCACGCACGGCATGGTAGACTCATTGTAATTTATGTTTACTGAATAAACAGTACGAAAATCTAAGAAACCAGAATAACATTTACCTACTCATTACACACAATTAAAACGAAATCAGTAATATAACCACTTTGGTCTGCTCCTCTCACATGTACGTCGCCCTGTATAATGGATGAGTGCGTGTTAATACACAGAAAACCGCAGATATTGCATACGCGCCATCTTGGAAATTAATATTGAAACTCCACAGCTCATAAGTAAGCACATAGGCCTACTTTCCGTGCACTGAGCAATTATGGTAATTCGGTTTTAATTCACGGTCTAATTAATTTAATATTGGTCACTGACCGTGAATTGAAGCTGATTGGCAGTGTGAATGTTTACTCGTTCGCAATATCGCTGCTCTTCGTGGACGCAAGCGACTTGATATCAAACGATGATGACGCTGTTCAGCAGACGCGACGAACTACTAGATTTGGAAAACTCTGCTGCCGCCAGGAAGGGTTGTTAGGGAATTTCTTAAATTTCCTGGACTATCCGTCGGAAACGTTCAATTTAGCGAAGCTTCGCTTTGTTGATACAGTGACATTATGTGTATCCAGCTGAAGAGATCACTGTATTTATTTATGCTAGGCAAGCATGGTTAGGAGGAATGTAAACTTTTTCGCTATTAAGCATTTAACACATTATGCTACCACCTTATCCTCAATGTTGTGGGGTTTGTGTAGCCGTCTATAGATTCCTTCCACTCATTTTAAGACGGGTTGGGTGACTAGGTTCACGGTTCCAATTCCCGAAATGCTTCGCAGCGACCAAACTTCCGCTCTATGATCTGGCGTGGATTGAATCATATTTACAGCATGCTTCAGACCACTGCGTAGTTTCGTGTACTTGCGTTGTGCAACATAACACTGAGAACTGACATCACTGCATTTAGAAATGATCAGTTAAAGTCTCTCCGGTGTAGCGCAGTATAGCTTTAGTCACATCTATCCATAACACTTGTTTTGCTTAAAACGAATGAGGCAGTCATGCAAGCCGTTAATGAGCCGTCACAGTATCAAACAACAACGCGCCGCTCGAAGCTCCTTTTGTCTTGACTAGCCAAGGCAATAATTCGTAATACTGTAAATGTCGTAGTAGTGGAAATTCTTAAACGAGGATAGGTTTCCGTCGATGATAGATGCCCAACTTTATGTAGGCCTGTCTGCTGTGTCACGGTTTTATGAAGTAAAATTTCTAAAATTGTCATAGCCAATAGTTGAGTATGGTATACGTTAAATATCTGGACAATTATGCTAAGCTATGTTATGATATGTTATGACACTGAGACAGACACATCTGGTGCCCACAAATGCCTGTACACAATTACAAAGCAAACCCAGTGGATTCTAGTATTCCTGTGAAACATGTACCACTGTTTACCATAATAAAAACTACGGTGTTTTGAAACAGGTAACTCATGGTATACCATCATTGAATGCCATAATAAACTATGCCATGAATCAGGTAAACATGGTAAAGTTCCATAGTAAACCGTGGTATTCTACGGACTACCATGTTTTCCCACGGATTTCCATGGCACACCATGGTGTAACATGTCATATGTCCAGTAGGATTGAGATGTTCGGCGGCCTACACATTAAAATGGCAGCTGTAATGACTCAGGTATCACCCGGAGAGCAGTGGATGAACACACCCAGTCATGCAAGCTGACGTTGCAACACCCGGAATAGCAGATTGGTTCCTGAAAGCCTCCCATGAGATACACATTCGACGCGCTTAACATGTAACAATCGTTTATCAGTTTGTGCTCCAGCAGAAATCAGCAGCAGAGTAACAGATGGATACATTGATGGCCATGGAAAATGAGGTTACCGATAGAGCGCTCCATCAAGGCTACACTTCCAGTTTATTGTCCATTCTCTTGCAGCTTGTTTAAAAGAGAGAGGTGATGATCTACGTGAATACGGTATGCAAGTCCTCTTCTCTGCATTGATGAACTGACAAAGACAGTTTCGCGGTTCTTTGCCATAGATCACTCCAATTTCGCTACATGCTTTCATGGAACCGTAGTTAATTCGCAGTAGTGTTTAATGACACATTCGCGTGCTGTTCAACTTACGACCGCTGCTGTTTCTGAATCCATTGCCATTCCTAATGCTGTCCGCTGGAGCGCAGTGCGCGACCGTCTCTACTGTGGCGTAGAATACTTATTCAATAATCTGGCCAAGTGAAGCATACAATCAGTAGACTACAACTGACGCGAGCCCTTTTGATACGTAACTAAGTAACTGCTTGCGTTGCGTAAGACCCATAACATCCGTTCATAAACCGCTCGATATCCCGCATAGAAAGCAGAGAAGGCAAACAAATCCGTTGCTTCGCAACTCCTAGAGCTTTCAGATTTAACAAGATTTAACAAGATTGCCACCCAGAGAATTAACTCTAGGTAGCAGGTGGACAAGGAAGCCCTTGGCTTATCGAGAGTCCGACCTTTTTATCTATGTGTATCCCGCCCGTCTGAGGTATGTGTCGATTTAATTTTTAAACATATTCACGCTACTAGTACCCACACAATCAGCAGGTAATCTGTTCCATTCATTTACAGTCCTTTGTGAAAATGAAAACTTTCTTATATCCAATCTACTCTGCTCCTTTGCTAATGCAAGATCATGTCCTCTAGTCCTTCTATCTTTCTTAACTGAGAACAACATATTTCTATCAATATTTTCATAACCCTTCAATATTTTAAACACTTCTATCTGATCTCCTCTCAATCTCCTGGTCTCTAGTGTTGTTAAACCGCATTTTTTTAGGCGTATTTCATAACTAAGATCCCTCAGATTTGGTATCATTTTAGTTGCTCTCCTCTGCACTCTTTCTAGCATATCTATGTCCTTCCTGCTATATGGCCTCCACGCTTGAATACAATATTCTAAATGAGGCCTAACTATTTTTTTGTACAGCGGTATTATTAGCTCTTTTTCCTTATACGTTATGTTTCGCCTAATTAATCCAAGGATTTGATTTCCCTTTGAAGCTGCAATTCCGCACTGCTCTGAAATCTTCATACCAGCACTAACGGTTAACCCTAAGTCCTTTTCTTTTACAGTAGTACTTAGTACAGTACCCCCCATTGTATATTCTACCTCTTCGTTCCCATGTCCTATGTGGAGGCATTTACATTTCCCAAAATTGAACATCATTTGCCACTTTTCAGACCATTTGATCAACCTGTCAAGATCATCTTGTAAATGCTGTCTATCTCCATCACTTTTAATCCTTCTAAACACTTTTGTATCATCCGCAAATTTCAACACCTTGCTTGTTATTTCATCATCCAAATCGTTGATGTATATTAAGAATAATATAGGACCTAATACAGATCCCTGTGGTACCCCACTCAATACCGATTTCCAGTTTGAAGCCTCCCCATCAACTACTACACGTTGTCTTCTGTCAATCAGCCATTGTTCTATCCAGTTTATTATACCATTTCCTATGCCATGGGCCTTTAGTTTAAGCAGTAATCTTTGATGTGGTACTTTGTCAAAAGCTTTTTGAAAATCTAAGTAGACGATATCTACTGGTGATCCCTCATCTACCCACTTAGTGATGTCTTCCAAAAAACATAACATATTTGTTAAGCATGACCTCGCTTTAAAAAACCATGTTGAGATGGGTTTATCAAGTTTTGTTTAACAAGAAAATCCACCATGTGATCTTTAATTAGTCTTTCTAATAATTTACAAATCACTGATGTTAAACTCACTGGTCTATAGTTCTCTGACTTGTTTCTCGAACCTTTTTTGAATAACGGTATAATGTTTGCTTCTTTCCATTGTAAAGGAACCACTCCCTCTTCTAATGACAAGTTGAAAACTGTTGCAAGTGGTATGCTAATTTGTTCTACAATTTCCAATAGTAGTTTGGGTGGAATACCATCCACTCCAGGTGATTTATTATCCTTCATAGCCCTTATTTTCTTAGCTACCATTTCCGGGGTTACAAATAATTGTCCTAAATGGTCTGAATCTGCCCCCTTGAACTTAGCCTCTGGTATTGGCAGTGAACTAATATCTTCCCTGGTAAACACTGAACTAAAGTACTCATTCAGGTGTTCTGCCATTATGAATCCCTCTGATATTATATTTCCAGCACTATCTTCTAGAGGACTGACCTTATCTTGAACTTTCTGTTTGCTTCTAACATACTCATAAAAACTCTTGCTGTCATGTTTTATATTAGTTTGGACTTCGATAAACTAACCCAACTGTTAACGTTGAGTTTCCTTTAACTATGTTACCCCAAACAGCTTCTTCGCAATCTGCTTCTCTTTCTAATTTTATTTCATAAGCCTGAATAGATTCTTTAATATATAAAATAACTCCACCTCCCTTTCTTCCTATTCAAATCTTTTCTAAACATTACATATCCTGTCAGTCCCAATTCAGCATCTGATATATCGGTGGTGGTCCAGGATTCGGTTATACCTATTATATGAGGGTCAATATCTTCTACCATAATGTTTAGTTCATTTCTTTTGTTTACTATACTCCTTGCATTTAAACAAACACATTTATATCCAGCTTCAGAAGAGTTTTCCAGACTGTTATTTGTTGATTTATTTGTGCTGTCTTTATCTATGCCTCCATTTTCAGGCTTTTCTGTGAGTCCCCCCTGCGAATCTAGTTTAAATAGATGCAACCTGTCCCACTGTCAACAGATTGCAGCAGATTCTCTGAGAAAACTGCTGCCCCTTTCCACTAAGATGGAGGCCATCTCTCATGTACATATCTTCCCTCCCAACAAAGTATCCCCATAAATCTGTGAATCCCACCCCCTCTTCTTCACACATCTGCTCAGCTAGTGCATTGATCGCCATCCTCTTGCAGTTTCTATTCGTTGCCCCCCTTCCTCCCATTACTGGCAAAATTCCTGACAAATTAACCTGTTCGACTCTCGTCTTCTTTAGCTTCCTCACTAACTGTCTATACTTCTGTACTATCGCAGTTGTTCCCTCCCTGTCTGCATTATTTGTTCCTACATGTACCAGTATAGTCCCCCCCTTGCCATGTCCCAATACCTTCTCTACCCTGTCAGTTACATGTTCAATCCTAGCCCCCGGTAAACAAACAACGATGTCCTTCCCCTCGCTCAGTGTCTTGTCCGTCTTTCTCATAATGGAGTCACCCATAAACACCCTCTCTTTCCTCATTGCCCCCTCAATCACTGCCTTAGAATAGCTCCTTCTTCGGTTTGCATCTGTCTGGTTGTTGTCTTTCCCCCCTGCCGTCTTCTCTCCTGTCACATTCTCTTCCGATCCATTCTTTCCTGTCGCTTTTTCTCTTGTCACCTTTCCTTCTGTCAGCGTCCCTTTTATCGACTTCTCTTCTATCACATTTGCTCTCACTTCCTTCTTTCGTCCCTTCTTCTTACGTCCCGTCTCATTTTCCTCTCTCCTCTCCCGTTCCATCTTCCCTCCCTCCTTCTCTACAGTCACTTTCTTCCCTGTCACCTTCACGCTTGTCACGTTTTCTGTTGTCGATTTTCCAATTTCTTCCCCTCCAATCACCTTCTCTCCTCTCAATCTCCTTTCCTCAGTTTTCTTCAGTCTTGCAGTATCCTCACCTCTCTCCCTGTCGTCTCTTTCCATTCGACCTGCCTCCTTGCTAATTCCCATCTCCATTCCCTTCACAATGTCTGTCAACCTAACTATCTCCTTCTGCAAACACTCCACCTTCCAACATCCAATGCACTGAAAGGTGAATCCTTCCTCCATGGTTTCTGCCCATGACTTTCCACACCCGGACAATGCAAAATCTACCCAGCTGTGGCAGTGATCGCACACCAAGTGTCGTTTTGCCTTGACTTGCCGCTTGCAAGGCGCCATATCCCGATCAGAATTTATTTAATAACTTAACTAACTTAGTCTTTATAAAGACTGTTTCCTGTGTACTACAGCACACTTTAGGTTACAAATTTCAATTACACAGCCGACTTTTTATCCTAACACGAACGCTAACATCACCGGTAGTGACCTAATTTAAATACAATCAATTACGTTATGTTAGGCTGCTTTATTTATTTAGGTTACGCCGCCCGACTATCGTCCTTGCTTAATTTTAACAACAATGCTACCTAACCAAAATATATAGCAAGTACTGGCTTACACATATATTATCTTATGTAAGTAGTTTGATGGTTGTTACTTTATCTCCTATATATTCTACCACATAATCAGGTTTGTTAAATCTTGTTTACAACTTTTCGAAGGCCAAGCCGCCTAAGTGAGTTACCCTATTATCACTCACTATACTAAGGTGTTCTAAAATACTTTAACTAACTAACTTTAAGCACAACTGCTACTCAATATATGTTTATTGCAACTTTATGAATGATATTAAGGCAAAAATAATACTTATCAATCAGTAATTCCACTTGTTTATCCACTTTTTTACACCACCAATTTCTACGATCTATCTCCGCCAAATATAGCCTCGAAAAAAATTCCTGTCTGGCTGTTCTTGCATATCGCTCTGTGGACATGTTTCTGTGGAATATATTATAATTCGCTACGAACTGTCCGACGACATCACTGATGTATGCATCGAAGAACCTTTTTTGCAGCATTCGGTCTTCCGTTTGATGCCAAAACTCCATTTGATGCCAACACTCCGTTGACGGCATCTGTAGAGAAATTCAAGCCAAAAAAACAGAGGAGCCTTTATTAAAACGAATGTAGTTTTACGGGTTATGTAATGACCAGCATTACGAAGCTAATCGAGGAAGCAGGGATCTCCAAACGTTAATAAATTGTGTGATTTTGTTAGACCGCTACTTCCCTGGTAAGCTTCTTAACGCTGGTCATTATGTCGCCCGTGAAAGTAAATTCGCTTTGAGAAATACTTGAGTGAACACACTGAGCCAATGGTCTCGATCTATAAAGCCCATGCTAGTATTGTAATAGTTGCTGCAAAACTATTACTGTGGGAATCGCGTAAGCGTCATGGTTGCATTTTCTAGGAGATGACTTGCTTAGACTTAGTTGCTCCCGCGTCTAAAGGCGTATGAGGCAGTCAAAGCATTCCGCCCAGATATGCTTTCGCTAGAATTCTGACGTCACGCCATTTCTCGATGACTAACTGTAGATCACGGTTGACGGTCTGACGCCAATGCATTCTCGGTCGTCCTCTCGTTCTCTGACCAGCAGGTGTCCGTCACAGTGCGTGATGGGCATGTCTAGTAGGTGAGAGCCTCGTGACATGGCTGCATTTAGTTGAAGATGCCAGAGATCGTCCTGATCATATTGGGACCTCTTTGTTCATCACATGGTCGCTCCAGTAAATGCCACGTAAGAACGCAAATTATTACTACAGGTGTATCGCAGTAAAATATTGGGCCCTTCTTTGCATTTGTATTACCATCATTACACCAAAAGAACCCAGTTCTGATGGTAACTGTCATAGGAATTACTGCTGTCAGGCTGATGTCGACGGCTAGACGAGCTATGAACTTCTTTAATCGTTACGTAACGCGTACTCACGGGCACTCCACACCATGGGACGCTGGAAACACTTATACGCTGACCCTTCCCCTAGGTTTAAAGGACGCTCCCCCATAGTGCATTAACGAATCAGCTTCCTCGTGATACTTCTCTGCAAAAGTGCTCTTGCATATAGTACATCCTCTATAGGAAATACAACGGCCCACTTAGAGTAATCTTTGTTGTACTATAATTATATATGGGGCTATTTAGGATATCCTATCAAATCAATCTTTATTTTTTTATGTTAAAAGGACCACTTCATGGTAATGTTTTGTATTCTTGTGTTATCTCTGATCGAGTTGGCAATGCACTGGGTCACGCTCTTATCACTTTTCTCTCGTGTAATTTGGTGAACCTATTTTAGGTACATCGTTCTGGCACTGAAACATTCACTGAGATTTTGTGAAAGTCAATATTGCAGCTGCCTTCGTTGTTAGGTTCCGGAAGTTCGGTAGTTCGATACGAAACGAGGAAATAAAGGTAAGTTGTAATATACCGCAGTATACAGTCCTTACGACTGTTCCCAACGCTTTACACTTTACTCCATGACCGACCTGTTCAATCGAACACCATCTCGACTTTTCTGGGAAGCATTCAGCAACGCTAAAATTGATGCGCGAAGAATATTCGAACACAAATAACCACCACTTGTCTATAGCCACGTACTCATTATTCATACAGCTGAGTGAATTGGAGCAACATAGAATGAACGAACTTGCCCAAGGTTAGAAACGGCAGCACAGGATTCGAACCAGGGGTCTCTCGGTTGTTAGTCCGATGTTCTAGCTACTGTGCTACCGCGTACCACGAGCTCGGTGGCACAGTGTCTAGTTTGCAAAACACCGGCCAATATTCTATCAATAATAAGAAGACGCTATACAAGACGATGGTGCTATGTAACAAGATCAAGTGGCCTGATGAAAACCTCCCTCCAAGATTCTCTCATTGGAGATTCCATAATGACCACTGACGGTTGCCAGGTAGGAGAGATGAGTTCGTTTGTCTCAGTGGCATTACATTCACGCAGCGTGCATGTCGGTCTAGTATAACTCTGTCGACGCCGACATGGCAGTAATATTACGTTCATTCGCCGCGAAAAATGTTCTGGGTCGAATTAACTTCCACGTTTCATTTGTAATAATAATAATAAAAAAAGATTGATTTATCGATTGACTAACAAAACCACGCGTTGTACAGAATACAGTTGTGCGCGGGTGGATTATTTAAATGTGTTCGATGGAGGAGGTTTTGGTACCATAATGTATTATCAGTTATCCGGATGTCAGTATTTCTTAGTTTTGTTCCGTCTACAATGCCACTACTTTCTGGTCAAAACACACACTCTCCATTAAAACATGTCCCATTTTCGAAAATACAACCTTGTCGGGCCTTGCTATATAAAAGCTATGATTTCCCTTCTAAATTCGTATGCATAATATGCACTCTGTTTCGATCGATCTCCTATGCCAATGGAAACACATGATATGGAGGATGGACCTTCCCGTTATACGGATTCCGTGCAGGAGAAACAAGTCGCCGAAACACGCAACGCGTTAGTGTCTTCTCCCGAGGAAATGGTGTAATTGGATTTATAGCGGAGTATCGTAAATGTTTATGTAGTGACACTGCGTGTAGTTCTCTTTGTATGCATTTTCCACTTGGAAATAAACAATCAAACAATCAATCAATCAATCAATTGTATCCTTAGGATTGCTAAGAGAGGTTTACACATGATTCCCTTGTAGATCTGATAGATCAAACACAAACACAATATCGACTTCTGAGAAAAACGCAGCCACACTGCAGTTACTGCGTGAACACCATTCGAACACAAATACCCACCACGGTCTATAGTTGAGTGAACTGGAGCAACGTAAATTGGATGGACGCCATCGCGCCTAGCAACAAATGCGTTGCTTTCCATACAAAATATGTTACGGCTTACAAGATATCAATATACGCAATGTGAAATAACGAACAACTTAGTGCTTACAAGACTAGCTCAAAACAGTACTTAAACAGTATTTAAAATTACATTAAAAACATCAAAACGCGAGACTGCTATACTCCATAGGAACTGCTACTAGGAGGCAGGGCACCGCCACCCGAGGCCACCTAAAATAGTACCTAACCTAGTTAAGCCAGTGGTCTTCTAACATATGGCGTTTGGTGGATCGACAGCTCTTTTTGTTGTACCCATCCCGGTAACTTGGGGGAACAGGCATTGTAAATGCATAATCTTAACGAACTATGCACATCTATAGAATGCAACTGTCTGTGGCCGATCGCCAAACGTGACGCAGCCATCTTGTTTTTCAGCATAAACCACCAGCGTGTGGGTACTCCCGGTCCACTCAGTGAATTGTTTACTTATTTTGGAAACAATAGTTTGGCAACTGGACAGTGCTATTGTTGTTGCAACTCAAGTGACGCTTTATTGACCATCTAGTAAGACTTCGTGCGTGAGTATGTGTATGTTTGTGCGTGGGCTCGTCCGGGTGTGTGTGCATGTGCGTTTGTGGACGGATGGGTGGGCATAAGTAGGTGGGACTGGTTCGTGCGTGATCGTCTCGTTGTTATTAAGTGCGAACGTAGCATGTGAATAAAATATGTATTCTGTATTATAGGTAACAGAGTGCCTCTGCCGTCAAGCTGCAAAGATAGCCTCTAATAAATTAATAATGTTTACTTACTTATTTATGTGGCAACTTAGGCAACTTGAAAATAGATCATTCGTATTGACAGATACATGTAAGGTGAATTATTGAGAGGGCTCACGGGTGCACACTTTGTTCAGCACGCGGAATGTCTAGTGTGGAATGGAGCCATAAATCATCAGTCATTCGAACGCCCGATCTACGTATGCTCCGAAGAGAGAGCAGCACATGGCCCAAGCAGTAGCCACTGCCCTGTATCATCACTTGTTAATCACGTATAGTTCTCCAGTAGGTCTCATAGAATACACTTAGGGTTAAGCATTTATCTGATTTTTAATGTTATCAATTTGACTCGTCTTTTTCTCTGCTGTATAAGCAATAGGGCTAGTTAAACATATTGTAGCTCAGTATAACGTATGCAGTAGTTGCCAGTGGAACATATGTAAAACGTAATAATAGCGCATTTTATACTCCCTCGTATTCGCTCTGACGTGTTATCATATACACAATGATAACAATAACAGCAAATGATAGTAATCGTGGTTTGTTCTATTTGTTTTTGATTCACGAGTGCTTTAGTAGCTAGTAGTCGTCGTAAAAACATTGTCTTACGATGGTGTCGTTGCCATGTTTATTGCAGGGTTCTCAATGGGTCATCATAATCATATATATTCCTACATCCACAGTCATGTTGCTTTACGTAAAATATGCAACTCAAACAAGCTTTAAAAAATGACACTCTCTTATTTCAACAACTGCCAAAATAGCATTATAAATGTCACATTAATTGGCACGATACGAAACTAGACCAGCATCCACGCGTTTGAATGGTTTACGGATACGACTGATAAATATACACATCAAACCTAGCGTGACATCTTTAGACAATGACACTTTCTCATATTACATTTCTACCACTGTCAGTTCAGCACTGTAAGCGTACACTGAATTTCACGACGCGGAACAAGATCAACATACACGCGTCTACATGTGAATGGCTTTGAGGACACGACTGATAAACATACCCACCAAAACAACGTAACATCTTTAGACAATGACACTCTCGTATTTCAACGACTGTCAGTTGAACACTGTAAGTATCCATCGCCTACACGACACTGAACACGTCCAGTATCCACGCAAACCCTAGGACGGGTGCGATGAAGCGGCGGAGCCTGACTTACCTGAATGTGCGGATGACGTCTGCTGCCGCGGACATGTGAGCCTTCACTGGCGCCGTGAGACCGACGCCTCAGCAATCTCCGTCGTAGCCG
The DNA here is from genome assembly GCA_963995525.1 of Escarpia spicata. NCBI lineage: Eukaryota > Metazoa > Annelida > Polychaeta > Sabellida > Siboglinidae > Escarpia > Escarpia spicata. The sequence goes on from OZ023205.1 coordinate 57,222,351, forward strand.
ACTCGGCCGCCACAGGGGAGGAGGCTGGTATGGCAGGCCGATAGGGCCATAAACGCGGTACACTTAACGCGTTAAATAAGAAGTTAACGCGTCAACGTGGCAACAAATGAGAACGCAAAGAAGTTAACGCGCTAACTTAGCAACCAATGAGAACGCGAATAACTTAACGCGTTAACGTGGCAACCAATGAGAACGCGAACAAGTTAACGCGTTAACACAGCAACCAGTGAGAACGCGATATAACTTAACGCGCTAACGTAGCAACCAATTAGCACGCGAATAGCTTAACGCGTTAACTTGGCAACCAATGAGAATGCGAATAAGTTAACGCGCTAACTTAGCAACCAATAAGGACTCGAAGAAGTTAACGCGTTAACGTATCAACCAGTAAGGAATCGGAGAACTTAACGCGTTAACGTATCAACCAATAAAGACTCGGATAAGTTAACGCGTTAACTAAGCATCCAATAATGACTAATTTAGCTACGAATCAGATATTGAACCAATGAAAGTTAATCTTAGTTATGCATTATGAACACGAAAAGGCGGTAATCTACAATACCATTCATGAACATAGCTAAACTTTGGCAACATCTTGCGCAATGTACATTAAGAATTGCACAGTAACCCCCGTATTTATAGGTTTTGGCATCATATTAGGCCCTAGTATACACCTTTTCAAACTAACACACAATATTAATGGCTGTCGTTTGCTATTATTTAATGTCCTTTGTATCTTGTGGAGATATATTCATGATATATGAATATAATACAATATATAATAATTAATGCCCCCTTGTAACTATATTTCACGTTAGTTTAATTATGTAACATTGTTGAACCTAGTGTATTAAATGGAATGCATTGAAAGGGGTATAACTTTACATGAAATCGATATCCGAGCTCAGCTCCGGCCTGGTTGTCTTTGACAGTTTGGTATGCAAGAAATGAAAAATTGTCCGCTGGTCAGAATGCGTCGACCAGCCTCCAACGGATATTTTAATTATGGACATCGGGCGGTTGCAGACGTTGGCAAATCGGGTTCATTCAATTGTTCAAAATCTGCACACCCAACATGCAAGTACGCCGGCCGGATGAGCTGCCGTTAGTAGTGGAAATGTTGTGGAGACGTAAGTACCTACATACTAGTAGACTAATAGATGTAGGCTTTATTGTTAACATTGTTAAACTGTGTAGTGTTGACTCTAGCTTATTGACCGTCCCCATGCTCCATGGCGTGATGATGAGTCAGTTTTCGAAACTGCTATTATATCAACATCATTCCGTACTGTTAATGTACGAAGAATGTACAACATGCACCCATACGTGCACGCGCGCACGCATGCACGCACGTACACATCATTCGTGCTATCACAATGTATAATTATTATGTAAGGTCAATCAATGTTGAATAAAACTGAATGGATGTGTATATCTGAATAAACGAGTTACTGGGGTAAGGTAATTGATTTAGATTCTATAGACATAACTGTACATTAATGTTAATCTAGAATACATAATAATGGAATTAGTTCCATACAATAGTATATATCTATGTACATAGGCGAAGGCGTTTTTCACACGCGCATGCGGATACAGACAGACCATTGAATCGTTCCATTTTGCGATTCGAATTGTATTCGCACAACAGTCGGATAGGAAATTCCCAGAAATGACGGCCCTACAGAGGTATTCCCCATTCCACATTGAGTTTCCGTACTTGTGGCGTGCGGCGTCATATTTACCCAGCATGCCTAGCGTCCACGATGGTGGGGAACGCCGGCAATGGCAGACAGACGTTTTTATTGCATTGCATTTAAAGTCGGTTCAAATAAGTTAGAAATGTCAATTCAAGCGTGTCATGTCAATATCAATTCGCTTGAAATAGGTAATAGGATCATCTGCATACGTTGAGTAAGAGGGATAGTGCTCTGTTAATCAATGATGTAATGAAGTTATTCACTTATTGTCACTACTTTGACGTTGTATAATTAATTTTACTTGTATGGTATTGTAAGTTGTAGTTTGTTTGTCATTACAACAGTCAACATTGACTCGAAATCGTGGCTAGTTTCCTGTAAATAACAGCTTGGCAGATGGAAGTTTTTGTTAGAGATAGTATAAAGATAAGAATCAAATTTATATAATACAATTTTATACATGATGTGTATTAGCAGCCTTATTATATAATTATAATACATAAGGAGCAGGAGTAGGTCAGTCATACTCGTACTAGTTAGTCACATAGTCGTAGACATTACATTGACTGTCATACTAATAGGTTTGTATTATATATTGTTTTAACTTTTTCTGTAGATTTCAACAATTCCGAAACAATCCACCAGCCAGGTCCAGGTTGGGTGAAAAAAAACATCACTTGAAAACATGGACAGTTCCTGTTGTCGTCGTTGCAGCAGGAACAAGAACCATACGTTTCCGAAAAGAAAGATATGGTCGTGGAGTTACAGGTTTGATAATAATTAATAATATTGCTATCAGTTTATTACCCAGTCAAAAAGAGAGTAATGTGCTAGTACTCGTTCAACAACTAACAGCATACTGGCCCAAATAAATAAACACGGTACTGGTCCAATATGTCTTGCACAGAGACTGTAAATTGGGCTAGTAGTAGCATATTGTACTGACTTTATGCTGGCACCATGCTGGAACAGTAGTGGCCCAGTGCTGGCTCAGTGTATTTGTGCAGTACTACGCCTGTACTTGGGCTCAGCACACTGTCAGTTTTCCCATTGGCGACCATGTTAATGTTGTGTGTGATTATAAGAAAACGTGACCTTTAAAGTTTCTTAAACTTCCCACCTGCTGTTATTATCATCTCATTGACATGCTGGTCGATTTTAGTCAAAATCTAATATCTCTAGCTCTTGCAAAATGCCTGTATGTATGACACCCGTCAATATTTACAAATGGATGAAGGCAGTAATCCGGCTAAACTGTCAACTAGCCAAATTGCTGCCAGATACCCTTCCGCTTAGTAAAATCAGCTAAAAATACACCATTTTACTGTCAACAGCTTCTACAATCACATTTATAAATCTGACTACTCAAATGCACTTATGTCAGTGCAAATGAACATTGTAAAAAATCATTTCTCAAAAATATAATGCACTTTTTTTCGTCTGTAATCAAGCAGGAAGTCCAACAGTGTGCTGACCCCCTCAGTGTATTTGTGCAGTACTACGCTTGTACCGTCATCCTATGGAATGCAATTGTGTGCATTCCATAGGTGGCGCTGCAGGCTATATACTGGCTACTATTCGGCCAGTACTGGGCCAGTAATGTCAATTTAATTGTGATATGGGCATTGTACTGCCTCAATATCGGCTGTACTATTAACAATAAGTGCCAGTATTGGGCCAATTCTGCTGTGCTTGCTTCACAGTTTGTTATATTTGGGGATGCGAAAAGAAGGGATATTTTTTTCGGAGTTTTCTTCCTCATAAGATTGAGGTAATTACGGAAAACATTATTTTCATGACTGTGTTCATGCATGAAGCATATTATAAAAAGTGCAATTTAGTTCACATTTACTATATATGGTGCACATAACTGTCACATGAAGTACGCAAGTAAATGATGGCTACACTCATTATTGATAAAACATACAATTTTTCTATAACAATATTACATTATTATACATGTATTACAGGTCGAGCGCTTGCACGAACTAAAATTAAATTTAGTTTGAGTGCACACAGAGAGACCTTCATCGACCAGCTGAAGGCATCCTTCCCACAAATCCAAGGTGGATTTGAGTTGTGCAGGTAATTTCAAACATTAAATTGTTATCATGAATCATACTTAATCTGTTTGGTAGCATATTGATAGTACTCTTCCACATACATGTTTATAGGTGGTGTCCCCTGAAGGAAGCAGCAGCCGAGATGTCGAGGATGAGATTGCCCTCAACTGGCACTACTTCCTCATGGCTGTTGAGGGTATGTTTCATACAACCGCTAATACAGTTGAACCTCAATTTATGGTCACCTCTATAATACACACACCTTACAATTAAGGCCACCCTAATTATTTCAGTAATAGAAAAGTATAGGAATTTAGTCTCACTAATATGGTCACCTCATTGATTTTGTCACTTTTGCCCAGTCCTGAGTGTGGCCATGATAGTGAGGTTCCACTGTACATCATAAATTAAATTATATGTCTTCTATTTCATATAGACTGTAAAACAAGTTTACATAAATAGTTTACCAGAATTAATGTTCAATCCATAATACATAATATATGTTGGCGTAATTCCTTACACATGAGTATCACGCTTTCGTAAATTTCATGAAAACAGGATAATGCAAAAAGCATAGTGAGATATTCTACATGAACTATGAATGCCTCGTGTAGCTGTGTTCAAACACCACTAACAGTCTCTGATGAAGCGAGTAAATGTAATAACTCTGAAAATCTAACATTAATACACATAATCTTCGACATAGTAAATGTGGAAATGTGCATATAATATAATACAAGTAGTAAAAAATCACTGGGGCAGATCGAGTTCCAGCTGAGGGGTTTGACATGCCTCCATCAATAACATTCAACCACGTTGAACGACAGAGACATCCAGATGTGAACACATGCATATGTCGGGTGACAATGTATGCTTCACACTCGGACATCACTAACTCTGAGAAAAGTACCAACTTCTTTTCAAGTTGCATTGTATGCAGTGATTTTTTCGGTAAATGGTAGAGTGGGGAGTGCATTTTAAAGCTGCTACCGTAATATAATATTAGTTTATACATATACTAATATTTGTTAAAAAAAAATCACAACAGTAATCCACAACAACAGAGTGGGTTCATTGTGTAAATGTGTCATTTACTTTTATTAATTAATCAGAATAAGTACTCGGTAGTGACGCATTGCATGATGACATAAGCAAGTTTTGGAAGCAGCTTTAACACATGCATTTTGTTACACATACCTTTGCGGGTAGTCAAAGAGTAATTGCTATGCAAGGAAGACATACCTCAACATTGAATACATATTACATAGTAACATTTTTGTGGTGTGATATGTGTGTTATGTGTGTTATGTTTACCATTGCTCTCTACCGGTACTTGGTAGTTGTCGTGACTGTGGCTCATACTAAACTAACCCAGTTGCATGGACGACACAGCAGTGATGCTACACATTATCTGTAATAAACTGGTACACTTGCAAGTACAGGTCAATCCCAAGGTCAGGAGATTCACACAACGGATCTACAGTTTGTTGCAATCTTAGCACTGCTCGCGCCGAGATTGGACTTGACACTTCACTTACGTCCACAGTCCCTGAAGCAGACTCGTTCCACTCGATGCCATCTACTCCTGAGGTAGACACACTGTCTGCCTCTCGGAAGATGTTGTTCATGGCTGTCAGGTATGTGTTGGCGAGCTCCAGACTGCGCCCCACAAACAGTTGTACAGGCGTTTGATAGTGCTCAGTTCTCAGGCCGTGATTGTTCCATTGGGCAACAAAGGCCTGCAATTCCCGATTAATACGGGGCAGAAATACGTAGTGCAGTGCCCACATGTGGTTCTGATTGTTTATATCAAGGGAACCTTGATGTTCTAGGAAATGGAACAGGTCATAGTAGAGATTGGTGGCCCAATTCCAGGTGTCCACCCACACACGTTCAATGCGCTGGTTGTGCACACTGGTGCCTCTGATTGCAGATCCTCTTCCCCTTCCTTGTAGCAACTCCATTAGATCGCAGATATCATTATTTTCGCCACCATGGTCAACTCGCACCCTTGATGGTAAACCATAGATGCTCGTGGCTGCGAGAAAATGCCTCAGTACAGTGGATTTCATGTCGTTGGGGGATGCTTGCAGAAAAACAAGCAACCGACTAAATCCATCAATTCCTCCATGAATCACAAATTTCCACCTGCAAAAGACATTTTGTGTCTTTCACCAAGAATTAACACAGTACTTACTAGTTTTAGTGTCGGCATTGTACCAGTGCATTCTGTTCATGGCCACTAATATTGCCACTGTTTCTTTAGTAATATTACTTATGGAATATATTGTAGTTATGCATGTACAACTATGAGTTATAATTATGATAATATAACAATGCCAGATTTATGCAACAAGGCCTTGACTAATACAACACTATTATCATTACATAACGTTACTAATTTCCTGTGATTTACATAATCTAGAATACACATTATTTATTTAGATTATTTTACGTTATCTACGTTGCTGTCACGCAACGTTTGTTTTTCAAAGTTTGTAGATTGTACACGCACCTGATTAGCTTATGGTTGCCGTCTATGTGCCAGATAGAGTTAGGGCCAGCAACAGTGTATGTGCGACGCTGAATGGTCATTGCAGCCCTGAGAGCAATGCCTCCTTGATCCACACGCATCATGCTACCTCGCACCCGCCACCTCTGCACATTGATGCCCTGTGAGAATAGTCTTGCTTTTACAACATTTGGACCAATTCGTTGATTCTCACCAATGCAGTTCTTCACAGTCCTGTCAAGCTCGTCATCAGGCATGCGAGTGAATCCTCCCCTCAGGTTCAAGCCACACGTCCTGCAATTGTTGAATGTTTTTTAATAGACAATACTTATTTAGTCACCATGTAATTAGGAGTTCATTTAATGACTTTTAAGATGCATGAATAATAGTTTGAATGCTATACATGATAAATGTATAACATTAGTGAGGTCTGAACTGTTTCATACCGTATTTTTTGGGTCTTAATACACACCATTGGTATCGTACTTGTTGAGTGGTCAGGCGTAATTTAGAATTAATATTAATTCCTCACTTTTGTATGACATACTATTTATTTATATTGAAATCATGCGAAAAGCACATATATTTGGTTATTTATCATGTGTATATAGTTATTAATTTATGATTGTGACATGAATGCATATATCTGCTTTATTTCATTGTCAACATGGCAGGAACAGGAAATATGTGTGCGTGCATGCCTTTGTGTCCCAAAGATAACATAAAATAATATTTTATTCAGAAACCATATATATATGTATATTGCATTAATATTGACCGGGAAAATGAGTAGTTTTTACAGTAGTTATTTTGAAACAGGTTCACTGCTAGATTAAATTTAATGTAAAATACAAAAAATAAAGGATCTGAATAAGTTAATTTGTTAGTGACATAAATATTTCTTCACAGGATTACCTTAACCTCCGTTTAACAGTCCTCACAGAGACGCCGAGCAGCTGGCTCATGCGTGATGCAGTAAACCCACATTGGAACAAGAAACGAAGCTGTTGATTACTAATGGCAAATCTTGGGGCACCTCGCATTGATCTTGGTCTCTCGGTCCTTTCAGAATGGTAACCTCTCCGCACTGCAAAATGCATGAATAGCAGGAGACGACCAACCACACTGAGATATTCATGTGATTATATGGTTGATGTGTCATCACATTAAATGAAAGTATGTATGTATATAATATACAATAAAATATAATAATTGTATTTGTTAATATTCTTTCTGTACCATGTTATGTATTGTATGTAGGTGTGGATGAGTTGTAATAGAATAAAATTACTTGTATTGTTATAGCTGAGTAAAGCTTATTATTATAATTGTATTATTATTGTGTGGAAGTGAGTTGGTAACCTGAAATATTTATGATGCATGTTCTTGATTAGAGAAGTAGACACAAGTTTACAGCTTCAACATGCAGCACCACCAGGATACACATGTATAACACTACTTTTACCGAATAACCTTTGACAAATGAAAGCTAACACACTGTGATTAGCAACATACAGTTTCCTTTCAATTCATATCACACTCGGTATGTAAGACCAATACACATCGTCATTGAATAGTTTGTGTTCGAATTCACTTTCAAAGTTACTTAATTTATTTTCTTACCTTGACTTTCAACATTTCCTTTCCTAAATTCTTCTATGATTGGCCCCAGAGACTGCAGTAATTCTTCAGCAGCACTCTCTGGTAACAAAGTTCCATTTGCCCTCCTTGTATGCCTCTCTAATGCTTCTAATCTATAAGAGAAATGTTTATTTCAGGTTATATACATGAAAAGGTTATATATTTGTATTAACTGTTATTTATGATTACATTGATTATAATATTTATATTGCATATTTAGTAGGGCGGGACTGTTAGGAAATGCCACTTTGTTTTAACTGTAGTAACTGAATCACCACTAAATGATAGTAGGGTTAACTACCGGGTAACAAAGTTTGGCCCCAAACCCGACAGTCAACGTATACAACTGTGGTGTAAAAGCAATTGCAGAGACGGTTGGGGGCCTACCATAAACGATATCACGCTATTTTGCTCATTTTAGATCCCCCCCCAATTCCACTGCCGTGCTTAACCTTGAAGCTTACCGAGTGATGCATGCAGCTCGAGTTGAAGCCGGTAGGTGGTCTGTTGTGGCAAGCCGGAGGCAGTCATCGACGGTACGTTTAAATCGTGCCAAAAACAAGGTGGAATTAGAACTACTCTGTAGTCGCTCCTGTGCTCGCTGAATGCGGCGAGGAGGCATTTTGTAATGCACATTGAACATGATGTTGCCAGGGTAGACGAACTATAGAGTCTTCCCGCCTTAATACATTTAACTAAGATCCTTATTCATTGGTTCAACATCTGATTCATAGCTAAATGAGTCTTTATTGGTTGATACGTTAACGCGTTAAATTCTCCGATTCCTTACTGGTTGATACGTCAACTATTTGACCGGGTCCTGGTTGTGTTTGTAGGAATTGCATGAACTATATGAGCGGGTCCTGGTTGTGTTTGTAGGAATGGCATCAACTATTTGACCGGGTCCTGATTGTGTTTGTAGGAATGGCATGAACTATTTGAGCGGGTCCTGGTTGTGGTTATACGAATGGCATCAACTATTTGACCGGTCCGGGTTGTGTTTGTAGGAATGCCATCAACTATTTGACCGTGTTTTGGTTGTGTTTGTGTGAATGGTATCAACTATTTGACCGGGTCCTGGTTGTGTTTGTAGCAATGGCATCAACTATTTGACATGGTTCTCATGTTTGTAGGAATGTCATCAACTATTTGACCGGGTCCTGGTTGTGTTTGTAGGAACGGCATGAACTATTTGACTGGGTCCTGTGTGTGTTTGTAGGAATGGCATCAACTATTTGACCGGGTCCTGGTTGTGTTTGTAGCAATGCCATCAACTATTTGACCGGGTCTTGGTTGTGTTTGTGAGAATGGCATCAACTATTTGACCGGATCCTATGTGTGTTTGTAGGAATGCCATCAACTATTTGACCGTGTCTTGGTTGTGTTTGTGAGAATGGCATCAACTATTTGACCGGGTCCTGGTTGTGTTTGTAGGAATGTCATCAACTATTTGACCGGGTCCTGGTTATGTTTGTAGGAACGGCATGAACTATTTGACCGGGTCCTGTGTGTGTTTGTAGGAATGGCATCAACTATTTGACCGAATCCTGGTTGTGTTTGTAGGAATGCCATCAACTATTTGACCGGGTCCTGGTTATGTTTGTAGGAATGGCATGAACTATTTAACCGGGTACTGTGTGTGTTTGTAGGAATGCCATCAACTATTTGACCGTGTCTTGGTTGTGTTTGTGAGAATGGTATCAACAATTTGACCAGGTCCTGGTTATGTTTGTAGCAATGGCATCAGCTATTTGACCGGGTTCTTATGTTTGTAGGAATGGTATCATCTATTTGACCGGGTCCTGGTGGCCTAATCTGGAGAACCTGTTTGAGAATGACGTTCCCGTCTACCGGTTCATCCAGAAGCCCAGTGACCTTGTGTGGGTCAACGGCAGCACCGTCCACTGGGTTCAAGCCATTGTAAGTGACCACAGCCGGCTTATGTAATAATTATATTGTTTCTCTAACTTTGGAGCTTTGTAAGTGCATGCCCAGAGGTGCCAACAACGTCCACTCCCCTGTTTCTAGGTTGCCTAGCTTCCAGGCCTCTTATTTAGCAATTGGCTGTGTACTTCGAGAAAACACACACGTAGTTATTTAGAGTTACTTTCGTTTCTACGGTGTACAGATTATGTTGTCAGTCATTCCCCTACAAAACACCTTTTAACAATTTTGCAATTTAATACCCTCTTTGTCATGTCAGGTCAAATATTATGCATAATTTTTTTTTCAGTGCTAGGTTATCCAAGTTTAAATATGTTGATGATTAACATGTCGCAGCAAACTGGTTATTACGCCACTCATGAGAGTCAAAAATAGCTGTCTAAATCACATCAACGTCTCCCTTATAATTATTCTTTCAACGTCCGGGATATTTTCCTTGACAAATAATGCTAAAGTAATGCAATACTAAATGATGGTATGAGCATTGGTTTTTCCACATATCCCAATACATTTTTTAAAAATAATCTTTGCTTAGTTTTACCAATGAATAAAAAATACTGATATTTCAACAAATGAGGTGTGATTTTAATGCTTACAATCTGTTGTATCCAGAAAAAGGTGTAATACTATATTTTACAATTGTTCAACTTAATACACACTTTGTCATGTCTGGTGACACACTGTGTAGAAAGACGACTCATTATGCCAATAATATCTATACAAATGTTGCAATTTAATACCCACTTTGCCGTGGAACGTCAGACATGTACAGAGACGAATCTTTCTGCCTTCCATTGACACGTGACATGACAGTATCGGTTTGTGTGTGTGTTGACAGGGCTGGTGCAACAACATCGCGTGGAAAGTGGGACAGTTGACCTTCAAGCAGTACATGCTGTCAGCCGAGCGCTACGAATACAACAAGCTACAGCTGTGCAAGTCGCTAGTTCCCATGGTGCAACAGTCGTGGAACCTCGCACGCAACGTCCACGTCACCGACGCGAGACTCTACAATCTCATCAAGACATGTCTGTGTCACTCTCTCCGACATAGTACCGTCATCATCGACTACGCCCACTCTCTAGGCAAGGAGGTGAAGTTCTGCGGACACACAGAGAATGAGGCGGCGCACTACTGCAGCAACTGCGAGGTTGGTGTCACACGAAATGATACATCATGTAAATTTTATATACAAAAAATCTCATTTATGATATATAAAGGGGTCTTCTCGTGAATGTAGTTTTTGTATTGGTTCAAACCACCACCAGTACCTGGTGTTGGGGCTTTAGGTTTTGAGTGATCCGAAATCTTTGTGAACATATACGGCCATTTTGTGAACTTATGCGACCATCTTTGTGAACTTATGTGATCATCTTTGCAAACTGATGCAACCATCTGTGTGAACATATGTTACTATATTTGTGAACTTATGCGACCATCTTTGTGAACTTGTGTAACCATTTTTGTGAACTGGTGTGACCATCTTTGTGAACTGGTGCGACCATCTTTGTGAACTTATGTGACCATCTTTGTGAACTGATGCGACCATCTTTGTGAACTTATGCGATCATCTTTGCAAACTGATGCAACCATCTGTATGCACTTATGTTACTATATTTGTGAACTTATGCAACCATCTTTGTGAACTTGTGCGACCATCATTGTGAACTTGTGCAACCATCTTTGTGAACTTGTGTGACCATCTTTGTGAACTGGTGCGACCATCGTTGTGAATTGATGTGACCATCTTTGTGAACTGATGCGATCATCTTTGTGAACGTTGCGACCATATTTGCAAACTTATGCGACCATCTTTGTGACAAAAAGAATTAGAACACCTTTGGGTGGCCAGTATGTTACAATAGATATAGTCTACACTGCATATTATGATTTTATAATAACAACAAACAGACAATCTCCCTTTATATCGTCAAAAATGTTATGATCATAGAAATCACTTCTTTTGAAAAAGTAATTAAAATAATATCATTTCTGAAATGATTTCTTTTGTTGTAGTGTATTTACAATGCGTATTTATATTTTTTTTCATAACTGTCAGGACTTTACATGAAATAGCCAATCAGATTTCTGAATTTGATGTCATATGACGTGAGCTTGGCATTGCTACCACCAGGTGGAGGTGTTCAACATCCTGTTTGTGATTGAGCAAGACAGAAGCACGTGGTCGAGTGTCTTGAGTGTGCGAGACGCGCCAGTAACATCCTCGATGGCTTCGTTGTTCTCAGTCCGTACAAGATGGACGACCTAAAGAGTGTCTACGACAACTTTCACCTCAGTACTGCTGCCACGACAACTGGTACTGTCGCTACGACGACTGGTACCGCCCCCACAACAACTTGTACTGTCGCCACGACCGGCACTGCGGTGAGGATTTCTCCTTGTTCTTGAGCTTGTGTTGAAGTCTCCCTCCTCTGTGGCCTATTCTCTATCAGCTGACTCTGTCATCACCCCCTCTCTCTTTCGCTCTCTCACTCTCGCTCGCTCTCTCACCCTCCCATCCTCCCTCTCTTTCCCTCCCTCCATCCCTCCCTCACTCTTTCTCCCCCTCGCTCCCTCCATCTCTGACTTCATGCCTCCTTCCGTCACTCACTCTCCCTCTATCTCTCTCTCCCCTCTCTCCCCACCTCTCTCCCCCCTCTCTCCCCCGTCTCTTACTCAAGTTAGATAGAATAACATACATACATATATTAGCTAAATTTATATATACATATGGCCCTACATGAATACGTACCAGGCCCGTTGTGTGGTTGATTTTTGGGGAACGCCGTCTCACATAGCAGCTTACATAATCCTTATTTAATAATTATACACAACTAATATTTACAAAAGAATACATAATTATAATCACTGTTTTCTGTTTTCAGACTGCAGCACCACAGCCAGACACACAGTGTAGTTAACTCAGTGTCAAGACAGTCTTCATGCTGCAGCTACAGACAGACTTCAGACTCCAGCACCACAGCCAGACACACAGAGTAGTTAGCTCAGTGTCAAGTCAGTCTTCATGCTACAGCTACATATGTACTTCAGACACCAGAACCACAGCCAGACACACAGGGTAGTTAGCTCAGTGTCAAGTCAGACTTCATGCTACAGCTACATATGTACTTCAGACACCAGCACCACAGCCAAACACACAGGGTAGTTAGCTCAGTGTCAAGTCAGTCTTCATGCTACAGCTACATATGTACTTCAGACACCAGCACCACAGCCAAACACACAGGGTAGTTAGCTCAGTGTCAAGTCAGTCTTTATGCTACAGCTACATATGTACTTCAGACACCAGCACCACAGCCAAACACATACGGTAGTTTGCTCAGTATCAAGTCAGTCTTTATGCTACAGCTACATGTGTACTTCAGACACCAGCACCACAGCCAGACACACAGGGTAGTTAGCTCAGTGTCAAGACAGTCTTCATGCTACAGCTACAGACATATTTCAGACTCCAGCACCACAGCCAGACACACAGGGTAGTTAGCTCAGTGTCAAGTCAGTCTTCATACTACAGCTACAGACATATTTCAGACTCCAGCACCACAGCCAGACACACAGGGTAGTTAGCTCAGTGTCAAGACAGTCTTCATGCTACAGCTACATATGTACTTCAGACACCAGCACCACAGCCAGACACACAGGGTAGTTAGCTCAGTGTCAAGACAGTCTTCATGCTACACCTACAGACGTACTTCAGACTGCAGCACCACAGCCAGACACACAGGGTAGTTAGCTCAGTGTCAAGACAGTCTTCATGCTACAGCTACAGACATATTTCAGACTCCAGCACCACAGCCAGACACACAGGGTAGTTAGCTCAGTGTCAAGTCAGTCTTCATACTACAGCTACAGACATATTTCAGACTCCAGCACCACAGCCAGACACACAGGCTAGTTAGCTCAGTGTCAAGACAGTCTTCATGCTACAGCTACAGACATATTTCAAGCTCCAGCACCACAGCCAGAAACACAGGGTAGTTAGCTCAGTGTAAAGTCAGTCTTCATGCTACAGCTACATACATATTTCAGACACCAGCACCATAGCCAGACACACAGGGTAGTTAGCTCAGTGTCAAGTCAGTCTTCATGCTACAGCTACAGACATATTTCAGACACCAGCACCACAGCCAGACACACAGGATAGTTAGCTCAGTGTCAAGACAGTCTTCATGCTACAGTTACATATGTACTTCAGACACCAGCACCACAGCCAAATACACAGGGTAGTTAACTCAGTTTCAAGACAGTCTTGATGCTATAGCTACATACATACTTCATACTCCAGCACCACAGCCAAACACACAGGGTAGTTAGCTCAGTGCCAAGACAGTCTTCATGCTACAGCTACAGACATACTTCAGACTCCAGCACCACAGCCAGACACACAGGGTAGTTAGCTCAGTGTCAAGTCAGTCTTCATGCTACAGCTACATATGTACCTCAGACACCAGCACCACAGCCAAACACATAGGGTAGTTTGCTCAGTGTCAAGTCAGTCTTCATGCTACAGCTACATATGTACTTCAGACACCAGCACCACAGCCAGACACACAGGGTAGTTATCTCAGTGTCAAGACAGTCTTCATGCTTCAGCTACAGACATATTTCAGGCTCCAGCACCACAGCCAGACACACAGGCTAGTTAGCTCAGTGTCAAGACAGTCTTCATGCTACAGCTACAGACATATTTCAGGCTCCAGCACCACAGCCAGAAACACAGGGTAGTTAGCTCAGTGTCAAGTCAGTCTTCATGCTACAGCTACAGACATATTTCAGACACCAGCACCACAGCCAGACACACAGGGTAGTTAGCTCAGTGTCAAGTCAGTCTTCATGCTACAGCTACAGACATATTTCAGACACCAGCACCACAGCCAGACACACAGGATAGTTAGCTCAGTGTCAAGACAGTCTTCATGCTACAGCTACATATGTACTTCAGACTCCAGCACCACAGCCAAATACACAGGGTAGTTAACTCAGTTTCAAGACAGTCTTGATGCTATAGCTCTAGACATACTTCAGACTCCAGCACCACAGCCAAACACACAGGGTAGTTAGCTCAGTGCCAAGACAGTCTTCATGCTACAGCTACAGACATACTTCAGACTCCAGCACCACAGCCAGACACACAGGGTAGTTAGCTCAGTGTTAAGACAGTCTTCATGCTACAGCTACAGACATACTTCAGACACCAGAACCACAGCCAGACACACAGGGTAGTTAGCTCAGTGTCAAGTCAGACTTCATGCTACAGCTACATATGTACTTCAGACACCAGCACCACAGCCAAACACACAGGGTAGTTAGCTCAGTGTCAAGTCAGTCTTCATGCTACAGCTACATATGTACTTCAGACACCAGCACCACAGCCAAACACGCAGGGTAGTTAGCTCAGTGTCAAGTCAGTCTTCATGCTACAGCTACATATGTACTTCAGACACCAGCACCACAGCCAAACACACAGGCTAGTTAGCTCAGTGTCAAGACAGTCTTCATGCTACAGCTACAGACATACTTCAGACTCCAGCACCACAGCCAGACAAACAGGGTAGTTAGCTCAGTGTCAAGACAGTCTTCATGCTACAGACATACTTCAGACTCCAGCACCACAGACAAATACACAGGGTAATAAGCTCAGTGTCAAGACAGTCTTCATGCTACAGCTACATACATACTTCAGACTCCAGCACCACAGCCAAACACATAGGTTATTTAGCGCAATGTCAAGACAGTCTTCATGCTACAGCTACAGACATACTTCAACAGACAAGAAATGGTTTCAAATCATGACATCATCAGGCATCACTTACACGAAATCAAGATTATTGTAATTTATTTACTTTTGAAATGAACAGTTTTCTAACTTGTGAATGTGTTGGTGTGTGTCAGTGATAGTCAGACTGAAACTGTCTTACGATGGACTTCCGTTCAGTCGTGCTGTGTCTATCTGATGGTGGTATTAATTTCAGTCTCATTAGTGTGGGTTAGACTTGTGTTGTACTTTACAGGATTGTGACACATGACTGAACATTTCCAAACGGACAGCTCCATCAGACAAGAAATGACTTTATCTCCCGTATGACCAGTGTCTATTGTATGCGTCACTCCATGTGGATATATAACAGATATGCTCATGGTTTATAAAGACACCTCCTCTCAGCCTATTGTTTTCCTGCCAATATTGATGTATTGAATTATGTCTAATGGTGAAGTTTGTTTTTGCTTTCCCCACTGATGGATGTAAAAGGTAGAATTAAAAGTGTTGTAGTTAATTATCCCATATAATGCTGATTAAATGTGTGGGTAGGTTACCTGTCCCAAGAGGACAAGGTAGTTTTTTTTTATTTGTTTGCTTGATGAAAGTTTTCTATAATAAAAATAAACATATGTACATTGAAATTTGCATAACAGAGAAGATTGTCAATCAAAGTGGTTGGTTAATAAAAAAAAAATTATGTTGTAGACAACTGAATATGTTACATTCTCACTCACAGATCTGTGTCACTGAAACTGTTTGTTTTGTTCAATCATGTCAACGTATGTTATTTTATGTTTTTTATTTGACATGTTCTCTTCTCCTATGTCTGAATGTTTGGCTGATTTCTAGGAAAATTTTTGTAAATGAGAATTGTGAACGATTGATAAGGTATTGTATTCATGTGTCATCTTCAGGTGAGACATAAAGGGTGCTGCAGCAATTGGTAATGTAAGATCTCTGCTGTTGTCACAGACGTCATATTTAGTGAGATGTCTTCACTCACAAAATGAAGCAGCCCTTTCAGTGGTGATGTTACCCTTGCGAGTCAGAGGCCACCGAGTGTGTGCCAGTGCCCTTTGCCAAACACATCAAAACGTGTTTGTCATTTGCTTCAGTGGTCACATTTCTCATGAAATGTTGTATTTTAAATAACTTTTATAAGTCAAAAATGGTAGTCCCAACTTCACCAAATTGTCAGAGTAGTGTTTGTATTAAAAGAAAGTTAATTTGTTAATTAGTTGGTATCAGTAAAATGGTTCATGGACACGCATGAACATAGGTATCGGGAGTGGACCGTGGCACCTGAGAGAAAAAGCACTTATCCTGCCTCCAAGTTAGCATATTAATTCTTCATATTGTATCATCAGAGTCGGTCACAATGTCAACATGTTAGTCCAATAATATCCAGTCTAGAATTGCGACATGGTGGAATGGTTTCTAAGCTACACTGCAGAATGTGTGTATAAATTTATAACAAAAGCTGTTTTATTTTGACGAAAGAAAACGTTATAACTGATTGAAGTTTAGACGCATGTAGTGCTGTACCGTTGGAGGAAGTATTCAGAAAATCACCGAACTAACATTTTATTTAATGTTATTTCCAGTCAACCTCTCGACCTGTTGGTGAAAGGTGTGCTTTGTGTATGTAAGTACCAGTGAGTGTTGTTAAAATTATAAGCATGCTGGTAAGCATATTTATTTTCGTTAAATGATCTCATTGTATGTCGCCATTAATGTGAAATTGCATCCGTCGTCAAATTTCTTTAACATCACAGAGATTACGGAGCTAGATTTGAGTGAATAAAGTGTTTTCTACAAATTGAAATACCTGGTAGTCATGTTTTGTTTTCCTTGTGCACCTAAGGAACAACAAGCCAGTGTCAATTGTTGGCGCCATTATAGTATCTTGATCTTAAACTGCTAACAGGGGAATGTCATTCCTTTCAAGTTACCACTGCAAGAGTGATTAATTCCCTTTGTGCTTTTATTCCTTTGGGCCGAAGGTTCAATGGACTTACGCTATCACTCGGCTGTCTGCCATGTGCCGTTAGCTGCCATATCTCGGAAACCGTTCAGCAACTTTTTCTCTAATTTTGCATAGACATCCTTGGGTACTGCCACTATGCACACGAAATCTGTATTTCATTGTATCATTCTAACCCCCCAGGATCCCCCAAACTGATAAATTTTCAAATTTTGCCTGTTTTTTTCAAAAACTCTTCAATAACTTTTTCTCTGATTTTGCATAGATATTTCATGTGGTAGTGCCACTATACACATGACATCCCTATTTCTCTACTGCACTGGCAGAACCTGGGCAGCTGTAAGCCTCTTTATTGCACAAGCCTAAGCCCACTGCCGGCCATTGTCCAAGTGTCAAACAGAATGCCTCCATGTGGACTGTGATTAATGTGTAATGGGAATCCCTTCTGCACTGGCATAACCTGGGCAGGCAAGTTTATGATACTGACTTGCTTGTATGCACCAGGCCAGGTAAATTATCATGTATCCCTGTTCCCCATGCTGCTGCCACAGATTTCACCATTTCTGGGTGCCTGTAGGTTTTAAGCTGTATCTTCAAAACTATTTATTTTCTATAATTGCAAGTTGTGTTTATTTTGATGTTCATTTAATTATCTTTAAAATGGTTTGACTGTGGTATCTAGTGAATTGGAGCACACACATTAAATATATATCAAATAAAATTTCTAACAATATATTGGTATTATAAAAAAGGTGACAAACAAATTAGATAACAAATCATTGTCAAACCTGTATTACATGTTTATATACCCATATATTACTTATTGTAATGTCGTCTGGGGAAGGGCCCCGAATATATACCTTGCTAAAATTCATTTACTCCAAAAACGAGTTTTGCGTGTAATAAGTCATGTAGGATTTATTGATCATACGCAGCCTTTATTTACATCTTATCAAATAATGAATATTTATGACGTAAATAAATATTTATGCTGTATTCTAATGTACAAGCATAATAGGGGTATATTGCCAGATATATATCATGATGTATTTGTCCTGCAAATATCCACACATAAATACAATACAAGGCAGGAAGTAACATATAAAATACCATACTGCCATACTAATTGTAGACAACTGTCTTTGGCTTATGTTGGTCCTAAAATCTGGAATACATTTATTACAAATAACTATTTACAATATTGTACATCTCTTCATATGTTCAAACAAAGGACCAAGCGTCTAATTCTAGCGAACATATGCTAAATGCTGCTTTAATGTAATTTTGTCATGTTAAGATGTACCCGGTGTTCAGTGTTAGGTACTCGTATAATGTTGTCGTGTTAAGATGTACCTGGTGTTCAGTGTTACGGTACTCGTATAATGTTGTCATGTTAAGATGTACCTGGTGTTCAGTCTTACGGTACTCGTATAATGCATTATTAAATAATTAGTTAGTTTATTATGAAGATGTTTATGTGTTATTTTTATTTATTTTTTTATTTTATTTTTTTATTATTATTATTTTTGTACACGAATCATAGTTTTTCATTGCAAATATGACATGAATAAGGAACACAAGCAATGTGTTGCTTCGTTCCATTTGTTACGTAATGTATACGTGTTTCATATTACTGCTACATCTGTGCTATACTTAACATTATGTATCAATAAAGATTATTATTATTATTGGTTAAAGATATATTGTCACCAAGCTCTGTGTCACGTTGATGTATGTGTTGACATTGTGATCACTGGTATTTGGACACATGAAACAACTAAATGTCAACCATTAGAAGAGTTGACATAGTGTTAGAATACTTACCAAACAATTTGTTATAATAAAAGACTCAATTTTCATATAACAACACATAATGAACAGTCTCATGTTCGAATATTTCACTTCCAGGTGTATCTTCACTGGCATGTATACAGTCTCCACTAAACATGTAAACATTTTACTTCCATCGTAACCCTTAATGATCTGTAACTATGATTCACCAAAAACCATTTGATTAATAATTACAAACTCACAATATAGTCCAAAGGACTTCAGGGCATCTTGGCCCATTTTGAGTTACTTTATACTCACCCAACTCTAAACTTGTCCGCGGCAGCATGAGTAGAGTCTTAGACCACTTTATACTCACTCAACTCTAAATTTGTCCGTGGCAGCATGAGTAGAGTCTTAGACCACTTTATACTCACTAATTCGAAACTTGTCCGCAGCAGCATGAGTAGAGTCTTAGACCACTTTATACTCGCTCAACTCTAAACTTGTCCGCGGCAGCATGAGTAGAGTCTTAGACCACTTTATACTCACTCAACTCTAAACTTGTCTGCGGCAGCATGAGTAGAGTCTTGGACCACTTTATACTCACTCAACTCTAAACTTGTCTACGGCAGCATGAGTAGAGTCTTAGACCACTTTATACTCACTCAACTCTAAACTTGTCCGCGGCAGCATGAGTAGAGTCTTAGACCACTTTACACTCACTCAACTCTAAACTTGTCTGCAGCAGCGTGAGTAGAGTCTTAGAGCACTTTATACTCATTCAACTCTAAACTTGTCCGCGGCAGCATGAGTAGAGTCTTAGACCACTTTATACTCACTCAACTCTAAACTTGTCCGTGGCAGCATAAGTAGAGTCTTAGACCACTTTATACTCACTCAACTCTAAACTTGTCCGCAGTAGCATGAGTAGAGTCTTAGACCACTTTATACTCACCAACTCGAAACTTGTCCGCAGCAGCATGAGTAGAGTCTTAGACCACTTTATACTCACTCAACTCGAAACTTGTCCGTGGCAGCATGAGCAGAGTCTTAGACCACTTTACACTCACTCAACTCTAAACTTGTCTGCAGCAGCGTGAGTAGAGTCTTAGAGCACTTTATACTCACCAACTCGAAACTTGTCCGCAGCAGCGTGAGTAGAGTCTTAGACCAATTTCTACTCACTCAACTCTAAACGTGTCTGCGGCAGCATGAGTAGTGTCTTAGACCACTTTATACTCATCAACTCGAAACTCCTCCGCAGCAGCATGAGTAGTCTTACACCACTTTATACTCACTCAACTCTAAACTTGTCCGTGGCAGCATGAGTAGTCTTAGACCACTTTATACTCACTCAACTCTGAGCTCGTCTGCAGCAGCATGAGTAGAGTCTCAGACCACTTTATACTCACTCAAATTTTATGTTTCTTGAGAGGTAATGTAAACAAATATTTAAATAAGCCAAGAAACTGGAATGTCGTTGCATTCAAGGAACCCTGTAATGTTGGTTCACAACCAGGCAGCTTCAGTGGCAATGTATGTACTGTATAAGCTTGTAGTTTGATATCTGTATTGTCATGGAGATGATATTTCCTGCCGAACTGCATTTAATTTGACTTCTAACTTCTTTACATTCATCATACTTATTAATAATGCTAATGTTGGTTCACAACCAGGCAATGTCACTGGCAAGGCAGTCATGTGTTTTTTCATCTGATTACCTGTTGTTTCATGCACTCGATTTCAGTTATGATAAGTGACATGTTGTGAATAGATTTGTAGTTTGATGTGCGTGTCGCCAGGGAGATGACGGTGTGAAATAATAACCAGTATCAACATGCCACAGAAACTGAAGGGCAAACTCATGTATATTGTCAAAAGTTAGTACAGTGCTCTCGGGCTATCTTGCTGGACATTCTATGTTAGCCTTCTTCTTCTGTGTGCTGTATCTGTCACAAGCATTGGTAGATCATGGCCCTCCAAACCACATGGTCATTTTGTAGTTTATAGCAGTTCTGTTGTTAGCCTTGGTGCATTATATTGCATTTGCAAGTTAGTGGCTAATTTAGTGGAGAAAAAGATAATCATTAGCCAGACCACGCCAAGGTCTGCAGCTACCAGAGAGTATAAATTATGTGCAAAATCTAAATAAATTGTTGACCATATAGTTTGCAAAGCAACATATTGGTTCCAATTACATTCATGATCGATCTGAATAAAATATATCTAGGTCTCGGGTCCAAAGTGAATTCGACTGCCTTCTAGCAGGCTACTCAGGGTGGACAAGCTAACACCCCATTAGGGGTACATTCTTACATGCAAATGGGTAGTTTTATAGTTTTCTGTGCTACCTGCAGTTCCTTGAATGTTTCTCTGTGTACATTGACGACTGTGTGTGTAGAATAAAGAGTGAGCGACACAGGAGAAGATTGACTTCATGCTGAGTCTGCCGTGTACCTCCTACTTGGTTGGGGTGACTTGTTATGGGTGTGTTTCTTGTCTTCTAGCAGTTGTTAGATGGCTACAGTGGACACATGAAAGTCCTAAAGGACTAGTTTGCATTGTCCACTCATTACCTGTTCATAATGGTACCTGGCCATAATGGACATATTGCTCAGTCTACACAATGTCTACTACGGACAAGTTTTACTGTGTGTTGATAGGATTGTGCTAGACTCACAGCTAACTGCTCATTAAAATACTTGCAGGAGTCGCTTTTCAGACATGTTATTTGGATTCCATTTGGCAAAAATCCCAAAATAAAATAACCTTACTCATCCACAGCGAATTGTTGTTCTTGCTAAACCATCCTCACAACCCAGAGGGTATATCATCATGCTAAAATGCTGAAGTTAATCCAAGCCAATAACCTTGTTACCTTAAAGATTTTATTTTGTTTGGGTTTTGGCCATGCAGTTGTGGCTGATATTACATGTAATGGTTAGGAAGTAGTAGTTAATATGTCTTAAAGTGATGACCATGAGACAAAAGGAAGGTGGTGAATTTGAAATGGCAACGTTTTCGGTGGCCTGACCCAAATACTTTGTGTGAGTTATTTGTCTAAACATGTTGTTGAGTTGTGCAGTTTATAGCAAAGATGTCCAAGTGTCGTGTGTGGCAGGTTCAAATCCTGCCTGTGTTCAACATCCAAACACAACAAGTTGTGCACATACACTGATTCCATTCAACAACTTCAGCAGCATTTTATAGCATCACCAAGTGGCATGGATATTTTATTTCCACCTATACTGGAAACTGTAGACGAAATTAGCATGATACTCTTAAATAATTATATAAAAAGTAAACCTGCCTATGGTCTTGCATAACCCACAAAAGATATAGGGTGATATACTTACGTGTTTACGATATGTTGGTCTTTTCTACACCGTCTTTCAACAACCTGTGAAAACCTGTACTGTAGTCAACCAGTCTCCTCTAGAGGGCGTCACAGTGTGTTTATTATATAGGAACCAGTGGGTCCAATGACAAAGTGTATACACTGCCTACACTGCCTGCTCGGCATCTCTCACACGCCTGACTGGGAAGCAACTCCGGCCGCTGGGAGCAACATCCAGTGGGTTAGAGATAGAGAGGACCACCCCTGTCTGGGATCTTTTACTTCAGCAGGCACAAACACCAGATAGAATGGACCAACGGCTTTTAGTGCCTCTTCCGAAAAGCACCGCTCCCCACTATGAAAACATTTCAAAAGATCAAAGTAATGTAACGGAAGGTTGGTCCCACGATAATAGGGAAGCTTTGAGCAACTCGTGTAACGCTGTTAATACTTAACCGATGTTTGTTATTTTGTCAAAGTCTCTAGAAGCAGGCTTTGATACTTACAACTCCACGGCCATTTGTTTCATTACAGACGATTAACGGTGCGCAAAATTACGATGGGACGCGTTTTAACCGATAACTTATTTTCGAGTAGAGCTCTAGATATATATATATATATATATATATATTGTGTTTAGTTGTTTTCTTTATACAACTAGCATAAGTAATGCAATGTTGTTGACAAGGCAACGGCATGTTAACAGTAAGGGATATATGTTCTGTCAATCCCTGAAATAAATATTGACAGGTATTACTCGATCTAATTTCCGATAACACTCGTTTTACATGTACTGGTTAAACTGTTCCTGTAAACATGGAACGCGCCACTCTCCAGAACAACGATGCTGTTTTTCTCATCAGTATCCATATACTGTTGGCATCGGCGCGAGGGTTTCACATCAGGGCAGCAATCTGCTTTTCATATATTGCAAACATGTAAGCCTAACCCACTCAGTGGGCAACGCTCAGTATAGCTCAATTTCCTTTATTGTGGGACGGACGCACACGACACGTGCACGTTATAGTTATTTTTATAGTCGAATAAGCTTCCGTAACAAACATACAATAATTTACGCACTATCCAAATAGACTATATGTGAATAGTGAGTAAATTACAGTACATACGCATAGTATGCTCTTCGTTTTTTTTTAGAAAACGCCGCCAGTGCCAAAGTGTCCCGGGGAAAACTGTTAGAAAAATGCCGTAAACTCTGACAAGCGTCATCGACATTTCCGTGAGACCTGGCTGCAGAATCCATAAAATGGAACACTTCATAAAAGAAGTCGCGAAGACCACATATAACCAGGACCCAGAAGAATGTGGCTCCATAGGCGCGGGAACAGTGGGGGCGTGGGGGGGGGCAGCTGCTCCCTCTGGAATATCTCCGGGGGGCAGACATGGTTCGGCCCCCCATGAAATGTGAGCCTGAATGTTTTTTTTGTGGCGAACGTCAATATCGGGTGGAAATGTATTAATGTGTATTTGTGTCGACTGTGAAAGGTGTGCAATAACTGGAGGCCAGACATGGCTTTATGCCCCCATCCCAGTAATAAGCAGCGAGCCGGCGAAAAAATGTCTTGTCCAAAGCACCCCTTCTGTCTTCGGATGTCATAATTTCAGCCGCGAAAGCAGAGGGAATGTGGAGAAGGGAACTTGACAGCAGCGGCGCGACGGAAAAAGAACATTTTCAACAGCATTGCCCCCCCCCCCTTCTTTTTCTTTCAGACCTATTGTTTAGCAGTCCGTTTGCGCTCATGCATTGTGCCATTGCAAAAATGCGGACCAGTAGCTTTGTTGCCTGACCAGTAATAATAATAATAATAAAGGTTCTTTTACCGCGCGATCTCTAACTAATAGTTAATCAATGCGCTCACAATATAGAAACATTATAAAAACAATTAAAATAATGTATAAATTAGTTATAAATTAATTAATTTACACAATAAAAAATAGATAAATAAATTAACAAGAGTCACTAAAACATCATGTAAATAAATATTGCTACTGTCCACCATTAGTTTGTTTAAATAAATATGTCTTCAGGTGACGTTTAAATAAAAACACAGACGGAACATCTCGTAGAGTCAGTGGCAGTTTGTTCCATTTGGCCGGACCAGTTATGCCAAACGCTCGCTTGCCGATGGATTTTGATGCTCGTGGAACTGCAAGCTGAAGATGGTCATGAAGCTGCCGAAGACGAGGGTTGCGAGTTCGTGGATGTAGTAGATGTGCAAGGTACATCGGCGCCAAACCATGGAGCACCTTGTAAATATACACAAGTACTTTAAACACAATGCGTTGTCTGACTGGCAACCAGTGCAGAAGCGCCAGTACTGGACGGTAATTTGTCAGCGTGTTTCGATCCAAAGTCGGTTTTTTCAACAGCGGTGTTATGACAGCCTTCTTGAGTTCCCGCGAAACAGTAGCCGACTCGAAAGACATATTGATAAGATGAGTCAGTATTTGAATATGAGCAGGAAGAGTGCTCTTTAGTAGCGATGTAGGTAGAGGGTCCAAGCATGATGACTTGGGTTTAGCATCCTGGATGATTTTCTGCACTTCACACATACTTGCAGCACACATTTCAGTCATAGTATGTTCAACTACTCTCTGTGTCGCAGTTTCGATGTCGCTCATGTTTGTTTCCGAGGCATCAATTCCATTCATGATTTTCGCAATGTTTTCTTCAAAAAAGTTCAGAAACTGGCAGCATAATTTCTCCCTTGAATCAGTGTCAGGCAGTTTGGAAGATTCCACCTTTAGCAGGCTGTTCACGGCTTCGAAGGCTGTATTCTGATCGGCATCTTGGAGTAGACTCTGATAATGCTGAATTTTGGCTTGCCGTATCCTCGCGCTGACAGCATTACGATGATTCACGTATATTCTTCTGTGTATGTCTAATCCTGATGCACGCTAAATGTTTTCATTTTTGCGACGTAACTTTCGCATTGCATGTAATTCCTCGCAGTACCAAGGTGGAGTTCTTCTCTTGCGTGGCCGCCGTAGCATTGCCGGAGCAATTCTTCCAAGGCCGAAATAACAGCACACGTATATATATCAAGAATGGAATCCGGATCTGTGGATGATGTATCAAAGCCAGATAAGTTGGAATTGATTTCACTGGTCAGTGTTTTACAATCAACATGTCGAAGATCTCTTCTGGGTTGTAGTTTAGCCTGGGGGTAGTTCTTGTCGGCTGTGTGCTCGATAGAGAATGTTACTGATTTGTGGTCAGATATTTCGCTGCTGATCACGGACACTTTGCTGATGATAGGTTCGGTTGCCCGTGAGATGACAAGATCCAAAGTGTGACCAGCCTTGTGAGTTGAACAATCAACATGTTGGTGTAAATCATGTATCAGTAATAAATCCATGAACCGGGAGACCCCAGGTGCTGAACAAACATCAACATGCAGATTGAAATCTCCCGTGATGACAACTCTACCAGTAGCAGAAGCCAGGTTAGCAGTCAAATCATCAAATTCGTTCAAGAACACTGGTATAGGTGACGATGGTGGACGGTATATTGCAAGCACCGGTTTTGTGTACAATGCCAAGGCCACCACTTCTCTTTTCTTTTCTTCCAACTCCGAAAAATTAATAGCCTAGAGGACACAGGTTCATGACCGTAGCAGTGTCTTCCTCTTTTAACAACGTCTCTGTCAAAATGGCGACATCAGCCGCCGTGTCAATGGTGTGTTGGCTGACGAGGAATGCTTTGCCAAGAACTGAGCGTGTGTTCAGCAATAGGACATTTAATTCAGTTTCCCTCGCCGACCTCTGTACTGGAGTAAGGTTAGCCACATTCACGCCTGTTTGTTTACAAACAGACGCCTGCCGCGCAGAAACAACACACTTGATAGTACGGACCTTACGCACGCCGGCCCTGCAACCGCTCTTTGTTTTGTGTTGGCCACAATACCGCAATAAGTTCCAGTTCGTTGAAGATGGCCTTAGTGTTTCAATGCAGTTCCCGATGTTACGTACCATGTTTGCTGAATAACGCAGTGTCATGGCGCCAAGTTCAACACAAAGCATCCAGCTGTAGATGATTAAAACTCGCAATTTGTAGACAGGTAAATGCAGATAATATAAAATTGTTCAGATCGCCGTGATGCACAAACGTTCACAATAGTCCAGACTTACGTTGATAGCAAAATGATGATGATCAACGTTCCGAAATGCACAAAACAACACGTGCTTAAAAACTGGTGCTGCCACAAGGCGCGACCATCCGAGAATACCAGTAAGATGTTCAAGTTGCCGGTCGGATTGCTTGCTTATTTTTTGTCCTGAAATTAAAATCGTTATAAAATCGCAGGTAAAAGCTATTGAGGGGGCCACAACATAAAGTTAATTGCGTAATTTTGACAATATTTCCCAATTTGTTGAGCTGTATACTTTTGATATGTTATCTAGGATATATGCTTGCTTTTATAACTGTAAGAATTGCTTCTGTTGCAAGTTGCTCCAGCATGACCCTAGTTTGGTAATAAGAGTCATAGACTAACCACGCATATCGGTCGGTGAATGTCCGTCATTCATGACAACGATGTGCACCCCTCAAGGTAACAGCCTCAACCCAGTGCTGTTTATCATCTACCTCGAGGAGCGTACCTTCAAAACACTACTGTTAATTTCAAAACACTATCCCAACGTACTCTCAAGATACTACCCAATGTCAAAACACTACCATTATTATATTTTACCAGCCAACTATGCACGTTACTTATAGTAATCATCCTATACACTAAGGTCGAGTTCATAATCGTTGGAACCAATTAGGCAACGGGAATAAATATATATATACCGTTCTTTCTGCCTCACCGTTCGACTGTGAGAAGGCAGGCGATGACGTGCAATGTTCGATCTGGTAGTATTTGCAGAATAGCGCAAATTCGCGAGACGAAAACAGAGTCGCATTGTCACATCTACATTTTTCTGCAATACCGTGTCGAATCATCTGTGACTTGAGGGAATCAATTGTTGCTGCGCTGCTCAAATTCTCGAGTTTGTCGACTTCTATGTACTTGTAATAGTAATCCACATTGACCAAGTAGTTATTTCGTTCCCACTCGAGAATGTCCGCAGCTACTTCAATCCAAGGCAGATCGGGTGTTTTCGTTGGCCTGAGCGTTTCGGTTTGTTGCTTATTCTGGTGCGTATTACACGCAGCGCAATCATTCACGAGAGTTTCGATTTGTTGCGTCATCCCTGGCCTGTATAGTGCTTCCCGTGCTCGCTGCTTGCATTTCGTTATGCCCATGCGCGACTCGTGTATTTGTGCAAGCATGTTTGGCCTCATGCATGGCGGCACCACGATTATCATACCTTTGTACACTACACATTCATATACGGAGAGTTCGTCACGTATTGTCCAGTACATTCTGATTGTGTGCGGTGTTTCCTGCTTTGTGTATCTGGCCAGCCCTTGAGGACCATAGCGTGTAGCTCCTACAGTTCATTGGCTGTACATTCCTGGAACTGCTTATATCGTGTATGTGTTACGGCCTTGAAGTTGATCATATTGACCATGACAGGCTCAAAATCAGGTACTGTATCGGGCAGGTGGGCACGCCTCAGTGCATCTCCCATAGGGATTTCCTTGCTTGACTTGTATGTCACGTTCAGGCCGTACTGTTGCAGTCTTAGCAACATTGCTTGTAACCTCATGGGCGCTGATAGCAGTGGTTTTGTGCATATAGCCTGAAGTGGTTTGTGATCGCTCTCAACCGTTGTAGTTTTGTTTCTCCAAAGATGTGGCAATAGAATTTCTTGCAACTGTGCACGATAGCTAACATTTCCTTTTCCAGTTGAGCATTCCTCATCTCTGTTGGGTTGGTGTGAGCGCTGGACGACCGTCTTGTAGGAGGACTCCTCCTAGTACGTTGCTACTCGCATCACACTGTATTGTGACATATTTTGTCACATCGTAATACGCCAACACTGGCGCACTACAACAAAGTTCCTTCAGCTCTTCGAAGCTTCTCTGTTGTGGCTTGCCCCAGTGAAAATCGACGTCTCGTTTCATCACATCCCGAAGTGGAGCGTCCACTGTACTTATGTGTGGGATGAATTTCGATAGATATTGGACAAATCCAAGAAATCTGCGAACGTCTTCCTTGCTTTGGGGAACTGTCATTGTGTGTACTGCACGTACTTTCTCTTAATCTGGTTGCAAGCCCTGGCCTGTCACCAAGTGTCCAACGTATATTCACCTGGCTGTTTTATTTGACACTTGTCAAAGCTGAGCTTCATGTTCCAATCTGTCTCTACGACTTTCCTGATGATTTTGTCGTACTCCTGTGGCGTTTTGCCTGCGATCAGGATGGCGTCCATGATGGCCCGTGCGCCATCGATGTCTCCTAGCATGTCGTCAAAGATTCGTTGGTAAATCTATGGAGTCGACTTTATGCCAAACCGGAGGCGTAACCACCTATATCTTCCGATAGGCGTGTTGAAAGTCGTTACAAAACTTGATTCATAGTCGAGTTTGATCTGCAGGAATCCCGACTTTGCGTATAGTTTGGAGAACATTTTGGCACCTGGTATTGATGCTATCACTTCTTATAATGTCGGAATGGGGTAGTGCTCTCGTCTAATGGCTTTGTTGAGGTCTTTGAAATCGGAGCAGATCCTCAACTTTTCAATGCGGATCATAGTGATCATGGAATTAACCCAGTCAGTGGGTTCTGTCACTTTAGAAATGTGGCCATCAGTTTCCATTTCTTTCAGTTTCGTACGTATCTTTGCAAACAGTGCTTTTGGCTGACGCCTTGATCCCTGTTCAACTGGCGGTACAATAGGGTCGATCTTGAGGGAATACTTCCCTGTGAGCGTACCTGTAGTTTGCTTCAGGTACTTGTCAAGCTCGTTGGCGACAGTGTGTGTTCTCTCGATCAAGCCTAGCTGCATGCCCTGATAACAATGGTTTCTGGTATATATGTACGATGTAGTACTGTACCTTAACGCAATTGTTTTGTACCCAGTTGGGAGTGCGATACAGCCTTCTACCTTAATTGGGTGGTGAATGTATCAGTTGAACTTGCGAGCGGTCTTTATGATTGGGTGATTGCAGTGCATATCTCTGTACACGTTGTACGGCATCAGAGATTTCGTAGCGCCGGTGTCTATCTGTATTTTGATGTGTGTTCCGTTTACACCTATGCTTTCCCACCAGTCGTCGTCATCATCTGGGGGATTTTAACCATGGGCATATACAATGGAAATCTCTACAGAGTAAGGGGAGAGAGGACCACAAGTTTTTAGTTTTAGTTCAAGATACATTCCTTTCTCAACATGTGCTAGAACCAAACAGGGGTGAGAATGTGTTAGACATAGTTTTGTCGTCACAGAATGAATTAGTTGACAATGTCAAGATATATGAGCCACTGGGGAGTAGCGATCACAACCAGATACATTTTACCATCAAAGTAAAATCAGAAAGGAATAGCAAAAAGCAGTATAGGAGAAATTTCCATAAAGGAAGGTATAAGGACATGAGGAAAAATGTAGCAAAGATAGACTGGAATAAGACACTGAAAAATAAGACGGCAACAGAATGCTGGAATATATTAAAGAGTGAAATTAAGTGCATAATCGATAAATTTGTACCCTTCAAAAAACAAGGAAAACGGTCCAAAAAGAAACACTTATCGAAAGAAGCCATTAGAAAAATTAAGTATAAACAAATGATGTGGAAGTCATATAGATGTACTGGAAATGATGAAGACTACAACAGTTATAAAGAAGCACTTAACCAAGCTACAGCTGAAATTAGAAATTCAAAGAGAAGCTATGAACAACAATTAGCTAGTAATATAAAACATGACAGCAAGAGTTTATATGCGTATGTTCGAAGCAAACAGAAAGTTCAAGATAAGGTCGGTCCTCTAGAAGATAGTGCTGGAAATATAATATCAGAGGGATTCATAATGGCAGAAGACCTGAATGCGTACTTTAGTTCAGTGTTTACCAGGGAAGATATTAGTTCACTGCCAATACCAGAGGCTAAGTTCAAGGGGGCAGATTCAGACTATTTAGGACAATTAATTGTAACCCCGGAAATGGTAGCTAAGAAAATAAGGGCTATGAAGGATAATAAATCACCTAGAGTGGATGGTATTCCACTCAAACTACTATTGGAAATTGTAGAACAAATTAGCATACCACTTGCAACAGTTTTCAACTTGTCATTAGAAGAGGGAGTGGTTCCTTGAGAATGGAAAGAAGCAAACATTATACAGTTATTCAAAAAAGGTTCGAGAAACATGTCAGAGAACGATAGACCAGTGAGTTTAACATCAGTGATTTGTAAATTATTAGAAAGACTAATTAAAGATCACATGGTGGATTTTCTTGTTAAACAAAACTTGATAAACCCATTTCAACATGGTTTTTTTAAAGCGAGATCATGCTTAACAAATATGTTATGTTTTTTGGAAGACATCACTAAGTGGGTAGATGAGGGATCACCAGTAAATATCGTCTACTTAGATTTTCAAAAAGCTTTTGACAAAGTACCACATCAAAGATTAATGCTTAAATTAAAGGCCCATGGCATAGGAAATTGTATAATAAACTGGATAGAACAATGGCTGATTGACAGAAGACAACGTGTAGTAGTTGATGGGGAGGCTTCAAACTGGAAATCGGTATTGAGTGGGGTACCACAGGGATCAGTATTAGGTCCTATATTATTCTTAATATACATCAACGATTTGGATGATGAAATAACAAGCAAGGTGTTGAAATTTGCGGATGATACAAAAGTGTTTAGAAGGATTAAAAGTGATGGAGATAGACAGCATTTACAAGATGATCTTGACAGGTTGATAAAATGGTCTGAAAAGTGGCAAATGATGTTTAATTTTGGGAAATGTAAATGCCTCCACATAGGACATGGGAACGAAGAGGTAGAATATACAATGGGGGGTACTGTACTAAGTACTACTGTAAAAGAAAAGGACTTAGGGTTAACCGTTAGTGCTGATATGAAGATTTCAGAGCAGTGCGGAATTGCAGCTTCAAAGGGAAATCAAATCCTTGGATTAATTAGGCGAAACATAACGTATAAGGAAAAAGAGCTAATAATACCGCTGTACAACATAATAATTAGGCCTCATTTAGAATATTGTATTCAAGCGTGGAGGCCATATCGCAGGAAGGACATAGATATGCTAGAAAGAGTGCAGAGGAGAGCAACTAAAATGATACAAAATCTGAGGGATCTTAGTTATGAAATACGCCTAAAAATGCGGTTTAACAACACTAGAGACCAGGAGATTGAGAGGAGATCAGATAGAAGTGTTTAAAATATTGAAGAGTTATGAAAATATTGATACAAATATGTTTTTCTCAGTTAAGAAAGATAGAAGGACTAGAGGACATGATCTTGCATTAGCAAAGGAGCAGAGTAGATTGGATATAAGACAGTTTTCATTTTCACAAAGGACTGTAAGTGAATGGAACAGATTACCTGCTGATTGTGTGGGTGCTAGTAGCGTGAATATGTTTAAAAATAAAATCGACACATACCTCAGACGGGCGGGATACACATAGATAAAAAGGTCGGACTCTCGATAAGCCAAGGGCTTCCTTGTCCACCTGCTACCTAGAGTTAATTCTCTGGGTGGCAATCTTGTTAAATCTTGTTAAATCTGATTGCGCAAAGCCACACATGTCCTCAACTACGTGGGCGCTCGCCTTGTTGCGGCACATCGACGCAAAATGTCCCGTCTTATGACAGTAGTGGCACTTGCTGTCCTTAGCGGGGCAACGTTCGTGCGATATGTTGTACCCGCATTTCTGACATTTCCGTTGATCCTTGTATCTCGCTTTCTGTTTAGCATGGTCTTTGTGGAATTTGGACTGTGACCAGTTCCTCGAACGTCCAGGTGTCCTCGATTTTCCCCGACCTTCAATGTTCACGGCATGAATTGTGGGGTCTTCATCGACGTTTATTGCGCGCATAATTTCCTGGGACGTCTCGTAGGTCTGGCCAATATTCATGGCCATGTTTAGAGTCAGTTTGTATCCTTTCTCTAGACATTTCACTCAGACCGCGGCTTGTGATGATCTCAGAATAATTGCATCTCTGAGCATGCGGTCGTCTTCAGCATAGCCACAGTCTTTCACAAGAATTCGGAGATCCGTGACAAAGTTGTCAAACTTTTCACCCGGATCTTGTTTACGTCGGTTGAAAGTGACAGTTGCGCGGATTTGGTTTGTCATCGGTGCGACATACTACGCATATTTGTTGTA
This sequence comes from Escarpia spicata, assembly GCA_963995525.1. Classification (NCBI taxonomy): domain Eukaryota; kingdom Metazoa; phylum Annelida; class Polychaeta; order Sabellida; family Siboglinidae; genus Escarpia; species Escarpia spicata. The sequence goes on from OZ023205.1 coordinate 57,255,350, forward strand.
CACGCCTTGCAGAGTGGCGTTTTCTGCCGGATCGTCACCCGTCGCTGGCATCCAGGTAAAGTTCTCGTATATCTCGAAGTTCTCGTATATCTCGCGTCCTTTGTCGCCGATGTACGTCATGAGGTAGTTTACCTTCTGACCTTCAGGTTTCGTTGCAAGCGGGCCTTTGATCGTAAACTCGCAGTGCTGTTTGAAGCGCCGCCATTCCTTTTCTAGATTAGCCGATTGCCAATTCATGCAGGGTTTTTCACTGGCGTTTGCAATGTCGACAGCTATCGTTCTCCGGTAACCAAACACTCACTGCGTGTCGATGACGTGCACCGTCGCGGAGTCTGCGGTATTTCTAGTCGCTGCTTCTTCCGCGCCTATGATAATATACGCCATAATATGGCTGGCCGATAATGTGCATTGTGCAGGATTTTAGCAGGTGATTCAGTTTTAGTGTATCATAATTAATTAATACAGTAATAATATGCACTGGCGCGGGAACGAAATTAATATTGGAGGAGCGGAACTTCAGCACCACTCCGCTCCGTTGTCGGATCATGATATCGGAAAACGGGGAGGGATTGCTGTTGAAATGTTTTCGCCGCCGCACTGCCGTAATTTCAGCTTCTCCGCTGTCTCAGCTCTCGACTGATGAAAACAGAAGAAGGGGGGTCAGTTTGAATGTTGAATATTTTATATGGCGACGTTCAACTTTGTCAAAGCTCACCAAAAACCTCAAATTGCATCCCTTGAGGCTCGCCAAAAACCCACATTTAGGCTCATATTGACTCGGTGTGGAACATTCCAGGTGGGGCAGCTGCTCCTTCCCCCTGTTTCCGCGCCTACGATAATATATGATACATGATTTAGTTAAATACAAGACTATGATCATACTTTATAAAGCAAACAACCATTCTTTAAATGGTCGTGTTCAAGCATTATTTGAACCATCCGCAGCTATACACATACATGATACCAGACAAAGCAAATTGTTCTATGTTAAAAAGACAAACACCACCCTCCGACTGCTGTCAATCACCGTCAAGGGTATAAAAACGTGGAACAATTTACCAAATAAATTGACTCAGCTTTCAAGTTTAACACAATTTTAAAAAGCAATCAAGTTGTCATTACTTTCTACATATTTGTGAATTGCTAATTGAAGCTGACGTTTTGTTAAACCTATGTAATTGTAACACTAGCACTATAGTAAACAGTTTATATATGAGTTGTGAATATTATTTTGTGATTTATGTATAATTCCTGTTGTATTTATTCAGTATTCTTAGTTCGAGTAGGGCATAGCAACACATAAGTCTATGACTTCAGCTATGTCCTTTCAGCAGCAGCAGCAGCAGCAGCAAACCATACTGTGCATGTATTATGTTGTTTTTGTTGTTGAATAAACGTTCATTCATTCAATATACTTAGTACCGCGTCTATGGCCCTATCGGACTGCCATACACGTACCACATCAACGACGCCACACGGCGTATTATGGCTGGCCAATAGGGTCATAAACGCGGTACTAAGTTGTCCGCTATGCTAAAAGGGGTTCGCTATGCTCTATTTATCATGTATTATGGTATTACATTATTTTACATATACAGGGTAATTACATATTACTGATTCCAAGACTGTTAAGCGGGGTGGATGTGACGATAAGCTCTCACTACGTATTAAGTGCCTCAACGGCGTGCGTCTCGTAAAGCCTCTGACAGCCGAGTCCAGCTCCTGGCCTTCACATGGCGGAATTGTTCTTTTCTGACAGAAGAAGGGGCAGAGGCGGATATCTGGAGCCTTAAAACCAGTCGCTTCGGGCAGATGGGGCTCGTTAACCTTGACAGGTCGCATGTCTAGGAGAAGGTAAACTCTCGTTCCAAACTTCCGCTGCCTTGCGGCTATACCCTCACATGCATGGGAAAGGCTAAGTGAGAAAATCCTGACAACAAATCCGGAGTGGGAGACCCGAAGGCAGTCCGATGATGTGTTCAATGTCCTTCTGGCAGCTCCTGCGACGGCACTGGTGCCAAACTGTATCAGCTCTGGCTGTTCCTTTGGATACACCAGTGACGTGGAGAGGGGGACTTGCTACATGGGCAACAACTGGCCCTCCATATCAACTTGCCCAGACTTGTGCCTTGGAGAGGACACTCCAGCTTCACCTCACGGTGTAGATAAAACACGGGAAGCAACAGTTTACCGGTTATAAGCCTCCTGCTCGATTGGCGTATACTGTGGCGCCAGGGGTTGCTTCCGACGGTGTGAGAGATCTACATATCTCACTGGATAGCTACCGCCTGCCTCAAGCTGGGCAGCTCCAAGCCAGCAAGGTGTTGTCTCGCCACAGTTCACCTGCCTCACTGGGTGCGCGGGGCTTAGGGTTTTGCAACCTGAAGAGTGGACTGAAATCCCTGCACCAAGCAACACAAGACAGAGTACAAAACAGACAATGAAAAGGAAAACGGACCGGAACCGGAAAAGGAAATCGTCTATGAAGCTGGGATGCTGGAACATTCGTACCATGACGACAGGCATCTCACAGGACCTCCATGACATCAGTGACGCCCGAAAGACTGCAGTTATTAACAACGAGCTCAAAAGGTTTGATGACGACATCGCCACACTCCAAGTAACACGCCTGGCCGAATCAGGGTCTTTGAGGAAAAGGGACCACACGTTCTATTGGCAAGGCAAGGGACTCGACGATACAAGAGAGCACGGCGTAGGCTTTGTAGTTAAGAACAAACTGCTAGGGATGATAGAGCCTGACGGAAATGGATCTGAAATAATCCTCTCGCTCCGTCTTCAAACGTCTGATGGCCCTGTCAACATAATCAGTGTGTATGCGCCAACCATGTACTCAACATCAGAAGCCAAAGATTAGTTTTATGGAAACCTGGATTTCATCATCAGCCAGATACCGCCACAGAATCACCTGCTGCTGTTGGGTGACTTCAACGCAAAGGTGGGAGCCGATCATGTCGCCTGGCCAGTCTGTTTGGACATCACGGAGTCGGCAAGATAAATTAGTATGGACAGCAACTTCTTTAGTTGTGCTCCAATTCGACCTCTGCATCACCAACTCCTTCTTTCAGACGAAGCCCCAACACAATACATCTTGGAGACACACCCGATCAAAGCACTGGCATCAGCAGTCTTTGAAAAGAAGAAGTCAAGGAAGACAAATGATTGGTTCGAGGTTAACTGCAGTGTCATGACTTCAGTTATCGAGGCCAAGCGCGCAGACCTTGAATAACACAAGCGCTCACCCAGCCAAGCAACCCTCCAGGTACTCCGAACAGCCAGAAGCAAAGTCCAGCAGACTGCTAGGCGCTGTGCGAACGAATACTGGCACCAGATATGCAAGGACATCCAAGGGTCAGCTGATGCAGGCAACACTGGGGCCACGTATGGCGGCATCAAGAAAGCCGTATGCCATACTCAGAGAAAGACAACTCCACTGAGGTCCTCCACAGGCAAGCAGATCCATGACAGGAACAAGCTAATGGAGTGGTGGGTAGGGTACTGAGAGAATGCTGTCACCAGTTCAGCCATGGGTGGCATAGAATGTCTATCCATTCTAATGGAGCTTGACGAGGAACTAAGAATCGACGAACTCAGCAAGGCTATTGACAACCTCTCCAGTAGAAAAGCACCTATAGGCGATGGAATTCCACACGAAATCATCAAGTGCGGCAAGAGCACCCTACTCAAACCCCTACAAGTACTTCTTTGTTAGTGATGGAGTGAAGGGGCCATGCCGCAAGACATGAGGGACGCCAACATCGTCACGCTATACAAAAACAAAGGAGACATGAGTGATTGTAACACATACAGAGGCATCTCACTCCTGGGCTTAGTTGGCAAGTTGTTTGATCGTGTTATCCTGAACAGACTACACATATTCCCTGACAGACTCTACCCAGAATTTTCAGTGTGGCTTCAGTACAAATAGATCATGTAGTGACATGATCTTTTCGCTTCGACAGTTACATGAGAAATGCAGGGAACAGAAGAAGCCGCTGCACATTGCCTTCATCGAACGTACCAAAGCTTCGACCTTTTGAGCAGGGATGATCTGTTCAAGATCCTACCGAAGATAGGATGCCCCCGAAAACTCTGCAGCGTAATCAATTCATTCAACGATGATATGAGAGGTACACTTCTGTATGACGGTTCTACTTCTGAGACTTTTAACGTTACCAGTGGCGTCAAACAGGGATGCGTCCTCGTCCTCGTCCCAACCGTCTTTGGGATATTTTTTGCCCTTATGTTGAAGCACGCCTTTGGATCTTCGACTGAGGGAGTGTACATGCACACGAGATCTGACGGAAAACTATTCAACTTGGCTCGCCTAAAAGCGAAGACCAAGATGCGCCTGGCCCACGTCAGAGACTTTCCGTTTGCGGACAATGCAGTAGTCATCACGCATACTGAGGACGAGCTACAAAACCTCATGAACCGCTTTGCAAACGCATGCATGATTTCGGACTGACAGTCAGCTTGAGAAAGACTAACATCATAAGGCAGGATGTGATCACTCCCCCAGACATCACCATAAACAAGTATGAGCTAGAGGTCGTCCACCTCTTCACCTACCTCGGGTCCACCGTTGCTGACAACCTCTCCTTAAAAGCAGAAATCAGCAGAAGGATTGGTCGAGCGGCCTCAACACTAGCCCGGCTTGCAAGGAGAGTGTGGAATAACAAAATGCTGACAGAGCACGCAAAGGTGACAATGTACAACGCCTGCCTTCTGAGTACACTTCTGTACGGTAGTGAGTCGTTGTACTCCACTCAGGAGAATCAACTGAACTCATTTCACATGCGCTGCTTACGGCGCATCCTCGGGATCTCCTGGAAGGACCGAGTCCCCTATACAGAGGTCCTCTCACGTGCCACGTCTATAAGCCTGGTGACCAGAGAAAGACATGTCTCACCACGCTCGGTCCATATTAACGTCAACTTCGATTGAGAACAAGATCTAACAAAAAAACTACGAGTGGAACTACAAGGGGCAGGAAGGGATCGTTCGCCGTGCCACTGCAATGTCTAGCGAGTCAAAAATCGGGTGGTGTTCTGAGACACCCCGTAGATACAGTGATGTTATTAGGAATACGCTGAATTTTAGAACAAACGTAGTCAGATAAGTGGAGAAGATGATCACATAGAAAACAAATGTACTAGAATTATAAATATCAACTTTATGAGAAAACTCGCTTAATTATTACTAACTCCTAAATATGTGAAGTGATCGCATATCCTATGTTGCATGGGTTCAGTTGGTGTATTATTATTATATAGGCAACTATGCACGTACCGCAGGAAAACGACATTGTTAGCATTTGGAACATTACAAATAATTATGTATATCCATGAATTACAACAGACTGTGACACCCTTCTCCGTAACAAATGGCTTTGTTTACAGACACAAGCCGTCAAACGAGCTATTCACGAAGAATCGGTAACACACCGGCCTGGGCAATCGATTCATTTCTGCGCGTGTCTGCGTGATGCGTGCCTGTGCGTGCATGTACGTGCCTGTGTAAGCCTGTCCGTGCGTGTGTACATGTTTTGCTTTAAACAGTTTACTTAAAACTGGCACTTAAGATTAAAACGGCAGAGGGAATGTTTCTTTCTTTAAAAAAACGTGTTAATGGTGCTTTCAAATATCTCCGTGACAGAAGTTTGTGAAACGCTGCGTTAACAGGATCGTTGAGGTTGGCCTCGATACTGAGCATTTTGAAAAGCTTCTTAAATGTAACAAGAATTCCGTTTAGTGATGGATTTCCCCGATGAGTTCTTTACCGTAGTGAAACAGTCCCTGGTGCCATGGACAGTTGTTCTCTCTGTAGCAGCCTGCGCTGGGGGCTGTGTCAATCCAGGAACAACAACACAAGCAAGACGCCCAGACCGAGAGGATCCTGAAGATGATAGGGAGGCAGCTCACCATCCCACTGATGGGTGAGACACAGGCCCTTAGCCAGAAATAATTGTTTGCCAGTCTTTAATTAATAAAAATTATGGGGAGGAGATTAGACATTCCAGCAGTGTTCAGATAATATATACTACGAGAACTGCGTGTGATACATCGGGGCATGGTCAGAATGAAGTCGATCGCTAGAAGCTTCGTCTGGTGGCCTGGCCTTGATGCTGATATCGAGGACTGTGTCCCAAACTGTCGGGAATGCAGCCATGTAGCGAGCACGCCGAAGGTGTAGCACCATTGTTTCCACGGCCTTGGGCTACGGGACCATGAGAACGTATCCATGTGTATTTTGCAGAAAAAGACGGACATAACTTCCTTGTCGGGGTGGATAGTAATTCAAAGTGGCTGGAAGTGCATGGTCTCAGTGTCTCCCACTACTGCAAGCAAGACGATAGTGCAACTGAGAAGTATGTTCGCAGCATTTGGGTTACCACGCGAGACAGCAGACCTCGGTTCGCTTGCGAGGAATTTGGTCGTTTCTTGAGGTTGAATGGCGTCAAGCATATACTGTGTTCAGATTACCACCCGGCCACGAACGGCCTCGCGGAGAGGAATGTCCACACATTCAAGAAGATGCTTGCAAAATCGAACAGCCAGCTACCATTGCAGCAACGTCTGTCGGACCTGTTGTTAAGTTGAATTTGTGATTATCCACCCAGTAGACGTTACTAGCTGTAAATGTCCGTCCGTGTTTTGTAACGTTTCTGCAATGCACACCAGAGGCATTCTGGTATATCGTCAACCCGTGTAGTTGATTACTAATCGTAATCTGTATCTTAAACATGCAAACTCCACAATACATAACACCGAGCGCTGGAAACACGTGTGCGCGTGTGCGCATGTGCACGCTTCCGCGCGTGCGCGTGTGCTACGCAAGATCCAAACGAATGGTTTTAGTCGTGTCAATCTAATCAATGTAAAATTATCAAAAAATATACAATTCTGCGGGTGAACAAAAAATAAGTAGAAAGGTAAATTCTTATATAGCGCAGCATCCATTCCTCAGGACTGCTCAAAGCGCTTTACACTTTACTCCCTGGTAGACCTGTTCAATCGAACACCCTCTCGACTTCTCTTGGAAGAATTTAGCCACGTTGCAATTAATGTGGGAAGACTATTCGTACACAAATATCTACCACGGTCTATAGCCAGGTACTCATTCATACAGCTGAGGGAACTGAAGCAATGTAGAGTAAACGAATTTGCCCAAGGTACGTTCCAATTCTTTTGTTGCATCCCGCATCAGCATGCTGTTTCCTAGCATATGCTAGCTTTAGGCTTAACAAAGTGACGCCACATGCCGACAGCTGTCTACCCGGTTAACTTAGGCGGGGCTCAGTGGCGCCACATGGGTGATGATGACGGAATCACTGTTCACAACACAATACGAATTTATTGTCCAATAATAATACATCGGATAACTTTCTTCTGCTTGCTGAGCATAAAGAGAATACAAGGTATTGTTAGTAAACATAGCTAAACGTAGTGCGTACAAGAAATCAGTTTATGATAGTAATACAAACGTGAGAGTAGCTAATGCATAATTTATATATTTTAACGGTCGGCTTGCATGTGGTGGTTTGTTAACTGAAAGTTTGTTTAGGTGAATTATGGCATGGGGATCGAACCTGGTTTTGAAACTGTTTTTTACATCTTGTTTGGTTGTTTACTTGCTTGTGTGTATGCACGCAAACGCGCGCGCGCGCGCGTGTGTGTGTGTATGTGTGTGTGTGTGTGTGTGTGTGTGTGTGTGTGTGTGTGTTTGTGTGTGTGTGTGTGTGTGTGTGTAGGCCAAGCATCGGAACTGCCATTGTTAGACCAACATTGGCCCGATCTTACCCCAATGTTGGCTGCCAACATTGGCCCAATATAATAACATACATTGGGCCAATATTGGCCCGAGTTGGAAATGCTATCTGGGAAATCGCCAAGAATGAGAAACGACACGGCACCGCAACAATTAACTCTCCAAAAACTACCCCATCGGCACCGCAAAAAATCTCCTACACTACCCCGCCTCCGCCACCGTGATAGTATCCGACACTACCCCCCTCCCCCAACCACGCAACAGGCCTGTCAATTGGCGGCGCTCCCCCAGTATTCATCAAGTTCTGACACCCGTAGGCTCCTTCGTGTAGGCTATATGAATCAACTAATTCATTTCAATGGTATGAGAATAAAAAATATATCTTTACAGTGTATACGGAAACACCTTTAGTTATAAATTTCGTCGATGCAATGCGTACTGCAAGGGATGTATTGATATTACAGTTTCTAGACGATCACGCCTAACCACCAGGCTACTTAGCATTATCTACGTTTCTGTTAGCGAAGTTGCGGTTAAGCAAAGTATGAAAATTATCGATGTCGTTCTTCGTGTATACACAGTCTACAATAAAGTCCGCCTGGTTTTGTGGTGTCCTTGCATTTCAAATTGCATTCGGAGATCGTCCTTCTTTTAAATATAAATTTCCAGTGAATCAACATCCCGCATCTATGTCACTTTCTTGAACACCATTATGAACATTATGCAAGTTTAAAAATTAGCGCATAAGGCGAAAATTATATCCACGGACTATGAGGCGGATTAAGATGTATTGGGGCCCTGGGGCAAATTTGAATTGTGAGGCCCACACCGAAAGACAAGGAGCTCTGGGCCCTGGAATAAACGTTGTTCTAACCTGATTTCCCTGGATCTCGGGACCCTGGAAAAATTTGATTCTCACTTGACTGGGGCGCCTCATGAGCTCGGAGTCAAGGAATTTTTTCTCACTTCATTGAGCCCCGGGAGCAATGGTCCTTGGTTTTTTCATCGGCGCTCCTGGAGCTCCTGACCGTGGGGCACGTGACCCAGACAGGGACGGATCCATAGAGAGTACTCTAGTCGAACTTCCAATTTTACCCCCTTTAGGATCGCCAAAAAACCTCCACTGAACCAAATTCATATTGTATAGGCTGAGCCAGGGCTTCACCATGACTTCGCTGTCGAGTTATCGCGGTGTAACGAAGTCGCCACTCCGCCGTCGCGCTGTCGGATCTTGACATTGGAAAAGCTAGCTTGGGGGGTATTATTGAAGATTTTTTGCCAGAGCTTCAACACCACTCTGCCGTCGCGCTGTCGGATCATGACATCGGAATACGATGGCGGGATGCTGTTGAACATTTATTCACAATTTCGGAAGCTCACCAAAAACCTCCAATTGCACCCCCTTGAGACTAACCTAAGTGGGGCCACATTCCAAAGTCTGGGGGGCACTTAACGGGGGCACATTCCTAAGATATATAGAGACATTTGATGGGTAACACGGGACACGTAACATCGATACCGGCAACCCAAGTGATATCTACGAATCAGCATTGGACGATGACGTCATGTTTGACATTCCGTCAAACTTCCCGCTTCAAAGGTTTCTGCCAGGCACCTATGATTATTCTTAATGTTTTATTTATGTGTGTGTATTATAAATGTACTTTCTGTGTATTTATTTATTTGTTACGTTTAAATAAATTCTTTTACACTATTTATTTTTTAAATAATGTATATTTTATAGTTTTATTTAATTTATGCTGCTTTTTGTAAAGTGTCAAGTGCATTCGGGCAATATATCAATTCCGATATCATATATATTTATATTATTAAATGACTGGTTGATTGCCTACGGTGTCTTTTCGTCATTTGATGCACCTTTTCGTAACAAAAAAACTCTGGAAGCCAAACAGGTGTCGCATTGTTTGTTTCACACAGTTGTGCAGTCAAAGGAGTCAGTTAATAAACAACGAACATATGCTAATTTTCAATACCTATAGCTTATAGTCATAATCACACTCGCTAGATGCATTGCAATAGGATATTTGCGTGGGACATGAATTGAATTATGCTGTTGCGGGACACGTGGGACGCGGTGTCGGCACTCATAGCATCGCACTCTCAATCGAATCGTTTTGATGCCGTTTCGAACCTTGTGCAAGTTCGTTCACTCCACGCTGTCCCAGTTCACTCAGCTGTATGATTGAGTACAACGCTATATATAGACATTGGAAGGTATTTGTGAACGAATAGTATTCTCGCACCATTTGAAGTGTATCCGACGGCGTCCCAGATAAGCCGAGATGGTCTTCAATTGAACAGTTTTGTAAGGGGGTGAATTGTAAAGCGCTTTGAGCAGACCTAAGGACTGCATGCCATGTTATAAAAGAACATATATTTTACAAAGAGTACAGTGAATGTTGTTTTTGGACATAAAATAAAGCGAACGCTGTGGTATTCTGTGTCAAACAGATTGCAATGTGCGCTTGGCTTGTTTGATCAGACGCGGGTACAGTTCCGTCGGCAAATGCATGCGACAGATCGAACTCCTTGGAGGTCGTCCTGAGTATCGCGGAGTCGCATGGCAATTCAATAAGCTAGCTCATTGAATATATAGCTAACGACGAGTCGTCGATATCTTAATGGAAGATATAAACAATTACCTTTCTGTTGCGAGCTCTGAGTAGTAGGCCTATACATATGTGTCCGGATTTTCAGGGTTTATTCTGGGGTACTGATACGTGTCCGTTGTTGGCGTTCGGAAATAGCATCGTGATATCGAAAGAGGAGATGAATTATAAAATCTCATTGATGTTTTCTCTCCTATATCTGCTGATTGTGTGGGTGCTAGTAGTAGTAATAATAATAATAATATTTATAGAGCGCAATATCCATAATATGCTTAAAGCGCTGTACAATAAAATTAAATCAAGCGATTCAATGTGTATTAATAAAAACTGCAAAAAAAAGAAACATAAGAAAAAATGTAGAACATAATGTCCCCAAGTGAAATGAAATGTTAAAAATGTCAGCAGTATTGAGCTTTGAACATGTGCGTCTTTAGTGTCTTTCTGAACGCCGACAGAGTTCTGCTGCACTTGATAGCAATGGACAGTGCATTCCATAGTCGACGTCCAATCACACGAAATGACCTGTCTCCTAAACTGACCGGGTTCGTTCGTGGAACTTTAAGCAAAAGTTGTTCAGATGAACGTGTGCGTCCGGAACAGTGCCTGGTTAACAGGTTGGCAAGATACAGCGGCGCCGTCCCGTTCAGACATTTGAACATATAAAGGTGTATTATAAAGTCGATTCGGCATTTGATTGGCAGCCAGTGTAATTCTTTTAGAACCGGAGTTATGTGGGCTCGGCGAGGTGTGAACGTGATGATTCTGGCTGCCATGTTTTGGATTCGCTGGAGTTTGTGAATGTGTAAATGTTGTGGTTTATATTTATGGGATGGCTCCTGTTCTGGCGATATTATGTATCTTAATGGGAGTCTCCCGACCTTATATATTACTTACGTTATTCATTGTATATGTATCGTATTTATACGTCAAATAATTTCATTCTGAGTTCTGAGGTCACGTGGTAGGCCAGTAGCCAGTAACCAGTATCGCGTTCCCGTGTCCAATCTAGATATGACGAAAGCGTGCACTAGTGGTTTAGTCATATATGTTGTGAGGTATCGCCTGATACGACTGATGTTGTGGAGGTGCATATACGCTGTTCGGCAAATGGAACTTATGTGGTTAGTCATGTTGAGGGATTGATCAAATACAACGCCCAGATTGCGCGCACTTGAAGACGAAGTCAAAGTCGAGTCAAAAATACGAATCTCCTTTAGCAGTGGCAGCTTTTGCTTCGTACCAAGCACCATGACATCCGTCTTCTGATCATTTAATTTCAGTAAATTGGTCCGAGACCATTCGCCAATTTCTTCTAGGCAACAGCACAAACGACCTGTTGAGATCAGTTGGCCATCTCCACTAGGACAAAACGAAACATAAAGTTGCGTGTCGTCGGCAAAAGGGTGATAAACCTATCCGAATTTCTTGATATAACGTCGCCAAGCGGTGTGATATATGCAATGCACAGCAATGGCCCGAGTACGGTGCCTTGCGGTAAACCAAACGGCACAGCAGTTGTGGAGGGAGAATTTGACACTTCCAATCGTGTTGTATTTACTCAGGTTTTTTTAGTTCGAGAAGGGCATAGCAACACAGAAGTCTATTACTTTAGCTATGTTCTTTCAGCAGCAGCAGCAAACCATAATGTGCATGTATTATGTTGTTGTTGAATAAACGTTCATTAAATACGAACGACTTGATGCCGACCGGACAAGTAAGATCTGAACCACTCAAGGGCAGCGCCAGTGACACCGAATCTGTGAGTGAGTCTGCTCAATAGAATGCCGTGGTCAATGGTGTCGAAAGCGGCGGTCAAGTCAAGCATAACCAGCACAACAACACAGCCACGGTCTGCTGCAGACATAATGTCTTTGTGTACTTTAAGCTGAGCCGTTTCAAATGAGTGATCTTGTTGATATGCCGATTGAAACTGGTCGTGCAAGTTGTTCTCTTGCATTTGGACATTCAGCTGTTTTGCTACAACGCGCTCGATTAGTTTAGAGAGAAATGTCAGATTCGATACAAGTTGATATTTCTGTATTGGTTCTGGATTTAGTCCAGCCTTCTTGATTAATGGCGAGATGCAACCAGCCTTGTATTTATCTGCCTGCAACAACGGACGCGTGCGAATCAACTAAGCTGACCAGCATATGATCGTATTGATCAACCAGTTCTTCTACGTTCAGCAAGTCAAGATCATCCGAACGGAACAGTGGAATGTCTTGTCGAAAAGTCATTGCATCAATGGTGCGTTTTTTTTTATCAAACCAGTGCGATGTTGAACAATGTCTATGTTGAAACTCATCGCAAAGTATTCAGAAAGGCCCATATCTGTAACGATAACATTTCGAACAAGGTGTTCGTCCGAGCTGCGGGTCATGAGTACATCCAAAGTGTGTCCTTTCCTGTGGGTTGGCCCGCGAACATGCAACACCATTCCTGTGGCATTCACAGAATTGACCAGTCGCCGTGCATCAACATTTGCAGCGTTGTCAATATGAACATTCAAATCTCCCATGATAATCAGAGGTCAAGGTTTTATGGTCCCATTCTTTAAAAAACACAGTTGTTGATAAGTAATTTTTCATTGATGGCGGCGGGCGGTAAATAACAATGATTCTGGTGGATGACGTATGTGTTTTCAGCCTGCTCTCGATGTGTTCAAACGATCGAAACGCATTGGTACCTGTTTGTGTAAGACGATTTCGGATTTATGGATAATAGTGACACCGTCCCCTTTGTCGGTAGGGCGAGACGTGTGCTTGATGGAATATCCATTTGGTACATTGTCTGTAATCACACTGGCGTCGCTCGAAGGCTTTAACCACGTTTCGCATATCGCCATCATATCGAGATGGTTTTCAAGTATATAATCCGCAATGGCGAGTGTTTTCTTCCGACACGATTGTACGTAAACGTAGCATACTCGTACGCCTTGATCGCGCTGTACCTGCTTATACAATGGTACAGTTATTAAAGTATTACATTTCGGCTTGGTTGTGGCAACGCCGGTACTCTTGCGTAGTGAGTTGTTGTCCCGATCTGTTTTGCGACTTTACGACCGCCACGGTGTTTACGTCTCGTAGACGAACGCTTGAAGATGCACAGTTGATAAAGTAGAAGATTCACACAGCAGGTCACCGGAGATTTGGTATACCTGGTTGCATTGGCGGCAGTTGACAACAACTGTGTCCTAAAACAACGCACCACTGATGCCATTGTTGATACACACACACATCCTGAAGTGCATCTTGCGTCACTGCGTATCATCGGGGGTTGCACAGAAGTTGTTCGTGGTCTGGTGTTATCCAAGAATATACCACAGCGTCCTGCTTGACAAGTTTGCAACCGGTTCTCAAGGCAAGTGTAGATGAATGTCGATTACAAACCATAACAGTCCGGCAGCAGTAATCATTGTCAAGTAAAATGTAAACGTCCGAAGTAATGTCTATACCTCTATACACGCACCTGAGAAATATGAAAAACGTTCCTTGAATTGAAATACTTCAAACTTGTAACAGTAAAACAGCTGTGGTGGAATCTACTGCCAAGCACAACACCTGAACACCGTGTTATGCCATGAATATGTAAAAATAAAATCGACACATACCTCAGAAGGGCGGGATACTTGTAGATAAAAAAGTTTGAACTCTCGATAAGCCAAAAGGTTTCCTTGTCCACCTGCCATCTAGAGTTAATTATCTGCGTGGCAATCTTGTTAAATAACCTGAAGTTATGCGGACGCGGCGGTAAATAACTGTCAATAACAACCACCATCTTCTGACGTCACAGTTGTGTCAGTTAAGCAAGCGGAGAAACTGAAGAAAAGTTTAAGTGAAGATACAGCGACATGACACAGCAGCAAACACATTTTAACAGACCGCCCGTCTTCCCATTTCATCTGTTGAGACGAGATAGGAGGTAGCGCAAGAGACAGCGAGAAGACGGTGAAATTGCGGCTGCGCAGTGACGAAACATTTTCAACAACATCCCCCCATACTCCCCTTCTCCCCCCAGTCGTCCGATGTCACCAGTCGAGCAGAGGCAGTGGAGAAACTGAAGTTAGGCGGTGCAGCAGCAACACAATTTCTGCGACTACAACATTTGATTCGGCTCAGAACGAGAAACCCTCAACTGCACCTCAAGTTAAACCATAAGACTCACAAAAATGTCTGATTATATCCCCGTGAAGTTCACAAAGAACTAATTGAGGCTCACAAAACACTTTCAATTATACACCTACCAACCCCACCTCCTTCACTGCAACATCAAGACGTCTCTGGGTGTAGTTTTGTTCTTTGTGCGACAAATAGTGGCGCCACATCACTTGACTTACTTGACTTAGGGTTCTTGCCGGATATCCAGGCGTAGAGGTCACACCACATCCTTTATCATCGCCTTCCAGGTGAGGCGGTCAACGGTCAGCTGCTTGGCCACCTCAAGCGTGAGGCCCAGGCCATCCAAATCGTGCTTAACACAGTCGATCCATCGACGGCGAGGACGCCCACGGCGTCGTTTCCAGCCGGTGTGCTGTGGGTGGAATTGGTATAATAGAGCGGCAGGGTAGTTTGGTGCCCTACATTGCAGGTGGCCGAACCATCGAAGGCGTCGCTGGGTGATGAGTATTGGTGCATGCTTCTGACCGGTACGTTCCTTGATCGTGTTATTGCTGATATTGACCCACTTTATGTTGGCGAGGCGTCATATATAAAATGCTTGTAGTTAGAACAGATGACACCACTGCTACTAGCAGTCCACGCACAGCCGTCTCAGATCTTTTGAACTGGGATGAAACGTAAGAAAGTTCATTCCAGCACGACACAGACGCCTACAAACAATCATAGTTGTTGTTATAGATCTAGGCTCTCCATGCATAATCTTTGCGCATCAACTTTGTCAAACACCCACACACAAACGCACACCCGCGCTCACACACGCACGCACGCATACACGCACACACACGCACGCACGGACGCACACACGCACGCACGCACAAGACCCCTTCTATTCCCTGAATTAATGGCATACAGCCTCCCCGAAAACATTGACATTGTGACCAGAGGAGGAACAATTATTATACCGATTTGATATAGCGCTCTTTTCATACATAAAAGCCTGCTCAAAAGCGCTGTACACAATCAATAGAATAATCATGGACAGTAAAAACAAAGCATAAAAAAGATAGCATGATAAAAATGCTTTAAAATGTAATAAAAACTGACTAGAAATAGTTAAGCAAAAAAATGGGCCAGGAACAAATGTGTTTTAGCAGCTTCTTGAGAGTGTTCAATGTTTTTGCTTCACGAATGTGAGCCAGTAGCGCATTCCACAACTTGGCTGCTGAACACTGACATTTTCAGTCTCCGTAAGTAATTGTTCTAGCCCTTGGAAATTCAAATGTCACTGAATCCATGGATCGCTGCGTTCTTCTTGATTTGTACACATTCAGCACGTCCGATATACATCATGGAACCTGTCCATGTAGGGATTTATATGTGTGCATCAGGATTTTAAATTGCACATGATAGTATTGCATAGTACGATAGTATTAGGAGAAGGTCAAATATATTAAGTACGTCGGGCACTTGAGCCATCTTTGCAACTAAATATATCCAGATCAGGAAGGCAATAACATGAAAACGAACTAAGAATACTTGTTTTGAAATCTAGGCCTATACTTTCATGCAAGATCAAGCAACAGCGGTTCATTGTAACGGTGGAGTCTCTGCTGCTGCACGGATGCGAGTCTTGGACACTAACAAAGACACCCAGAACATAACTAGATGGGTGTTTTACAAGTATGCTGCAAGCCATATTCAACATTAACGGGGAAAACACGTGTCACTTGTATAAAGATACAAACGGAATTACTCAGAAGATCCAAGAAATAAGGGTGAGATTTGCTGGACACTGTTGTAGACATAAATATTAAATAATGATTGCATCCAAGACCATCCCGTTGCAGCAAACACATGGAAGAACAACACAGGACAGCGTGGGGACATGA
Organism: Escarpia spicata; assembly: GCA_963995525.1. NCBI lineage: Eukaryota > Metazoa > Annelida > Polychaeta > Sabellida > Siboglinidae > Escarpia > Escarpia spicata. Next base: position 57,271,775 of record OZ023205.1, read on the forward strand.
AGAAGACTAGAGTTTGGAAAGAGAGTTCGACCCGAGTGACCGACATGAGTGAAGTGAGATAGTAGGCCCTTATACGTCGATAGCACACTATTTTAACAAACCAGACATTGCTCCCTGGTTCTCGTAATTGGTGTTGGCAAATTGAAATTGTGATGTCACGTACGTCTTGAAGTGAGTCACCTTTGCACTGACTGTTTATTCGTGCCTGCTGGCCCCGCTGTAATATATACACTTGTGTATTGGACCGTGTGTCTGACAATATTGCCGCATTCAACAAATCAACAGCTGTAATTGAGTTACCGCCAGGAACAAACAGCTAGACGTGAATAACCGCACCGTTTTCACTGGAAATGGCACCGTTGGCCTAAGTGGTCATTAGTTGGTTAATTCTCAGTTCGCTGACATAAGCCGAACACACACAATGTGGCGTGATTGTAACATATCGTGACTCGACTATGTAACGAGAGTGTGGTAACTCTATACGTTTATTGACGGCTTGCCGCTAATCGCGTGCATGCGCAGTTAGAGCAAGCCTGAACACTACACCTCCCTTTCTTTCAAAGACATGTTAACTGTACTGCTAAAACAAAATGTATGATCTTTTAATTCATAAATAGTTAATAAATGTGAACGTGTACTTATGCAATTGTACAATTTACCAAGTAAGTACGTATTTATAAAGGTCCACGTCTGCTTCCATTTTCTGTCAATTATTCACACTTCTAATTAAAGCTCAAATTACTGAAATTATTAAACAATCAGTGTCTTTGGTATCATGTGCTTCCTCGAAACTAAGATGTAAAATTCAACTTCTTCTTGCGAACAACTCTTCGTGCGCGAACTACTACTAAAACACATCTAAAGTTAAATAGACTGTAGGGTAGACTATCTGCCGTCTTGAACTAAACAACTACGGGTCACTCAGGGATTATTCTATCCTGGTGGGACTGGAACGTCTCAGTCACGACGTTTGCCCTTCGGTTAACCTGGCCATAGTTCACAAGTCCATGCGTCTTGTTGGCTTGCTCACACAACCACTACGGGTCACAATTCCGGTGGGGGGCGACGGGTAAGTAACGGGCGCACTGCGAACGCTAGACGCGGCTTGTGATTCTTCAGGGCTGCTGCTGTTTGAGTAACTCCCAGATTAGCATTTGTTGATCAGGCTCGCTCACGGCATATTTCTGGCCTGACTCTGGGGTATACCCGTTCCGCTCCGAACGTTGACAGTGGCAGGTGTATTCTGTTGCGTCTGTGCTTTTTCCCGTTCCATTCAACGACATGCGATCGAGGAGCTTGATGTTGGCTTACAACTTTGGCGTGTAGCTATTTCTTGGAGCTCGGAAATGGAGCCAACCTCATTGGATTTCCTGGCAGATGTACAGGGAGATCCCCGTCGACTTTCCGGTCGTGATAGTAACGCTGGTTCTCTTTGTCCCGGTTCAGGCTGTGTACGTCTTACTTTTGTCACGTCGTAGGCAGTTAGCTTTAGAAGCTCTCTGGCGATCGGCAATTTGTTTCTAGCCTGCGACTCATGCACAGCTAGGCTGGTGACACATTACAGCTTTCTAGCGGCGTAATGCGGTAATCTAGCAAGGCCAAGTGTTTGACTGTACACTTTCGCCAAAGTCGTTTCACAATCTGTACCGATCTTTCTGCCTCCCCGTTCGACTGTGAGAAGGCAGGCGATGAAGTGCAATGTTCGATCTGGCAGTCTTTGCAGAATAGCGCATATTCGCGAGACGAGAACTGAGTCGCATTGTCACATCTCAATTTTTCTGCAATACCGTGTCGACTCATTTGTGACTTGAGGGCATCAAGCGTTGTTGCGCTGCTCAAATTCTCGAGTTTGTCGACATTCATGTACTTAGAATAGTAATCCACAGTGACCAACTAGTTATTTCGTTCCCACTCGAAAATGTCCGCAGCTACCTCAATCCAAGGCAGATCGGGTGTTTTCGTTAGCCTGAGGGTTTCGGTTCGTTGCTTATTCTAGTTCGTATTACACGCAGCGCAATCATTCACGAGATTTTGATTTGTTGCGTCATCCCTGGCCTGTATAGTGCTTCCCGTGCTCGTTGCTTGCATTCCGTTATGTCCATGCGCGACTCATGTATTTGTGCAAGCATGTTTGGCCTCATGCATGGCGGCACCACGATTATGATACCTTTGTACACTACACCGTCAGATACGGAGAGTTCGTCACATATTGTCCAGTACATTCTGATTGTGTGCGGTGTTTCCTGCTATGTATCTGGCCAGCCCTTGAGGATCATAGCGTGTAGCTCGTTCAGGTAATTGGTTGTGCATTCCTGGAACTGCTTGTATCGTGTATTACGGCGATGAAGTTGATCATGTTGACCATGACAGGCTCAATATCAGGTACTGCATCGGGCAGGTGGGCACGACTCAGTGCATCTCCCATAGGGATTTCCTTAGTTGACTTGTACGTCACGTTCATGCCGTACTGTTGCAGTCTTAGCAACATTGCTTGTAACCTCATGGGCGCTGGTAGCAGTGGCTTTGCTCATATAGCCTGAAGTGGTTTGTGATTGCTCTCAACCGTTGTAGTTTTTTTTAAAAGATGTGGTAATGGTATTTCTTGTAGCTATGCACGATAGCTAACATTTCCTTTTCCAGTTGAGCATTCCTCATCTCTGTTGGGTTGGTGTGAGCGCTCTCGCTGTGTAGGCTACTGGACGACCGTCTTGTAGGAGGACTCCTCCTAATCCGTTGCTACTCGCATCGCACTGCAACAAAGTTACTTCAGCTCTTCGAAGCTTCTCTGTTGTGGTTTGCCTCAGTAAAAATCGACGTCTCGTTTCATCACATCCCGAAGTGGAGCGTCCACTGTACTCATGTTTGGGATTAATTTCGACAGAAATGCTCTGATAACAATGGTTTCTGGTATATATGTACGATGTAGTACTGTACCTTAACGCAATTGTTGTGTACCGAGTTGGGAGTGTGACACAACCTTCTACCTAAATTGGGTGATGAGTGTACCATTTGAACTTGCAAGCGGTCTTTATGATTGGGTGATTGCAGTGCATATCTCTGTACACGTTGTACGGCATCAGAGATTTCGTAGCGCCGGTGACTATCTGCATTTGGATGTGTGTTCCGTTTACACCTGGGCTTTCCCACCAGTCGCCGTCTGTATCGGTGATGGTATTGATCAGATGTGCGTCGCCGTCATCATCTGATTGCTCAAAGCCACACATGTCCTCAACTATGTGGGCGCTCGCCTTGTTGCGGCACATCGACGCAAAATGTCCCGTTTTATGACAGTAGTGGCACTTGCTGTCCTTAGCAGGGCAACGTTCGTGCGATATGTTGTACCCGCATTTCTGACATTTCCGTTGAGCCTGGTATCGCGCTTTCTGTTTAGCATGGTCTTTGCGGAATCTGGACTGTGATCAGTTCCTCGAACGTCCAGGTATCCTCGGTTATCCCCGACCTTCAATGTTCGCGGCAAGAATTGTGGGGTCTTCATCGACGTTTATTGCGCGCATAATTTCCTGGGACGTCTCGTAGTTCTGGCCAATATTCATGGCCATGTTTAGAGTCAGTTTGTATCCTTTCTCTAGACATTTCACTCAGACCGCGGCTTGCGATGATCTCAGAATAATTGCATCTCTGAGCATGCGGTCGTCTTCAGCATAGCCACAGTCTTTCACAAGAATTCGGAGATCCGTGACAAAGTTGTCAAACTTTTCACCTGGATCTTGTTTACGTCGGTTGAGAGTAACAGTTGCGCGGATTTGGTTTGTCATCGGTGCGACATATTACGCATATTTGTTGTACACGCCTTGCAGAGTGGCGTTTTCTGCCGGATCGTCACCCGTCGCTGGCATCCAAGTAAAGGTCTCGTATATCTCGCGTCCTTTGACGGCGATGTACGTCATGAGGAATTTTACCTTCTGACCTTCAGGTTTCGTTGCAAGCGGGCCATTGATCGTAAACTCGCAGTGCTGTTTGAAGCGCCGCCATTCCTTGTCTACATTAGCCTCTTGCCAATTCATGCAGGAGTTTTCACCGGCGTTTGCTGTGTCGACAGCTATCGTTCTCCGGTAACCAAACACTCACTGCGTGTCGTTGACGTGCACCGTCGTGGAGTCAGTGGTAATTCTAGTTGCTACTTCTTCCGCGCCTATGATAATATACGCCATAATATGGCAGGCCGATAATTTGCATTGTGCAGGATGTTAGCAGGTGATTCAGTTTTAGTGTATCGTAATTAATTAATACAGTAATAATATGCACTGGCGCGGGAACGAAATTAATATTAGAGGAGCGGAGCTTCAGCACCACTCCGCTCCGCTGTCGGATCATTACGTCGGAAGACGGGGAGGGAGTGCTGTTGGAATGTTTTCGCCGCCGCACTGCCGTAATTTCAGCTTCTCCTCTGTCTCAGCTCTCGACTGATGACATCAGAAGAAGGGGGGGTTAGATTGAATGTTGAATATTTTATATGGCGACGTTCAACATTATCGAAGCTCACCACAAACCTCAAATTGCATCCCTTGAATCTCGTCAAAAACCCACATTTAGGCTGATATTGACTCGTACCGCGTGTATGGCCCTATCGGTCTGCCATACACGTACCACATCAACGACGCCACACGGCGTATTATGGCTGGCCAATAGGGTCATAAACGCGGTACTAAGTTGTCCGCTATGCTAACAGGGGTTCGCTATGGTTCCTTGGTACAATACGCACATCTCTATTTGTAATGTATTATGGTATTACATTAGTTTACATATATAGGGTAATTACATATTACTGATTCCAAGACTATTAAGCGGGATGGGTGTGAGGATAAGCTCTCACTAACTATTAAGTGCCTCAACGGTGTGCGTCTCGTAAAGCCTCTGACAACCCAGTCCAGCCCTGGCCTTCACATGACGGAATTGTTCTTTACTGACAGAAGAAGGGGCAGAGGCGGATATCTGGCGCCTTAAAAGTTAAAATCAGACGCTTCGGGCAGATGGGGCTCGTTAACCTTGACAGGTCGCATGTCTAGGAGAAGGTAAACTCTTGTTCCAAACCTTCGCTGCCTTGCGGCTATACCTTCACATGCATGGGAAAGGCTAAGTTAGACAATCCTGACAACAAATCCGGAGTGGGAGACCCGAAGGCAGTCCGATGATGTGTTCAACTTCCTTTTGGTAGCTCCTGCGACGGCACTGGTGCCAAACTGTATCAGCTCTGGCTGTTCCTTTGGATACACCAGTGACGTGGAGAGGGGGACTTGCTGCATGGGCAAAAAATGGCCCTCCATATCAACTTGCCTAGACTTGTGCCTTGGAGAGGACACTCCAGCTTCACCTGACGGTGTAGATAAAACACGGGAAGCTGCAGTTTACCGGTTATAAGCCTCCTGCTCGATTGCCGTGGAGTGTGGCGCCAGGGGTTGCTTCCGACGGTGGGAGAGATCTACATATCTCACTGGATAGCTACCGTCCGCCTCAAGCTGGGCAGCTCCAAGCCAGCAAGGTGTTATCTCTCGCCACAGTTCACCTGCCTCACTGGTTGCGCGGGGCTTAGGGTTTTGTAGCCTGAAGAGTGGACTGAAATCCCTGCACCAAGCAACACAAGACAGAGTACAAAACAGACAATGAAAAGGAAAACGGACCGGAACCGGAAAAGGAAATCGTCTATGAAGTTGGGATGCTGGAACATTCGTACTATGACGACAGGCATCTCACAGGACCTCCATGACATCAGTGACGCCCGAAAGACTGCAGTTATTAACAACGAGCTCAAAAGGTTTGATGACGACATCGCCACACTCCAAGTAACACGCCTGGCCGAATCAGGGTCTTTGAGGAAAAGGGACCACACGTTCTATTGGCAAGGCAAGGGACTCGACGATACAAGAGAGCACGGCGTAGGCTTTGTAGTTAAGAACAAACTGCTAGGGATGATAGAGCCTGACGGAAATGGATCTGAAATAATCCTCTCGCTCCGTCTTCAAACGTCTGATGGCCCTGTCAACATAATCAGTGTGTATGCGCCAACCATGTACTCAACATCAGAAGCCAAAGATTAGTTTTATGGAAACCTGGATTTCATCATCAGCCAGATACCGCCACAGAATCACCTGCTGCTGTTGGGTGACTTCAACGCAAAGGTGGGAGCCGATCATGTCGCCTGGCCAGTCTGTTTGGACATCACGGAGTCGGCAAGATAAATTAGTATGGACTGCAACTTCTTTAGTTGTGCTCCAATTCGACCTCTGCATCACCAACTCCTTCTTTCAGACGAAGCCCCAACACAATACATCTTGGAGACACACCCGATCAAAGCACTGGCATCAGCAGTCTTTGAAAAGAAGAAGTCAAGGAAGACAAATGATTGGTTCGAGGTTAACTGCAGTGTCATGACTTCAGTTATCGAGGCCAAGCGCGCAGACCTTGAATAACACAAGCGCTCACCCAGCCAAGCAACCCTCCAGGTACTCCGAACAGCCAGAAGCAAAGTCCAGCAGACTGCTAGGCGCTGTGCGAACGAATACTGGCACAATATATGCAAGGACATCCAAGGGTCAGCTGATACAGGCAATACTGGGGCCACGTGTGGCGGCATCAAGAAAGCCGTATGCCATACTCAGTGAAAGACAACTCCCCTGAGGTCCTCCACAGGCAAGCAGATCCATGACAGGAAAATTCTAATGGAGAGGTGGGTAGGGTACTGAGAGAATGCTGTCACCAGCTCAGCCATGGATGGCATGGAATGTCTACCCATTTTTAATGGAGCTGGACGAGGAACTAACCATCGACGAACTCAGCAAGGCTATTGACAATCTCTCCAGTAGAAAAGCACCTAGAGGCGATGGAATTCCACCCGAAATCATCAAGTGCGGCAAGAGAACCCTACTCAAACCCCTACACGTACTTCTTTGTTAGTGCTGGAGTGAAGGGGCCATGCCGCAAGACATGAGGGACGCCAACATCGTCACGCTATACAAAAACAAAGGAGACATGAGTTATTGTAACAATTACAGAGGCATCTCACTCCTGGGCTTAATTGGCACGTTGTTTGATCGTGTCTTCCTGAACAGACTACACATACTCGCTGACAGATTCTACCCAGAATTTTCAGTGTGGCTTCAGAGCAAATAGATCAACTAGTGACATGATCTTTTCGCTTCGACAGTTACATGAGAAATGCAGGGAACAGAAGAAGCCGCTGCACATTGCCTTCATCGAACTTACCAAAGCCTTCGACCTTGTGAGCAGGGATGATCTGTTCAAGATCCTACCGAAGATAGGATGCCCCCCAAAACTCTGCAGCATAATCAATTCATTCAACGATGATATGAGAGGTACAATCCTGTATGACGGTTCTACTTCTGATACTTTTAACGTTACCAGTGGCGTCAAACAGGGATGCGTCCTCGTCCCAACCGTCTTTGCGATATTCTTTGCCCTTATGTTGAAGCACGCCTTTGGATCTTCGACTGAGGGAGTGTACATGCACACGAAATCTGACAGAAAACTATTCAAATTGGCTCGCCTAAAGGCGAAGACCAAGATGCGCCTGGCCCTCGTCAGAGACTTTCCGTTTGCGGACAATGCAGTAGTCATCACGCATACCGAGGACGAGCTACAAAACCTCATAAACCGCTTTGCAAACGCATGCATGGATTTCGGACTGACAGTCAGCTTGAGAAAGACTAACATCATGAGGTAGGATGTGATCACTCCCCCAGCCATCACCATAAACAATTATGAGCTAGAGGTCGTCCACCTCTTCACCTACCTCGGGTCCACCGTTGCTGACAACCTTTCCTTAAAAGCAGAAATCAGCAGAATGATTGGGCGAGCGGCCTCAACACTTGACCGGCTCGCAAGGAGAGTGTGGAATAACAAAATGCTGACAGAGCACACAAAGGTGACAGTGTACAACGCCTAGCTTCTGAGTACACTTCTGTACGGTAGTGAGTCGTTGTACTCCACTCAGGAGAATCGACTGAACTCATTTCACATGCGCTGCTTGCGGCGCATCCTCGGGATCTCCTGGAAGGACCGAGTCCCCTATACAGAGGTCCTCTCACGTGCCAAGTCTATAAGCCTGGTGACCATGCTCAGGCAACGCCGTCCCCGCTGGCTCGGCCTTGTTCATCCGATGGAAGATGGGAGACTTCCAAAAGACATCCTCTACGGTGAGCTGGCCACTGAAAAGAAAGCTGATCTTCAAGGACGTATGCATGCGAGACTTGAAGGCATTAGACATATATATTGACAACTGGGAAGATCTTGCTGGAGATCGATCCACATGGAGGCAGAAACTACACAGGGGTCTCAAAAGAGGAGATGATACTCTCCGCAGGCTAGCAAAAGAAAAACGCAACCGCAGAAAAAAAACACCCATGTCGAGAACAGAGCCGAGAGCACCTTCAAGTGCAGCATATGCAATAAAGACTGCCACTCAAGAATTGGCCTCTACAGCCACAACAAACGCTGCCAAGCCAACAACTGATCTTCGACACCAGGGCACAGATCCATAGTCTTACGAGACTGCAGGATGCCTACTACTAGATATTACCTAGTTATAGAATAGTAAGAATAATACTACAACTCGTAAGCAAAAGAAAAATATTAATAATTTACTTTTATATTATATAAATATGAACTTTATGGATACGTCATATATTATCAAGTAGTGTAATGTATAAGTATATTGTTAAGTTGCATGTACAGCTTTATCACTAAACCATGATAATAAACCTCATAGGGAGTGTATCACCTATACTTAAAGGAGATCAATCAACAAAACGAAAGAGGTGTAACAGAGAAAGACATGTCTCACCACGCACGGTCTCTACAAACGTCAACTTCGATTGAGAACAAGATCTAACAAAAAAAACTACGAGTGGAACTACAGGGGGAAGGACGTGATCGTTCGCCGTGCCACTGCAATGTCTCGTACCTTCGCACATTTTTAGCGAGTCAAAAATCGGGTGGTGTTCTGAGACACCCCCTAGATACAGTGATGTTATTAGGAATACGCTGAATTTTAGTACAAACGTAGTCAAACAAGTGGAGAAGATGATCACATAGAAAACAAATGTATTAGAATTATAAATATCAACTTTATGAGAAATCTCGCTTAATTATTACTAACTCCTAAATATGTGAAGTGATCGCATATCCAATGGGTCATTGGTTCAGTTGGTGTATTATTATTATATAGGCAACTATGCACGTACCGCAGGAAAACGACATTGTTAGCATTTGGAACATTACAAATAATTATGTATATCCATGAATTACAATAGACTGTGACCCCCTTTCTCCGTAACAAATGGCTTTGTTTACAGACACAAGCCGTCAAACGAGCTACTGCAAGCAAGACGATAGTGCAACTGAGAAGTATATTCGCAGCATTTGGATTACCATGCGAGACAACAGACCTCGGTTCGCTTGCGAGGAATTTGGTCGTTTCTTGAGGTTGAATGACGTCAAGCATATACTGTGTCCAGATTACCACCCGGCGACGAACGGCCTCGCGGAGAGGATGTCGAAACATTCAAGAAGATGCTTGCAAAATCGAACAGCCATCTACCATTGCAGCAACGTCTGTCGGACATACTGCTCCAGTACCGAAACACACCGCATTCACTTACGATAAAACGCCGTCAGAGTTGTACCTGAACCGAGCGCCACGCACCAGACTTGCGATGTCGAAACTCAGTCTCGAAGCAGTAGTGCAAGATCGGCAATTAAAGCAGAAACAACAGCATGTTGGAGCTCATTCACGCCTTCGCAAGTTCGACGTCTACTAGAGAGTGAGAGTCAGAAACATGACATGAGGAATGGAGAAGTGGACACTGGAACGGTCAGAGTTTTAGGGCCACTAACAATATTTGGTCTGACTGCCAGGAAACAGGAGGCGATCCGTTCATGTGGACCACATGGTCGCGAATGATGACCACCCAGCTACACCTGAAGGTTAGAGCGATGTCGCGACTGCACCTCCCATTGTCGTGACATCCGAGACAGAGCCTGTGGTGGTCGATCCAGAGGACAAACAGAAAAAGCACCAAATGCTAAGGCACCTAACGTGTTAGGGTCACCAACACCGACTGTCATTCAGTCGCCAGCTGCTATCAGGCGTTCATCACGAGCTATCAAACCTGTTGTTAAGTTGAATTTGTGATTATCCACCCAGTAGACGTTACTAGCTGTAAATGTCCGTCCGTGTTTTGTAACGTTTCTGCAATGCACACCAGAGGCATTCTGGTACATCGCCAACCCGTGTAGTTGATTACTAATCGTAATCTGTATCTTAACCATGCAAACTCCACGTGTGTGTGCGTGTGTGCGTGTGTGCGTGTGTGCGTGTGTGCGTGTGTGCGTGTGTGCGTGTGTGCGTGTGTGCGTGTGTGCGTGTGTGCGTGTGTGCGTGTGTGCGTGTGTGCGTGTGCGCGTGTGTGTGTTTGTTTGAGTGTGTGTGTGTGTGTGTGTGTGTGTGTGTGTGTGAGTGTGTGTGTGTGTGTGTGTTTGTGTGTGTGCGTGTGTGTGGGGGGGGGTGGGTGTGTGGGTGTGTGGGTGTGTGGGTGTGTGGGTGTGTGGGTGTGTGGGTGTGTGGGTGTGTGGGTGTGTGGGTGTGTGGGTGTTAAAATTGAACCAAGAAAAAAACAACTGATTGTGTTTGTGTCCAAACACCGAATTCATCAGGTGAACGACCTGTCCCTCGTTATCGGGGGCAGACTGCTACACGCTGAGCAATCCTATGAGAAATATTGGACTTAGTATAGACAGCGGCTTGACAACGGAGAAACAGGTGAATGCGATCTCCAAGTCCTGTTTCTACCACATCCGAACTATTGGCAAAGTCAGATAATACATCGCAAATGACGCCTGTAAGATTCTAGTCTAGGCACTGGTAACATCTCGACTGGACTATGGAAACGCGCTGCTGCAAGGTTTGCCTCAGGTTTACAGAACTGCGCTGATCGCCTAATCACCAGGACACGCAAGAGCGAACTACATTGGCTGTCAGTGAAATACCGGCTCAGCTTTAAGGTCAACACGTGTACTTATAAACTGCTGAACGGATTGGCACCGGCGTACATGAGTGACATTGTGCAGAAACATCAACCTACTCGTACCTTAAGATCAACGGAGAAGTCACTTCTCGTCGTATCTGTGCTGCGGACAGTAACTTATTGTGAACGTTGTTTCAGGGGACACGCGGCCATACTATGGAACGACTTGCATGAGAACATTACACAACTGAACACTCTCAGCTCTTTCAAGAGACATTTAAAAACATATCTTTAAACTGGCGTACGTACGACTGACGTGATCGAGTCACGCTCTCGTTTTAATGACTCAGTGATTTATTCGTAATGTTTTATTCATGTGTGTGTATTATAAATAATTTACTTTATGTATTTATTTGTTATGCTTAAATCAATTATTTTACACTAGTTATATTTAAATAATCTATATTTTATAGTTTTATTTAATTTATGCTGCTTTTTGTAAAGCGTCAAGTGGATTCGGGCGCTGTATAAATTCCGATATTATTATTACTATTAAATGACTGGTTGATTGCCTACGGTGCCTTTTCGTCATTTGATGCACCATTTCGTAATACAAAGCCATGGGAACCAAAGAAGTGTCGTATTATTTGTTTCACACAGTTGTGCAGTCTAAAGATGTCAGTTAATAAACAACGAACATACGCTAATTTTCAATACCTATAGCTTACAGTCATAATCACAGTCGCTAGATGCACGTGGGATGCGATGGTGGCACTCAGAACATCGCACTCTCAATCGAATCGTTTTGATACCGTTTCGAACCTTGTGCAAGTTCGTTCACTCCACGCTGTCCCAGTTCACTCAGCTGTATGAGTGAGTACAATGCTATATATAGACATCGGAAGGTATTTGTGAAAGAATAGTATTCTCGCACCAATTGCAGTGTATCCGACGGCGTCCCAGGTAAGCCGAGATGGTCTTCAATTGAACATTTATGCCAGGGGGTGAAGTGTAAAGCGCTTTGAGCACATCTAAGGACTGCTTGGCATGTTATAAAAGAACATACATTTTACATAGAGTCCAGTGAATGTTGTTTTTGGACTAAAATAAAGCGAACGTTGTGGAATGCTGTGCCAAACAGATTGCAACCTGCGCTTGGCATGTTTGATCAGACGAGGGTACAGTTCCGTCGGCAAATGCATGCTACAGATCGAACTCCTTGGAGGTCGTCTTGAGTATCAAGGAGTCGCACGGCAATTCGATAAGTTAGCTCATTGCATATATATATATATATATATACATATATATATATATATATATACATACATATATATATATATATATATATATATATATATATATATATATATATATATATATATATATAGCTAACGACGCGTCGTTGATCTCCTAATGGAAGATATGAACAATTATCTTTCTGTTGCGAGCTCTCAATAGTAGGCCTATACATATGTGTCCGGATTTCCAGGGTTTTTTCTGGGGTACTGCTACGTATCCGTTGTTGGCGTTCGGCAGTAGCATCGTGATATCGAAAGCGGAGACGAATTGTAAAATCTCATTGATGTTTTCTCACCTACATCTGCTGATTGTGCGGGTGCTAGTAGTAGTAATAATAATAAAAATATTTAATATTTGTAGGGCGCAATATCCATAATATGCTCAAAGCGCTATACAATAAAATTCAATCAGGCGATTCAATGTATACTAATAAAACCTGCAATCAAATACAGTTACTTATATTAAAACTATTAATTAAATAAATAAATAAAATTAGATAAATTATAAATTTGACTTATTATTACTCAATTTACATATATGCATATACATACCGATACATACATACACACACCCACGCACCCACGCACCCACGCACCCACGCACGCATACATCAATAAATACTGATACAGGCACTCAAAATAATATATATATATATATATATATAATATATATATATGAATGAATGAATGAACGTTTATTCAACAACAACAACAACATAATACATGCACAGTATGGTTTGCTGCTGCTGCTGCTGAAAGGACATAGCTGAAGTCATAGACTTATGTGTTGCTATGCCCTACTCGAATATATATATAAGTAACATGTGCAGTAAAATATCCTCAAATGAAATGAAATATTAAACATGTCAGCAGTATTGAGCTTTGAACATATGCGTCTTTAGTGTCTTTCTGAACGCCGACAGAGTACTGCTGCATTACACTTCCAATACGAACGACTTGATGCCGACCGGACAAGTAAGATCTGAACCACTCAAGCGCAGCGCAAGTGACACCGAATCTGTGAGTGAGTCTGCTCAATAGAATGCCGTGGTCAATGGTGTCGAAAGCGGCGGTCAAGTCAAGCATAACCAACACAACAACACAGCCACGGTCTACTGCAGACAGAATGTCATTGTGTACTTTAACAAGATTTAACAAGATTGCCACCCAGAGAATTAACTCTAGATGGCAGGTGGACAAGGAAGCACTTTGGCTTATCGAGAGTCCAACCCTCTTACATATGTGTATCCCGCCCTTCTGAGGTATGTGTCGATTTTATTTAAAAAACATATTCACGCTACTAGCACCCACACAATCAGCAGATAATCTGTTCCATTCATGTACAGTCCTTTGTGAAAATGAGAACTTTCTTATATCTAATCTACTCTGCTCCTTTTCTAATGTAACTTCATGTCCTCTAGTCCTTCTATCTTTCTTAACTGAGAAAAAAATACTTCTATCAATATTTTCATAACCATTCATTATTTTAAACACTTCTATCTGATCTCCTCCCAATCTCCTGGTCTCTAGTTTTGTTGAACTATATTCTTTTAGGCGAATTTCATAATTAAGATCCTTCAGTTTTTGTATCATTTTAGTTGCTCTCCTCTGTACTCTTTCTAGCATATGTATGTCCTTCTTGCGATATGGCCTCCACGCTTGTATACAATATTCTAAATGAGGCCTCACTATTGTTTTATACAGCGGTATTATTAGTTCTTTTTTCCTTATAAGCAGAGTCGTTTCAGTTGAGTGATCTTGTCGATATGCCGATTGAAACTGGTCGTGCAAGTTGTTCTCTTGCATGTGGACATTCAGCTGTTTTGCTACAACGCGCTCGATTACTTTAGAGAGAAATGTTGGATTCGATAAAGGTCGATAATTATGCATTGATTCTGAATTTAGTCCAGCCTTCTTGATTAATGGCGAGATACAGCCAGTCTTGTATTTATCTGCAACAACGGACTCGTGCGAATCAATTAAGCTGACCAGCATATGATCGTATTGATCAACCAGTTCTTCTACGTTCAGCAAGTTAAGATCATCCGAACGGAACAGTGGAATGTCTTGTCGAAAAGACACTGCATCAATGGTGCGTAACTTACGATATTTGATTTTCATCAAACCAGTGCGATGTTGAACAATGTATATGTTGAAACTCCCCGCAAAATGGTCAGAAAGGCCCGTGTCCCTAACGGTAACATTTCGAACAAGGGGTTCGTCCGTGCTGCGGGTCATGAGTACATCCAAAGTGTGTCCTTTCCTGTGGGTTGGCCCGCGAACATGCAACACCATTCCTGTGGCATTCACAAAATTGATCAGTCGCCGTGCTTGAACATTTGCAGCGTTGTCAATATAAAAGTTAAAATCTCCCATGATAGTCCAGGTCCAGGTTTTATGGCATGCTAGTCGATGAAACGGCCCCATTCTTAAAAAAACACAGTTGCTGACAAACCATTTTTCACTGTTGGCGGCGGGCGGTAAATAACAACGATTCTCATGGATGACGTAGGTGTTTTCGGCCGGCACTTGATGTGTTCAAACGATCGAAACGCATCGGTATCCTGTTTGTGTAAGACGATTTCGGATTTATGGATAATAATGACACCGCCCCCTTTGCCGGTAGGGCGAGGCGCGGGCTTGATGGAACATTTGGTATAATATTTGTTATCACACTGGCGTCGCTCGAAGGCTTCAACGACGTTTTGCATATCGCGAGATTACATCGAGATGGTTTTCAAGTATATGATCCGCAATGGCGAGTGTTTTGTTCCGACACGATTGTGCGTTAACGTGGCATACTCGTACGCCTTGATCGTGCTGTATAGGTTTATACAATGGTAAAGTTATTAATTTGGGTACATTTCGGCTTGGTTGTGGCAACGTCGGTACTCTTGCGTAGTGAATTATTGTCCCGATCTGTTTTGCGACTTTACGACCGCCACGGTGTTTACGTCTCGTAGACGAACGCTTGAAGATACCTGGTTGCATTTGCGGAAGTTGACAACAACCTTGTCCTAGAATAACGCACAACTGACGCCATTGTTGACACATACGCGTGCTGAAGTGCGTCTTGCGTCACTGCGTATCATCGGCGGTTGCACAGAAGTTGTTCGTCGTCCGGTGTTATCCAAGAATAGACCACAGCGTTCTGCTTGACAAGTTTGCAACCGGTTCTCAAGGCAAGTGTAGACGAATGTCGATTGAAAACCCTAACAGTCCGCCATCAGTAATCATTTTCAAGGAAAATATAAACGTCCGAAGTAATGTATGTACCTTTGTACACGCACCTGAGAAATATTAAAACGTTCCTTGAATTGAAATACGTCAAACTTGTATCAATAAGACAGCTGTCGTGGGAGCTACTGCCAAGCACAACACCCCAATACAATGTTATGCCATGAATATGTTTAAAAATAAAATCGACACACACCTCAGAAGGGCGGTATACATGTAGATAAAAAAGGGTTGAACGCTCGATAAGCCAAAAGTTTCCCTGTCTACCTGCCATCTAGAGTTAATTATCTGCGTGGCAATCTTGTTAAATAACCTGAAGTTATGCGGACGCAGCGGTAAAAAAACTGTCAATAACAACCCCCATCTTCTGATGTCACAGTTGTGTCAGTTAAGCAAGTGGAGAAACTGAAGAAAAGTTGAAGTGAAGATACAGCGACATGGCACAGCGGCAAAAACTTGTTTTAATAGACCCCCCCCCCCCGCCCGTCTTCCCATTTCATCAGTTGAGACGAGGTAGGAAGCAACGCTAAAGAGAGCGAGAAGACGCATTTTCAACAGCACCTCCACCATACTCGCCTTCACCTCCCAGTCTTCCGATGTCATCAGTCGAACAGAGACAGTGGAGAAGCTGAAGTTACGGCGGTGCAGCAGCAACACATTTTCTGCGACTACAGCATTTGGTTCGGCTCAAATCGAGAAACCCTCAACTACACCTTAAGTTAAGCCTTAAGACTCACAAAAATGTCTGATTACACCCCCGCGAGGTTCACAAAAACTCATTGAGGCTCACAAAACGCTTCCAATTATATACCAACCAACCCCACCCCCTCCACTGCAACAGCAACACGTCTTTGGATGCAGGTTTTTCTTTGTGCGACAAATAGTGGCGATACATCACGGGGCTTTATTAATCAAGGTTAGAGGGAAATGCTTGTAGTTCCAACATATGAGACCACTGCTACCAGCAGTCCACGGGACAGCAGTCTCAGGTCTGCTGAATTGGAATAAAACGTAAGAAAGTTCATTCCAGCACGACACAGACGCCTACAAACAATTATAGCTGTTGATGGGACGGTATAGTTGTTTGAGTGTCAACATAGTGTGCTCGCGAGATCACTCAGAATAGCCTCAACTAGTTAGTTTATGGGTATATGTCAACAACATCCCAATAAAAACTATTGCACGTAATATTTTATCATACCTGTATAGACGTATGTTACGTGTAAACATCGAATCAAAACAGACATGCAAATAATATAGTAATTGTTATAGATCTAGGCTCTCCATGCATAATCTTTGCGCATCATCTTGCACGCACGCACGCACGCACGCACGCACGCACGCACGCACGCACGCACGCACGCACGCACGCACGCACGCACGCACGCACGCACTCACGCACGCACACAAACACGCACGCACGCACGCTCACACGCACACACGCACAAAAACACACACCGTGACGTATGGCCTTCGTTCACATTTTACAACATTTACGTACAAGGCGTACTAATTCTGAGACCCCCTCTATCCCCTGAATTAATGGCCTACAGCCACCCTGAACACATTGACATTGTGACCAGAGGAGGAACAATTACTATACCGAATTGATAAAGCGCTCTTTTCGTACATAAAAGCCTGCTCAAAAGCGCAGTACACAATTAATAGAATAATCATAGACAGTAAAAACAAAGCATAAAAACGATAGCATGATAAAAAATGAAATATCATAGAAGATTGGATATAATTAGATGAATACATATATATATATATATATATATATATATATATATATATATATATATATATATATATATATGTGTGATATTAAAATACACACGCCCTCCATAGCAGGAACTCATGATCTGATGCCGAGTCTTGCACAGTTTCAGAATAGTTGTATAACGATTTGTGAGCGGGGCTTGTGTACCAGCGACGCTGGCTATTGAGATGAAAGTACGTTCATTTGGCGATCAATGCTCAGACCAAAGGCAAATGTACATAATAATTTGCCAAGAAAGGAGGACTTTCTGTGTGTGTATGTGTGTGTGTGTGTGTGTGTGTGTGCGTGCGTACGTGTGTGTCCGCGCATGTGCGTGTGGGTGTGTGCGAGTGTGTGTGCGTATGCGTGTGCGTGTGCGTGCGCGTGCGCGTGCGCGTGCGCGTGCGCGTGTGTGTGTGTTGATGATGTTGGTGTACTGTTCCTGCGACATAAATAGTCTGGGGGACATCTTAATGTCGCAATCAGTCCCCGCAAAGTTTCCTCCATCCCGTGCGGTCTTCCGCCAGCTCTCTCAGAGTATTGATGTCATTGCGCGACCTCAGCCTGACGCCCGTCACTCTGAGGTCCGGGTGCAGTAGGCTTAGCAGGTTGGTGGTGGGTCTGCCGACTCGGCCTCTGTACCGGCATTATATACACTATACTAATAGAGGATTCTATAAAAGTAAAAAGTAAAGATAAGTTCTTATATAGCGCAGTATCCAGTCCACAGGACTGCTCAAAGCACTTTTCACTTTACCACCGGCGGACCTGTTCAATCAGACATCAACGCGACTCGATGTATTTTGGATGCACCAGCCTGTCAAATTCGATTATAAAGCAGCGTTGATTAAGGATTGGTTAAAGAGCGGTACATACGCACATTTGCTTGAAGACCGAATTGGATGTATGTATGTATGTATGTATGTTTAGTGGAAATTCATTCCATAATTTAACGCCATTAAATTTAAAAGATTTGCTCCCCTGGCCCTTGACATAATAATAATAAACAATAAAATACGAAATGTGTATAGCGCCATAATCACATAGTGCTCTATGGCGCTTTACAATACACTGATAATTCCACTAAACATGTAAATCATAAAATAGTATATTAAGTAATTTAAGAACAGATTAACTAGGAATCGTATATCGAATTAAATAGTTAAAAAGTTATTTAAATATACGGGTGTTATACTTAAAATGTATATATGGAATAAATCATTTAATAATAATATTTAGTTATTACACTAACAGTTATAAGGATCAAGTGGGATTAAAATATTAAGATGATATATTATAAGCATGGAATAAAATAAAATAGACTAATAATAATAATAATAAATATATTAGGTGAGATTGATTAAAACCGTAAGACATGTATTGTTCAGGCATAAATCATATTCCTGCCCGAATAGGAAGGTTTTTTAGCTGTCATTGAAAGCTGATGCAGCTGTTAGAGTTTCTGATGGTAGCAGGCAAACTGTTCCACAAAGTCGACGTTGCTTTGGAGAAAGTCCGATCTCCGTATGTGACTGGACGAGTTCGTAGCACAGTCACCAAGGTTGTAGATTCAGATCGCAGAGAACGTATTGGTCTGTAC
Organism: Escarpia spicata; assembly: GCA_963995525.1. NCBI lineage: Eukaryota > Metazoa > Annelida > Polychaeta > Sabellida > Siboglinidae > Escarpia > Escarpia spicata. The sequence goes on from OZ023205.1 coordinate 57,290,672, forward strand.
AAATAATAGACAGCAGTTCGCTCAAATACAGTGGTGCTTGGTGGTGTACCACACGGTAGGTATGTGACATGATCTTATATTGTATTCGACGATGGACTGGACGCCAGGGAAGCTCCTTTAGAACGGGAGTGATATGCGAGCGGCGGCTGGTTCTTGTGATTATACGCGCGCATGCATTCTGCAGACGCCGCATTTCCGCAAGTTGATTCACTGGCAGGCCATGCAGTAAGGAATTAAAGTAATCAAGTCTTGATGTTATGAGAGCATGAACAAGTGTCTTCGCTGCGTCATATGGGTGAGGTATCGACGGATTCTTCCGATGTTTCTAACGTGGTAATATCCAGTTCGGCATAAGGGATGTTTACGCAAGGCACCAACACAACACCAGGTAGAATGAAAATGGCCAGGATTGATTTTTAATATTTTAAACGTGAAAACATGCAATATTTACAACAAATGTGGGCCAATGGAGGTCCTCATACATTGCGTCGTTTACCTAAACATCACACGACAAGAGGCCCACATTATGGGTATGAACAATAATATACGGAAATTAAACAATGATCCACGAATCACGTGGTACAATGATTATATAAATATATCAGTATTGTAGCTAATAAGGTTTTATATAATATCCAGAGAGGTGGGGCCATTCCGCCGATCCACAAATGTGGTACAATGATTATATAAATACATCAATATTGTAGCTATATATATATGTTATATATATTCCGCCCCTATAACGATACCAGTTTTATTCGGAAGAACCTAAATATGGTAGGTGGGGAGGGAGGCGGAATTCAATTTCGTTATCGGGAACTGGAATACGGGAAACTTGTTTGGATACGTCCGCTCACTTGAGAACCTAGATCGTTGTGTGCTGCAATTGCCCCGCGCACAAGTTACGCGGTCTTTCTGCGCTATGCTGATTGGCTGGGAGTTTACCCTGTATTACTATGCAGTTGTCATGCAACAGCTGCGGCTGTATGGGTAATCTACATATCGGACCCTGACCTGGTTAAAGTCCACCTCACCCACAAAGGGTGGCTCATATCAGTAGTGATGCCACCTCGCGTAAAGATCAGTATGAAATCTAATTTCATACCTAAATTTACGCAAGGCACCAACACAACACCAGGTAGAATGAAAATGGCCAGGATTTATTTCTGACATTTTAAACGTGAAAACATGCAATATTTACAACAAATGTGGGCCAATGGAGGTCCTCATACATTGCGTCGTTTACCTAAACATCACACGACAAGAGGCCCACATTATGGGTATGAACAATAATATACGGAAATTAAACAATGATCCACGAATCACGTGGTACAATGATTATATAAATATATCAGAATTGTAGCTAATAAGGTTTTATATAATATCCAGAGAGGTGGGGCCATTCCGCCACCAGGTCACCTAGACATGTGACCGCCCCACCGTGTTGGGTCTTACTTATAGGTGTTGACAAAAATAGATAAGCGACACGCAATCACGCTGTTGGGTGTAGCTCTCAGCTGATGACGATGGGGACTGATCACTCATGGCCCTTTTTTCTGGACACGCCTTTTGTCAATAATCCGTCCAAAAACATGTTCACACTCAATTTCTAGATATGCTGCCCGACTAGAAGATCTTTACAAACTGTCCGCGTGAGGTCAGTACTCTAGTGGATTTGCCGTTGACGCAATAATACAGACACCGTGAGGTGTCGCCACCATTTGTTGAGTAAATTCGCTGTAATTATTCTTGAGACGAATTGGTCCCAAATAACACTGGATATCTGGAATAGTGTTTATTGACATTGGAAATATGTATGCCTGTCAAGTAAGTAATACAATATACGTCAACCTGTTTAGAAACTCCACGTGAAATGTAACAAATTAAGTTAGTATTTGTGAAACAAAGTCGCACAACATGTTTGTGAGGGTAAAGTTCTAGTTGACAAGCCACACGAGGATCCGGTGTGCTAGGCCCAGATTACGCTGTGTCCAGATTCTCCGCCAGGATTTCGCCTTGTTAGTAACGTGGTTTGCTCTTGAATATAGAGGGGAAGATATAACATAACAAGTCACTACTTGTATATGTATAGTAATCATAATTGACAGACGTCAGTAATCATGATTGTTTCATCTTGTTGAGGTGTGGTTTTCACTTTACCACTGGTACTCAGTTGAAGTGTGGTTTCCTCTTGACCACTGGTACTTGGTTGTGCTGATTTTTTATTGCCCTAAGCGTAGGCCTTGTCCTCACCAGACCTAGGGCCGAGTACATTTTCATGAGTACAAGTACGAGTACGAGTACTTTGATGATGGATAAGTACGATTACATTACTAAAAGCTGAGTACGACTACAAGTACGAGTACATTCCCACGAGTACAAGTAAAAGTATGAGTACATTAAAAAAAATATATATATTTAATAATAATGTATTTTTTTATTATTAATTAATATAATTTATATAACCCAGCACAAGTGAATATGCAATGGCAGTTGATCAATTTTTTATGAGGAAAACTAATAAAACCTTTGTTTCATCAACAATGAAATTCACTTCATTGGCATTCATTTCAGTGGCATCATATGATCTTATCATCTATTTGCCATTGCACCGAATGAACATGAATTGTTCACAGGTTGAGTCTTTCAGGCTGCACCGTTCAGGGCAGAATACTTTCTCGGCTGTGCTAAATACCCTTTCAACTGGGGCTAATGAGGCTGGAATGCTAAGATGATGAGGGACCAACTGAACCAGAGTTGGAAAACTCAGAACTGCAGTGGGTCACTGTGACGATCTGTACATGGCTGACTGAGGCATTCGTTCACCTCTACAATCAGCAATCTGCTGATATTATAAGTTTGCAGTTTATATTTCCTGATCATAGACTACTAGTTGTTGAGAGGGTTAGCACATGTCAACATAACAGGCTCAGCATCCCTTTATACTTTTTAGCCAGGCTGCTGGCATGGGATTAGACTAGTATAGGAGGCAGTCTGACTTCAGCCACCTTACTTCTATAGAGGAAGACTGGCAGTTCTTGTTCTTAGCAGTTAGGGCTGTCTGCCACTGTCAAGTGGCATGGTCTCCAGACTACATCAAAGGCATTTCCTGTCTAACTGGTTGGTTAACAGCTAATTGGCTCTGTATGGACATCCTGGTGGCTTAATTAAACAAACAGGTTTAGGGCCTGAACTGATAGCCTACAATTATTGTTTGCTTAACAGGGTGTTTCTGACTGGGAAAAGATGCTGCATGTTGCCATGTTTGGGTATCATAGTCATGGTTATAAGAGAATGAGGGTGTACTATGTGTAGGGTGTAAGGTGGTATTCTATCAGAAATAACAAAGTATTAAAAAAATTGTTAAAATATTTCAGGAAAGTTTAATTTTATAACCAAATATATTTATTTTCCCAAGTACATATTGAGAAAGTACTCAGATGTACTCGTAATGTACTTGAAAAATATGAGAACAATCAGTACGAGTATGAGTCCATGACCCACAAGTTTTATGAGTACGAGTACTTCAAAAATGTACTCGAGTACCAAGTACTTCGGCCCCAGGTCTGCTGTCCAGCCGACGGTGATTCTTCTTTGAATCTCCTTGTCTTTGTTTCTGTCTCTGTTACTGTATCACTGTCCCAGATAGACGTAGCTTTCAACGTTCTCATGCTGATATATATATATATTGGTGTGTCATTTTCTAACATCATTTTTATCTTCGAGATGTTTATCTTCAGACCTTTGTTTTTCACTTTCATCATGTAGCTCCTGAAGAATGTTTTGTAGTTCCTGCAGTGTAGCAGCACATATGAGTATGTCATTGGCAAGGCGAAGATGACTGAGATATTCTCCGTCTATCCTCAAGCCTCTGGTTTCCCAGGTCAGTCTTCGGAATATGTTTTAATGTGTTGCCGTGAACACCTTGGGCGATATGCTGTCACCCTATCGTATTCCTCACTCGATGTTGATCTTGTTGCTCTTTTTGTGTAGGTGGACTGTCACCTAACTGTTGGTATAGGTGTCTTTCAGGAGTTTGGTGTACACATTTTCTATCCCCCGTTCTTGAAGGGAGGTCAGTATTTCTTGAGTTTGCACCAAGTCGAAAGCCTACTCGTAGTCGACGAAAGCAATGCAGAGCAGGATATTATATTCTCGGCACTTCTCTTTCAGTTGGTTTACGATGTGTATGTGGTCTGTCATTGAGTACCCGGTACCTGCTTCTGAATCTTGCTTGCTCTCATAGTTGGTTTTCATCGAGTGTCTTCTCTAGCCTATTCGTTAGTATCTTTGTGAGTAATTTGTAGATGTTTGATATCAGACATATCGGTCTGTAGTTCTTTAAGTCTTTCTTATTTCCCTTGAAGATTATCACCATCTTTGCGTTCTTCCATGCGGTGGCTATTCGACTTTCTCATAAGTATTTAGTATACAGCTTAGCCAATGTCTTCAAGATGGTATCTTCTCCTGCTTTTAATGTTTCAACGTTTACATGGTCATTGCCTGATGTCTTCCCATTCTTCATATCCACCTCCCATGATGTTATCTCTGGTACCTTTTCTGGGTCGGTGTGAATTATTGTACTCTGTTCACTGTCCTATAGCTCAGTGTAGAATTCCTCTATTTGTTCCATGATCATATCTTGGTCTTGTATTTCACTACCCTGCTTGTCTAGAAGTGTAATCAGTCTGTCTCGGCCTAGTGCCTGTGTTCTTCTTGCTTTCTTTTTTTGTAGACTAGCCTGGATTTGAAGCCATGCACAGTCAAACCTCTCTTTGTGGTCAACTCAGTATGTTATGATGTATGATGTGGAATTAGCTAAGATGTTGCTCACTTCAGTCACTTGACTTCTCAACTTTCAAGTGTCAATACGTATGACTAGAATTGACCAAAATCAAAAATGTGCAATTGCATATTTGTGTTTCAGCTTCAACTCGTGCATGCCTTAGCTCCTGTTGGAAATATACATACTTTAAAATTCACAAACATGTTTCCTGGCATAACTATGTGTCATTTTTTGACTATGTGAGACTTCTGCATCCTTTCCCTTGAACATGTTTCAAGTGGATTACAAGCATATCCCACATGAACACATATTTGGGATGAAAACGGTTGTCAAAGTAGTCTTCATTTGCAATGTAGTAAATGTACCGTAATATCTCTGGGTTAAAAAAGCTCATAGGCAATAACAAGATAAAAATAAGAACATTGTTTGTATACAGTTAATAAAATAAAATGTGTCTAAACGACAATTAAACATTTTAAATTAATAAGTTAAATTAATAATTAATTAAATTTAAGCCAAATAATTGAAATGTAATTTCTACTATAATTATAACAACATGAAACAAAATCACTATATTAAAATGTTATTATTATACTGTTAGTGGTGGTTTATTGTATTATTACATAGGCATATTGATCGTATTGTTGTTTGAATACACTTACACACAGTTCTACACTAGTTAACACGTGCATGAGACTACATTATATATATTATATAGCCATTGGTGTGTTAAAATAAGTTTTACATAAATAGGAGTTTAAATGAGATCTCAAAAAGTTCCGCAGATTATTAACAGGAACAAAAATGGGTAACTATTGTTGACATATTGTCTACCCTAGCCTAGGTCTAGGACTAGGCGCTTACCTTGGCTTAGCAGTCCGAGTATGCAATTGACAGACGTTTCATTAGACATTGTTTTGTGTTGGGTTGCATTAATTATCTGTTACCTTCCAAGGTGATCGCAGGCATTCGCTGCATAACATATAGTAAAATAGCATTCTGAAGAATTCATCCACGGCATAGTCTTTGAAGAGTGTCAGTTTGTATTTCACTGTCACTATCTTCAACTTAATTGTTAGTCGTCTTTGAAATTCGGCCGCGTCGTGACAGCCCATCTAATTAGACTCTTCTATTGCTAATATCCCAAGTTTCCACTCATCGTGTGTCCATCTTGTTCCTTGTTCTTCACATTGCACAATGACTGAAATAGTTGACCATTATTCTTCATTTGACACGGCTCACAAATTAATTAGTATGCGGATGTGGTATTGTTTACGTTTATCCACTTCTAACCGGAAGTAATCGAAGCTCCTCGGAGAAAAGACATGTGCAGTGAGACATGTAGTGTCGATGTGGGAGATTCTACATATCTATGGCATATGCAATAAACATCAGTCGACTATCCAAATATGTTAAAACGACCACAATTGGTTGAGTGCACTAACTGAAATGTAAGCCAGTTTAAATATCAAATTAATTACAACTTTTTGTCGATGAATTACCTCGTATAAATTACAGTTGAATTTTCCTTCATTATTCTTCGTCTCCAACATTTCAAGTTGGAAGATCTCATTATAATAATCCCGCAAATCAATGAGATAGACAGGGCCTATCAGCGGAGTTCATAAATACCGCCTAAAAATCTGTTTTCATCGCAGATATACTTATTGGCATTATTACAATAAATGTATATTAATAAACAAGCAGGTAGATTGCAAACCAAGTGAATACTTTTTATGTCATCCACTTAACATGGAGACATTTATAATAATTGTTTCCACTGTGTTCTGTCTGACATTGTTGCAGCCAGACAAGTCTCACTGAGACCAGTGTCTCACAGGGCCATATCATATCTCCGAGGCCCCTTGGGTTTCCAAAGCAGATCTGGGTTAGCAAGTGAATAGTGTACAGAACTTATATTTCCATCTTGTATTTATTGCATTGTGTTTATTTTCCAGAGTCCCCAACAAGCAAGAGGCCAGTGTGTGACAACTGTGTCATTAAGACAGAAGTGCAGTTGACATCAAAGAGAAGATTGTTGTGCCAGTGAAATTTGACAGAGTTCAGTGTCATACTCACAGAATCACTTGAACAACTTTTGTCAAAGACGACATGTTTGTGAGATAAATCACTAGCGGAAGTGTTGGAATGTTTGTTGATTGGGGGACTTTGTGGGGGTCCATGGAAGGATTACTCCAGACAGTCTTCATCCGTGTTGAGTCATACTCATATGACTCAGTTATGAGTGGCTACACTCACCGGTTGAGTCATACTCATAATTATAACTCGGTTATGACTGACTGTAAATAGTACAATATCAACAAATAAAAGTTATATTAATCTTATTTATGAGAAGATTGTCTACCAAGAACAGAAGTCACAAACATATTCATATTTCTGGCTCAACTTTGGATATAAGAGACTCAACATTGGATACAAACAGGCTCAGCATTGGATATAACTAGGCTCAACATTGGATAATAACAGGCTCAACATTGGATATAAACAGGCTCAACATTGGATATAAACAGGCTCAACATTGGATATAAACAGGCGCAACATTGGATATAAGCAGGCACAAAATTGGATATATACAGGCATAACATTGGATGACAGGCTCAACATTGGATAATGACAGGTGCAACATTGTATATAAACAGGCTCAATATTGGATATAAACGAGTGACTAAACTGAACAGTTATGTCTGTCTGAAAGTGATATAAACTGAAGGCCGTTGCACCCGACACTCCACAAGTCAAGTTTCTTCTAGTGATGCCCGATTGAGGGTAAGTACATTGATCATTTTTATTATTCTAGTTTTGACATTTAAAGGGAAAAAAATTATACCCCACCTTTTTAGTCCTTTGGCCGAAGGTCCAAGGGACTATTGCCATCACTCTGTGTCCACCGTCCACAGTCCGCCGTCCGCTGTTAGCTGCCGTATTTCAGTAACCGTTCAGCAACTTTTTCTCTAATTTTGCATAGACATATCTTAGGCCACTGCCACTATGCTCGAGAAATCTGTATTTGATTGAATTATTTTAAGGGCTCCCTAGGGCCTCCAAGGACCCCAAAACTGGTACAAATGTAACATTTGGCCTATTTTTTCAAAAACTGTTCAACTTTTTATTTTTTATTTTGCATAGATATATCTTAGGGTGCTGCCACTATATACAAGAAATCTGTATTTGATTGAATCATTCTAAGGGCACCTAAGGGGCCCCAAAGTGCAAAAGTTTTACATTATCTAGTGATGTGGTTTTGAGAAGGACCCTTGAGACCACCCCTAACAGTAGATTTTGTTTAATGTGCCACCAAGTCAAAACCATGACTAAACTCTGCAGCCTAGTGCTACTGTTCCATTGAGACCTTGACTAATCTTTAATTGGTCACAGTGCCCAGGCAGAGTAGACACACTTGACCCCTGTTAGACTGAACAGTTGCCTAACACTTTTTATCTTCAAAACTATAAATTTTCTATAATTGCAAGTTGTGTTTATTTTGATGTTCATTTAATTATTATAAAATGGTGTGACTGTGGTGTCTATTGGTTAAAGATGTATTGTCTGTAGAAACATGTAGGTGACAAACATAGAAAATTAATATTCTGGACAACTGTAGTGTGAAATATCCTACACTTTATTGATATCAAATGCATTCTACTGTTCTGTTTACGCTTGCCATGCCTTGTGTAGACATGGTACTGTGTAAATCAATTGTATCAATATAGACTAATAATTACAGATTCACAATATAGTTGACACCTGAAACAACCAAATGTCAACCATTAGAAGAGTTGACATATATGAATGTCACCCACTTGGCAGGTTTAATTGATCTATCCAGCAATGAGGACACTGCTTAGGCCTCACTCTGGACACTGTCACTCACAGTGTTGTGTATTGTCTTAGTTGGTGCATTGAGCTAATCTACTTGACCATGAATCAGTGGTGGCTCTGGTTGTGTATTACACCCAGCTGTGGAGCTAAGATTCTCTGCCTGCTATTGTTTGATGGAAACTGTGACTAATGTGTAATTGGTCACTGGCAGTAGCTTGTGTCAACAGACAGCATTAAGCCACTAGACCCCTGTTAAACTGGACAGTTGCCTGTAGGTTTTAAACTGTGTCAAACAGTGAGTCTACCTTTTGCTCTCAAATAATCTGTCCTCTTAGTTTTACACATGAAGGCATAATCTGGCATAACTTGATAAGTCTTTGTAGCAGCACATTTGTACTTCCAGTGTATCATTGCAACATAACATACATATTACATACTGTGTGCCACATTTGAATGTTGTGCATGTAATATTTCCTTGCAATCCATTTCCATATATAATGTAAAACTTCAACAGCCGTTTTCTTCATTTTCCCTTTTTGATCCCTACCATGTTCAATGATCCATAACTTCGCCAATTTCTGTAGCAGTCATATTTTTTGAAACCGTGTAAAGCATCCTACCAAACCTTTACAAGGATGTAAGAAAACAATGTTACAATTTTTCCGACTTATCACTCATTTGGTCAGCCGGGGTCACATATAGACGTATTAGTCCAAAGGACTTCAGGGCCATTTGGCCCATTTTTATTATAGTTTTTATATACTATTATATTATAATTAATACTTGAAAGGTTTGCAGAAAGGTCCAAGTCCACTCAAAACATTTTGAAAAAACTAATGAAATTGCCCCTGATCGACTCTTAGGTGTTTACACATTACAGGTTTTTTCTTCATAGTGTAAACAAAATATGCAAATATAAAAAAACATGTTTTAAAGACCCACAGGCTTGTTTCGCCCTGCAGGGGGTATATTTTATTGCTGGACATCTTCCAGTTAGTGAAACAGATTACTTTTGACATGATCTGGCATTGCCAATTCAAATGATATGGATGGATTTAAAATTAATTAATTAATAAACAAAATGAAAGAAATGGTGATATTTATACCTATCATAACCTATGGTCCAAGTGTGTCAATGTATATGGTCAGTTATCACGAAATGTTGACAGAATTTGTTTTTCGGGGGTAAATTTAGAATTCAATATATAATGTTTTCCTTTTAGTCACTAACAGACATGGGGTCAAATACATTTGTATTTGAAAGTATGTAAATACTTTTTATAAGTACTTGTATTTGACATGAAAGTATTTGTATTTAAATACTTTCCTAAAGTATTTGAAATGTTCAAATACATAGGATGTGATTATCAATAAATGACAACTTAAAATTATTCTTGTTTGAATTCTTAAGAATTGAGCAATTTTACTATGTCATTTGGTAATTCACCACTTTTCCGCTCAGAAATAATGGCAAGGTAATGCCATTATGTGAGAAGTCATTGAGATCACTGTGTGATAAGCCAACATCACCTTACTTGTCAGTTGTCACTGTGATGCAATTAGCAAAAAGCAGATTCTGTTGCACTGGTCTGTCTGTCTTTTGATCATAGTTTCCAAGCCCCAGCTAACCAAACAACCTACCTGGTACCTAACCAATGTGACAGCAGCTGCTAAGGCCAGCTATTGTGTCTAATATTTGCTTGCTATCTGTGGGTTAAGAGAAGGTGGTGGCTTCACAAGTCAGGTGGTACCATCATCATAAAAGCCAGGTTCCTTGTAACTGCAAGTTAGTTGCCTATGAACCTACAAACCATGGTTAGCAATATTGTATTTAAATACTTTTGTATTTCAAAGTATTTGTATTTATATTTGACTCGCTTAAGAGTATTTGTATTTAAATACATTTCAATGTATTTGACCCCATGTCTGGTCACTAATAAACAACATGTCAGGCCAATCGTGAAATAAATTTGGGTAGCTTAATTATTAAACTGACTTTTTGGGATCACTTTGAACTTGCGAGTCTGTGTTACTCGATACCGAGCGTATACATGTACATCATATATATTTAACATACTTATGGTATTTCAAATTTCTTCTATTTTGATTGTATTTTTTAGAGCACGTAACAGGCTTATGGTTAAGAATCGATAGCAGTGGCAACTTTTATTAAATTTCTTTTGTTTTCATGCAATTTAAAAATTAGGGTACCTTTTTTGTCTGCCATTTAGAAGAGACAAGAGGTCATATAACTACTTGTCATTCTAACTGACACTGTTTGAATAAAATCACTGTAAGTTCAAATATAAAACAAACAATTACCTTTTCAACGTAGCAATGTTTGTGCGGATACTATTGGGTCTTGTCTTTCTGGTGATGTTTAGAAAAAGTATACGTTCGGTATTGGAGAATGGAATTTTTCTTTAATATTTCTTAAATAGAAAGTAATGGTCTTAAGTGGAATCTGATTACTGTTCCTTGGCCTCTCTGAGTGTTCCTCGGTGACAGCTAAATGCACTAGTTTCCAATCGTCATCACTTGGGTGAAAATGCAGCCCTACTCTAAGTAAAAAAGTAGTGTTTATAGCAAGAGATGTCTTAAACAACTAAGAATCGTGTCAATTATTTTTGTAATATTTAGCAGGATGAAACAGTCTTCTTTTTGGCTGATGGACCAATGTGCAGATGGAGCGATTTCAGTATTGGGAACTTGGAGAGTCGGTCAAAAAATGGATGGTGTCAAGTAACGGCATGATTTGTTCTGACATCATTGCTTTAACTCTAAGGAAGGCGAACGTTGAAGGCACCGAGCGGGTCATCACACCTGACAGGCCTACGAAACTCAAAACTTTCATATTCCCATCTTCATCTCTGTAGTGCAATACCATTGGGTGGATGCTTACCTGTGCTTTGCCATAGTACACAGACCCTATCTCCTCTATGTATTTGACCTGCCAATTCTCTGCATAGTCCATCTGGCACGTGGCTTCCATCATAGGATTAATCATACTGGTCAATAGAGGAAACCAAGACTAATTCGGTTTCCAGCAGGTATCAAACATATATAGTACTACAATAATAACAAGAACACAGGGTTGTGGGTTAAAACGAAGATCGCCAAGCATTTTATTATTATGTGACCACATGTCACATAATTACCCATAGCAAACATTATGCAGCTATACATAAATACGATCTCCCAAGCACACTCCATCATAGGTATAAGCTTACCTGTGAAGTGTGCAGATTCTGCCACAATGAGCTCTGAATTCTGGGATTTCTCTCATGAGTGTTCAGTGTTTCCCCTAGGTGAAATGATGGGCGAGGTGGTTGGGATGGGGTACGCGAGCGCCGCAGGTGGGAAGCATTGCTAGGGGGGTCCAGGGGCATGCTCCCCCTGAGATTTAAAAAAAAACTAGTTTTAAAATGGTGCATTCTGAGTTATGTTTTAACCTTTACTCTTGAATATAGAGGGGAAGATATAAAACAACAAGACACTACTTGTAAATGTAGTAATCATGATTGCTAAAAGTCAGTAATCATGTTGAGACGTGGTTTCCACTTGACCACTAGTACTCAGTAGAGGTGAGGTTTCCACTTGACCACTGGTACTTGGTTGTGGTTATGTTTTTCTTGCACTAACCCTTGGCCTTGTTACCTCAATGACAGAGTCTGTAAAAAAGTAAAAGGTAAGTTCTTATAAAGCGCAAGACTGCTCAAAGCGCTTTACACTTTACTCCCTGGCAGACATTTCTCAAGTTGTGTCCTTTTTATAAAACAGGATAAGTTGTTTAGTATATCCAAAGTTATTGATAACCCGTTAGTATACACGGTTTTGGGCAGTAGGCGGTTTTTATGAGCAATACTTCACTCAAATCAACTTTCCCAAACATTTATTTGCATAACTTATATCTTATGAATGACATTCCTTATTTTGCAAAAAAAACCGGCATGGAACATTAGTTGAAACTTTAATAGACTTGTGCCGTGGGCATTTGTGTCAAATCCGGACCCACCTTGATTTTGCCGTTATAAGTTGAGTTTTGCTGAACTTTGATACCTCAGTGAGATAGTTCCATCATTCAACATTATCCTAGGCATATTTACTTTTAAGAATATTGCGTCTTACGCCCATTTGAGGCGTAAATAGCGCCCCGGTTTGTATCAACATATGATGCTATAGCTGTCATTTTACGTGCACTGTGAGGTAACAGACTAGCGCAAACCAGGTCGCTATTTGAGCTTCAACAGGGTCCGGATTCGAAACAAGTGCCGACTAGTGAATAGGATCGACGGTTTTTATTTGGGCTTCAAGAGTCCGGATGTGGCAATCAATAAGGTGAACCTAATGAGGGATGGACCATTCCCGGGAAGAAGGGAGTAGAAAGTGAGTTGTCCAACCGATAACACAAAAGGGGACTTAACACAACAAAAGTGTAATCATCAGTTCATTTGTATAAACCGCCGCGACAGACGAGTAATCAGGTTGGAAGTCGTGCAAGCATTGCACGAATACCTGTCTGAACGCATGCACCCGGAGCAGGAGGACGTCATCTAAGACATGAAGGAGTTAGTGATGTCACGCCGTCCGAGATCATTCGTTGAGCATGGTGTGTGCGTCGTCAGGTGCCTTTTCCCAGATGAGGCATCTGACTTTGCAGCCGAGCAGTGGGAAAACATGACAAATGTGCCATTCCTGCCTGATGGCTGTGATCTCGGTTGTGAGTTGACTGTCAGACTGCGCAAACTTCTGCCAGTCACGACAGGTTCAGTTCAGAAGGTGTTGGCATCTCTGGCTTGTATGAGTCCATATTATATGCAGACCGAAAGGTTCGTGAGCCACCACAAAACCTCGTGGTCCACAATCACTGCACCAGTTTTAATGAGGACTTGAGAAACGCATGACTCATGGTGGCACTGAATAGTGTGGGCACCGCCTACTATGACCCTCGACCTGCTGTCGTCAAATTCTTGGAGAAGACAAGAAGATGCTGGGCTCCGCGAAACGGGATTCGTCTAGTCAAATTGAGACAACTGTCAAACATTCTGACTTGCACGATACGCCACATGTCTCTATGATTACTGCATGTATTGGTTGTAATAAAACATGCTTCTAGGATATATATATGTGTAACATTTATTTTCATGCCAAGATGCAGTCGTGACTCATCACAGTAGGCCCCACAACTATGTGAATATAAAGATAATAATACATTATATTAAGCTTTCAAAATGCCTAAGGGTTATGAACATAATAATTAATGTATGCGTAAACTGCCCCTTTTACCCATTAGAAGTGCCTTTTTAAGACATTGCCTCCCCAGTGAAAATTCAATAAAAAACACCCTGATACAATTTGAGCTACCCCAAGTGGTAGGTAACAGGCCATTGTAACATTTACCTAGGCCTGCTCTCCAGCTATGTCAAGCTGCCTAGGTAAATACTACAACAGCCCACTTCCATGGCTTCTCTGAGCTCATTTTGGACATCAAAGCTGATTCTGCTCCCCTCTCCTGGAGTAAAGGAGCCACATAGTGACTGCAACAAGCTGATGACTCCAGGCATGGCTCGATTGCAATTTGATAGGCCAGTGTACACATGATGACATTTTATTCAGAGAAATTATGGATACCCTTTGACCTGCCTGTAAGCAACAGGTTGACTATGAATGGTTTGGTCCATTAACTGACCGTTATAAGCAATAGACAGGTTACCATTATGGACAGGTAGTGGGCAGTCTAATAGGAAGTCATTCGGGACTTTCAAAAGTGACCGTTATGGACAGGTGGCCGCTAAGACAGGTTTTACTGTATTAAAATGTTATTATTATAATGTTAGTGGTAGTTTATTGTATTATTACATAGGCATGTTGATCTTATCGTTGTTTGCATACAGTTACACACAGTTCTACACTAGTGAACACGTGCATTAGACTACCTATATATATTATATAGCCACTGCTAAGTTTTACGTAAATAGGAGCTTAAATGAGATCTCAAAAAGTTCCGCAGATTATTAACAGGAACAAAAATGGGTAATTATTGTTGACATATTGCCTACCCTAGGCGCTTACCTTGGCTTAGCAGGCCAAGTATACAATTGACAGACTTTTCATTAGATATTGTTTTGTGCTGGTTTGGATTAATTATCTGTTACTATCCAAGGTGATCGCAGGCATTCGCTGCACAACATATATAAAAAATTGCATTCTGAAGAATTCATCCACAGCGTAGTCTTAGAAGAGTGTCAGTTTGTATTTCACTGTCATGGTCTTCAACTTAAGTGTTAGTCGTCTTTCGTCCGCATCGTGACAGCCCGTCTGATTAGACTGTTATATAGCCAAATACCAAATTTCCACTCATCGTATGTCCATCTTGTTCCTTGTTCTTCACATTGCACGATGACTGTGAAATAGTTGACCATTATTCTTCATTTGACACGGCTCACAAATTAATTAGTATGCGGATGTGGTATTGTTTACGTTTATCCACGTCTAATCGGAAGTAATCGAAGCTCCACGGAGAAAAGACGTGCAGTAAGACATGTAGTGTCGATGTGGGAGATTCTACATATCTATGGCATATGCAGTAAACATCAGTCGACTATCCAAATACGTTAAAACGTCCACAATTGGTTGAGTGCACAAATCGTCCGCATCGTGACAGCCCGTCTGATTAGACTGTTATATAGCCAAATACCAAATTTCCACTCATCGTATGTCCATCTTGTTCCTTGTTCTTCACATTGCACGATGACTGTGAAATAGTTGACCATTATTCTTCATTTGACACGGCTCACAAATTAATTAGTATGCGGATGTGGTATTGTTTACGTTTATCCACGTCTAATCGGAAGTAATCGAAGCTCCACGGAGAAAAGACGTGCAGTAAGACATGTAGTGTCGATGTGGGAGATTCTACATATCTATGGCATATGCAGTAAACATCAGTCGACTATCCAAATACGTTAAAACGTCCACAATTGGTTGAGTGCACAAACTGAAATGTAAGCCAGTCAAATTAATTACAACTTTTTGTTAATGGATTACCGTGATAATTATAGTTGAATTTTCCTTCATTACTCTTCGTCTCCAACATTTCAAGTTGGACGATCTCATAATAATCCCACAAATCAATGAGATAGACAGGGCCTATCAGCGGGATTTATAAACACCGCCTAAAAATCTGTTTTCATCGCAGGTTATTGGCATTATTACAACAAATGTGTATGAATAAACAAGCAGGTAGCTTGCATACTAGTAAACCATGGCCACTAAACTGGGTCCCTGTCTGCCATGTTAGCAGAAGGGAAAGCAAATCGGTCTACACAAATTCAATGCATAGCTGTGCCACATGTAGTCAAGTTGCTTAATATAGGGGCAGAGTTGACCAGGCCAAAAATGTAAGTACCTAGCATTCGGCATATAAGCTAATGATTATGTTATAGCTTGATATAATTTTATTTTAAACAGTCTGGTTGCTTATAACATTTTAAACTAACTCGGCACACTCACATTGCCAACAAGCTATAATTTAAGTAGTTAGCATTATACTGTCATAGTTGGACTAGGTCTAGCAATGCACTGGTCAGTATTCTTCTTCGCCTTCTCTAGCTTCTTAGAGTGCTGGCACTTGTCTGCACAGAATCATACATCTCAAATGTTGAGACTAGGTCTCTGACACCATGCTGTGGGAAATGACAAAACAACCTGTAGAAACTGAAATAAAGCCAGAAAAAGGTTCCTTAGGGCACATTCCATCACCTGACAATCACCCACAAGGAACCCCCAAGGGACAGGTAGAAGAGGAAGGCTCATAAACAGGGAACATGAAAGGAAGAAGAGAGGTTACATTGGGAGAAACCTTGAGGAAATGATGAGAAAGAGACAACATCAGGGGACCACATGTGGTTGATGGCCTGTGGTCCCACAGAGCAAACAGGACAAACCAAGTGAATACTTTTTATGTCATCCACTTAACATAGAGACATTTATAATGATTGTTTCCACTGTGTTCTGTCTGACCAGTGAGACCAGTGTCTCACAGGGCCATGTCATGTCTCCAAGGCCCCTTGAGTTTCCAAAGCAGAACTGGGTTAGCAAGTGAATAGTGTACAGAACTTATATTTCCATCTTGTATTTATTGTATTGTGTTTATTTTCCAGAGACACCAACAAGCAAGAGGCCAGTGTTATTGGATATAAACAGGCTCAACATTTGATATAAACAGGCTCAACATTGGATATAAGCAGGTGCAAAATTGGATATAAACAGGCGCAACATTGGATATTGACAGGCTCAACATTGGATATAAACATGCTCAATATTGGATATAAGCGAGTGACTAAACTGAACAGTTATGTCCGGCTGAAGGTGATATAAACTGAAGGCCGTTGCACCCGACACTCCACAAGTCAAGTTTCTTCTAGTGATGCCCGATTGGAGGGTAAGTACATTGATAATTTTTATTATTCTAGTTTTGACATTTCTAGGAAAAATAATTATACCCCACCTTTTTATTACAATATATACTATAATATTATAGTTAATACTGGAAAGGTTTGCAGAAAGGTCCAAGTCCACTCAAAATGTTTAGAAAAAACTAATGAAATTTCCCCTGATCTACTCTTACACATTACAGGTTTTTTCTTCATGGTGTAAACAACACATGTAAATGTAAAAAAAAACATGTTTTAAAGACACACAGGCTTGTTTCACCCTGCAGGGGTATATTTTATTGCTGGACTTGTACACATCTTCCAATTAGTGAAACATGTTACTTTTGAGAAGATCTGGCGCTGCTAATTCAAATGATATGGATGGATTTTAAATTAATTAATTAATAAAAAAAATGAAAGAAAAGACAAGATTTATACCTATCATAACCTATGTGTCCAAGTGTGTCAACGTATATATGGTCAGTTATCACGAAACGTCGACTGTTTTTTGGGGGTAAATTTAGAATTCAATATATAATGTTATCCTTTTAGTCACTAATAAACAACATGTCAGGCTAATCGTGAAATAAATTTGGGAAGCTTAATTACTAAAACTGACTTTTTGGGATCACTTTGAACATGCGAGTCTGTGTTGCTCGATACCGAGCGTATACATGCACATCATGTATTTAACATACTTATTATGGTATTTCAAATTTCTGCTATTTCGATTGTATTTTTTGAGCACGTAACAGGCTTATGGTTAAGAATCAATAGCAATGGCAACTTTGATAAAATGTCTTGTTTTCATGCGATTTAAAAATTAGGGTACTTTTCTGTCTGCCGTTTAGAAGAGACAAGAGGTCATATAACTACTTGTCATTCTAAGGGACACTATTTGCATAATATCACTGCAAGTTCAAATATAAAACAAACAATTACCTTTTCAACGGAGCAATGTTTGTGCGAATACTATCGTGTCTTGTCTTTCTGGTGATGTTTAGGAAAAGTATACGCTCGGTATCGGAGAATGGAATTTTTCTTTAATATTTCTCAAATAGAAAGTAATGGTCTTAAGTGGAATCTGATTACTGTTCTTTGGCCTCTCTGAGTGTTGCTCGGTGACAGCTAAATGCACTAGTTTCCAATCGTCACCACTTGTGTGAAAATGCTCTAAGTAAAAAAGTAGTGTTTATAGCAAGAGATGTCTTAAACAACTAAGTATCGTGTCGAATATTTTTGTAAAATTTAGGAGGATGAAACAGTCTTCTTTTGGCTAATGGACTCCGTCACGAAGTGTGGGGCATCAAGTGATAGAAGAAACTTAAATAGGACAGACAGTGTCAATAAAACATGTGACATCAGACAGATCAGTTGTATTGTTTAATAACTCGGTAACAAGCTAAAATCACGTGATGTTCCATTCTTAGCCAAATAAATTAATTAGGTGTAGTCATCTTGCTACATGGTGCTAATGAGGAGAACAAACAACACTATTCTACTAAAGTGCTTTCTGTTACAGTCATTTCTTATGTTAGTAATCCAGTAACCATTTCAATCACCTCCTTGGTAAACTAAACTTGTCTACTATATTGCTACATTACCGCATTAGTAGTCCATATTCTAGATTGTAGCATAAAACGAAATAAACATGTATTTTGTTCAGCAATGCGTCTACCATTGCCTAAACGTTATGTGCCTCTTCGATATTGGCATCATCTGATTATCTTAGTCTATTTTCTCAACAACGACCATTGCTGGAGTTTGTTTCACGTGGGTCCAACTCTGACAGATCCCGGATGATAGCGACAGGGATATTTCTCCACCCCTCACAATGTGGGTGAAATACTCTGCCCACTTCATAGCAACAGTCATGGTAACATGAGGTGTCTCTCATCATCCATTAAGCCATTGACTGCATTCAGGCTCCAAGAATCCACTTGTCTGTGGCTACTTCTTCTTCCAGATCTTCCAAGATCTTAAATCGTGTCTCAACCCTGCATAAAGCTACGCATAGCTCTGCACAGCTCTTCATGATGTGGCCATTCTTAACCAGGTTGTAGGCTTTCTTCTTTATTGACCCTCCTACACCATCGCACTGGCCCTTACCATGGCTGGCCTCCAGCCAGGCCCAGCTGGCTCGTACACCAAATAACAAGGGGAAATGGCCATCCAACATGCAGATGGAACGATTTCAGTATTGGGAAGTTGGAGAGTCGGTCACAAAATGGATGGTGTCAAGTAAAGGCATGGTTTGTTGGAGCTCTAACATAATTGCTTTAAGGAAGGCGAACGTTTAAGGCACCGATTGGGCTGTCACACCTGACAGACCTACGAAACTAAAAACTTTCATATTCCCATCTTCTTCTCAGTAGTGCAATACCATTGGGTGGATGCTTACCTGTGCTTTGCCATAGTACACAGACCCTATCTCCTCCATGTATTTGACCTGCCAATTCTCTGCATAGTCCATCTGGCATGTGGCTTCCATCATAGGTTTTCATGAGGGTTCAGTATTTCCCCGAGGTGAAATGATGGGTGAGGTGGCAGGGATGGGGTACGTGAGCGCTGCAGGCGGGAAGCGTTGCTAGGGGGGTCTGGGGGCATGCTCCCCTGAGATTTTTTAAAACTAGCTTTAAAATGGTGCATTCTGAGGTATGTTTTAACCTTTACTCTTGAATATAAAGGGGAAGATATAAAACAACAAGACACTACTTGTAAATGTAATAATCATGATTGATAGAAGTTAGTAATCATGGTTGTTTCATCGTGTTGAGGTGGTTTCCATTTTACCACTGGTACTCAGTAGAGGTGTGGTTTCCACTTGACCACTAGTATTTGGTTGTGGTTATGTTTTTTTTTGCATTAACCCTTGGCCTTGTTACCTGACAGAGTCGGTAAAAAAGTAAAAGGTAAGTTCTTATAAAGTGCAGGACTGCTCAAAGTGCTTTACCCTTTACTCCTTGGCAGACCTGTTCAGTCGAATACCATCTCGACTTCTCTGGGAAGCATACAGGGGTATCATCTGAAGATCTTTCTTCATCACCTTTAAATTATTATAATATCATAATATTATGGCAAATTGGTGGTTTATATTCTAAAGATTATATCTTATTTGCTGTTAGCATGCTATGCAATTAATTAAACAGTCATTACTGGAATGCCAAAATAGTATGTTTCTATTAATCGCAAGAATGTTTCTCAAGTTGTGTCCTTTCTATAAAACAGTACAAGTTGTTTAGTATATCCTAAGTTATTGATAACCCGTTAGTATACACGGTTTTGGACAGTAGGCGTTTTTTATGAGATGTGAACTTTGGTGGTTTATAAGTAAATACTTCACTGAAATCAACTTTCCCAAACGTTTATTTGTACAACTGGTATCTTTCTAATCACATTCCTTATTTTGCTATAAAAAAAACCCGGCATAGAACATTAGTTCAAACTTTAATAGACTTGTGCCGTGGGCATTTGTGTCGAATCCGGACCCACCTTGATTTTGCCGTTATAACTTGAGTTTTGCTTAACTTTGATAGTTCCATCATTCAACATTATCCTAGGCATATTTACCTTTAAGAATGTTGCGTCTTACACCCATTTGAGGCGTAAATAGTGCCCCGGTTTCTATCAACATACGCTGCTACAGCTGTCAGTTTATGCCACAGATGGAGTGATTACAATACAAATGTAATTGAGTACGAGTACGATTACTATGAAGGTGTATGAGTACAATTACAAGTACGATTACTCAGAAAAAAAATGTAATCGATTACGAGTACGATTACTTTAGCATGTAATCATAATTACTTTCATGATTACTTTAAAGAATATGCTAATCCTGTTTCTACCATGAATGTGACCTTCTTGAGATTCAAAAGCATTGATCTTTTTCTGTTGCTATGACAGTATCTAGTGTTCTAATTGATTACTGCTATCCAGGTTTTTTATATAAACATATATATATATATAAACATATAAAACTTTCACAATATATATTCAGTAAATATATTTAATGTTGATTTAGTGCTGTTGCTCGATACTCACTTAGTCTGTACTAAAAACTAAATATATTAACGTATCCGCACCAAACTTTCTCAGGTATGTAATTCTAACATTGATAAATTGACTCAATCATCTAATGCTGGATTGATACTCAAAATATCCATATATTATGATACTACGAATTAATGGTATCAAACTCTTTTATATTGATTGCCAATTTAGTGGTAGTTTGATATTCATTACTATGTCAAAATGAGCATATGCAGCAGACGACTTGGCAGGCGATGCCATACTTACTTATACTAAAATATGTGTGTCTTGACAGATAGCTTTATCAAACAGATAGCAGATCACAATATATCGCACAGACAGTTGGAACTGAAATGAACTGCACTTCTTAGGTTTGAAGCATTTACAGTGAAACATCAATTGTCCCTGTTGAACTGCAGGATTAGTGGCCCTAACTCAGTAGTGTCATTGGGTTATACATTCATGGCTTCAGATAAAACTGCTTAAAGGAAATAAAAACAAGGCATTAGCTAAAATCCGTTTTCCATGTGTACAGAAAGTTTAATATTGCATGTAACATTCGAGAACATTAAAAAAATACAGAAAAATACATTTGTAGCATAAATTCGATTTTAAACCCGTCTGTGTAGCGATTCCCGCGGAAAATACAAATTTAATGAGCTAGGCGATCACGTGGTATCTTAACGTCACACATGACTCACACTCACAGCAGGCCAACCCTTTCTATGCATTCAGAGCATGTTTACATGGATAATGTTGGGGTCGAAACGAGCGTCAGAATGAGTTGTTATGCAATAATCCGACGTAATACAAAC
Organism: Escarpia spicata; assembly: GCA_963995525.1. Classification (NCBI taxonomy): domain Eukaryota; kingdom Metazoa; phylum Annelida; class Polychaeta; order Sabellida; family Siboglinidae; genus Escarpia; species Escarpia spicata. The sequence continues at coordinate 57,312,580 of OZ023205.1, forward strand.
ACTAGTCATCATAGAGTAACAAGCAATTGTCTTACGGTTCCACATGAATTCAATTTTATTCAAAACAATGAATGCGAATGAGCCTACAAGTTGAGTAGGTTTCGCCGAGCTTGGGCTCGTTTTCAGAATAATTATATCGAATGCAACCAATGGGAGATAATGTACGCCAATATACTTACATAGCAAACATATATCGTATCCAGCTACAGAAAATAACGTGTATAATCTCATAATATCACTAGAATTTCGATGTATGAAGGAGGAGTTGTACAATTTATCATAACAACTGAAATCAGTCAGCGAATTTCTGCCGGCCCTCATAGCTCAGTTGGTAAACGCATTGGTTCCGTGGCATCGGGCGACACCGGTTCAATCCTGACAGCATGCAAACTATTGATTTTCTTTACACTTTGTTTGTTTATGTTTTCACGAAGTAATATAAACCAAATCATTTAGTATACTATGATGCACTGTTTATAAATATTTTTTTTATTTTTGTAGTAATTATTTATTCGCCACAAAAATGAACATATGGTCATTATATATAACGATGTTTCTAAATTGTATTTATCCAGACAGATCACAATCAGTTTTCACATATATAATTACAGTATATTACTGTACAATATATTTACAATTAATAAATTATATATCCATTACATTATATTTGTTTGGTTAATAAAATTTAGAAACATCATTATATATAATGACCATATTTTCATTTTTATGGCGAATAAATAATTACTACAAAAATAAAAAACAAATATTTACAAACAATGCATCATAGTATACTAAATGATTTGGTTTATATTACTTCATGAAAACAAACAAAAAAAGTGTAAAGAAAATCAATAGTTTGCATGCTGTCAGGATTGAACCGGCGTCGCCCGATTGTAAAACAAATGCAAAGGAACCAACACATTTACCAACTGAGCTATGAGGGCCGGCAGAAATTCGCTAACTGATTTCAGTTGTTATGATAAATTGTACAACTCCTCCTTCATACATCGATATTCTAGTGATATTATGAGATTTTACACGTTACTTTCTGTAGTTGGATGCGATATATGTTTGCCATGTATGTATATTAGTGTACATTATCTCCCGTTGGTTGCATTCGATATCATTATTCTGAAAACGAGCCCAAGCTCGGCGAAACCTAGTCGACTTGTAGGCTCATTCGCATTCATTGTTTTGAATGAAATTTGATTCATGTGGAACCGTAAGATAACTGCTTGTTACTCTATGACGACTAGTGTTTGTATTACATCGGATTATTGCATAACAACTCATTCTGACGCTCGTTTCGACCCAAAAGCTAAACTTGTAAACATGCTCTGAATGCATGGAAAGGGTCGGCCTAATGCGAGTTTGAGTCATAAGTGACATCACATCTCGGCATCCCGAAAAGCGCGCCAAAAATATACATATTTGAAAATGTCCGGATGTACAGCATAAAATGTGGAATTTCTAATTCATTGAATTTTGTTTTGTTTTTTGCTTGGTGGACGTGGAAATAGATAGCAGGATGTAATATAACATGAATTCAAGCAATGTATGTTTTTATTCCCTTTAATGAAAGACTGTAGGAGTAGCAAGCCAATGACTTGACTGTGTTGTGTTGGGGTGGCAGGCCAGCTATGGCATCCTCACTGACATACACAAACACTGGGCACAGTTACAGGTTACCCAGTTACAGATCTCTGCAAGCAAGCCAGTTGCAATTCGTATACTAACTATATTTAGAAAAACAGGGGTGGGGAGAAACAAATATGGTTTCTGAATCAAATACAAATATGTTGCATTTAAAAATTTCAAATACCCTCTTTTTAAAATGGCAAATACAAATACAGTGGCTGTACACATGATCAAATACATTACACTGATAACATTTCAAATCCAGGCGGTCAGATTCAAAAGGATATCAGATTCAGATATGCAGTATATTAAAAGGGACAAACACAGAATATGGTGGTGAACTTAGACAGGTTTACAGTTTACACTTAAACATACTAGACAGGGATTTAGCAGCTAACCACCCTCTGGCACCCAGTCAGGACTCAGGAGGTAGGAACCATGACCAATCATTCACACCACTAACAGTGCAAACTGTACAAGTGGCATGGCTTCTAACATTACAAAGCAAGATGGTGGGGGAGGCTTATTTACTGCACTGCTTCCCAGAGACTGTCACTATTATAACTCTGTACTACTACAGTAAGCAGGAGGGTGATGTGGCTAGGACTGGCTTCTCTGGGGAGAGAAGGTATTAATTAGGGATATCTAACTGAATGTTTATACAACTGAAATGCTCAATAGTAATAGGAAAGTAATAGCTCAATTACTATTACATTTATTAGATTACCTCTGGTATTGCCATTTCTATCTGTCTAATCTATTTGCTTGCAACTGTTTATATGACAACAGTTGTAATTGTGATTAAGTATGTGTACGATTACAGAGAACGATTACTCCATCTCTGTTTTACGCGCGCTGCGAGGTAACAGACTAGCACAAACCGGGTCGCTATTTGAGCTTCAACAGGGTCCGGATTCGATACAATGCCGACTAGTGAATAGGATGCACGGTTTTTATTTGGGCTTCAAAAGAGTCCGGATTCGACACAAGTGCCGACTAGTGACATAGTGCCATCAGCCTGCACGGTTTTCACTTCCACCACCGTCATAAACCAAAACGCAAGTTACCGTTTGGGTGCCATTTTACATGAATGTCAAGATTTCTAATATGTCGAAACTCTGCAAGGTGTCACTATTGGAGACACCGGGGATACTGCAGGAATATTCCGTGATTGGACAACTGATAAGTGATATCTTTCACGTTGTCCAATGGAGTTAAATCCTAACTGCTTAATCTTAATCTTGAAAAATAATCCATAAATTCCCAGAAGGGACAACGCATTGATAATAGATGAGAGGCAATACATTCAGGGTAGCGCCACTAGCCTACTCCGAAATGATGTACTGGAGCAGGCCGCAATAATATTGCTAGATAATTTATTCTAATCTGGTATAGTTCTTAAAATTACAGATGTAGACAAAATGGTTTTATTACAACTAAGTCTACTTAATTTATGATTAAATAAAATATTCCCATCTTGTCCCATCAATGATCGTGCCCGTGTAGCTCTATTAACCTTTTGCACACCAAAGTCTGAAAATTTGATTGACAATTCATCAGTATTTATTTTATAAAACAGAGTTAAACGCATAATACGTCTCCGATCTGTCAATTGTGCCCAATTTAAGTCTTTTAACAATTCTGTCACACTTATTTCATATGTATATTTAGATTTTGTCCATCTTGCTGCACGTCTTTGAATTACTTCAAGACTGTTAATTTCTTTCATTAGGAATGGATCCCAGATTATTGCAGCATATTCCATTCCAGCTCTTACTAATGAAATGTAAGCAATTGTTTTAAATTTTTGTGAACAGCCCCTAAGATTTATACGTAAAAATCCAAGTTTTTTATTACATTTCTTAACCACTTCAGCAATGTGCTTAGGCCAAGTTAAATCATTTGATAAAATAACCCCCAAATATTTTGCATTATTGACCTCTTTCAAAATTTGCCCGCCCATGTGATAAAAATGATGTAAATGAAGACCAGAAGTTGTGCTCATTATATTGCATTTATAAATATTAAATGTCATGTCCCAATCAACACTCCACTTAACAAGGCTGTCTAAATCTTGTTGCAATATTAGTTGATCTTTTTAAAGACTGAACTGGTCTATAAATCAAACAATCATCAGCAAAGAGTCTCACTTTTGTACCTGGAGAAATAACACCTGGAAGATGATTACAGTATAATAAAAACAACAGTGGTCCCATTACTGTACCCTGAGGAACACCGGATGCTACTTCTTCATCATCAGAAAATTCACCATTTATCAATACACATTAAGAATGACTTTATCCAATTTTTAACATTTCCATTTATACCAAAATAATTCAACTTATTTAACAGTCTGTTGTGTGGTACAACATCAAAAGCTTTAGAAAAATTTAGAATAGCAATATCCACTTGTAGATTCTGATCGTGTAATTCCCCAGAATGCAACGATTTTCTGAACAAAAATGTTAAAAAAGGAGCTAGCTCAGAAGCATGTTATTTCAATATTCTACCTGGAATCTTATCTGGCCCACTTGATTTACTAGGGTTTATATCCCTTAGTAGCTTCTCAATACCCACCACATTAAATATGAGATTATCAATATCTGGAAAATTAGGACCATCAAGTTTCATATTTCTATTAGGACAATCGGTGTCTTTAGTGAAAACCGATTTGAATTACCTAGATAAAATGGAGGCTTTACTGCTAGAATCAGAATTAAGTTGAGCACCAGTTTTTAGAGGGGATATACCAACTAAATCTTGCTGTTGAGACTTTATATAATGCCAAAATGGTTTTAGGTTACCGTTATCCTGAGCAGTCTTAAAATACCATTGAGGTGCTGCCAGTGAGCTTTACGTATCTGTTTTCTATTTTGTTTAGCCAATTCTTTGTATTTTAACCAGTGTGTTGGGTTTTTAGAATGTTTTGCCGATTATAGAAACGCTGTTTTTTCTTACAGTTCCTTTTCAAACTGTTTGATAACCAAGGTAAATCGACTCTAGTTTTAGACCAGTATGTTGTTACATATTTATCCATCATATTATGTATATGTTCTGTGAATAATAAATAAAAAGACTGTAGACTTTGTTCTTCTGAACTACATGAAACATCCAGTAAATGATCTGTGAATAATTTAGTATCTCTTCATTTGACCCCAATCTGCTTTAGACCATTGATACAACTTCCTAGGTGGTGCCTTTGTTCACATTGCTTTAATCATAATATCCACTACTATCAAATCATGATCTGAAAAATTTGGTACAGTATTTATAGATTTAAGTAGACCTGGTTTATTCGTACAATAAAGATCAAGAATAGCATCAAGTCTTGTAGGAATTCTTTGTAACTGATTTAAGTTATGCTCCTCCAGTGTTGGTGGAATAACATCACCTAATCCTTTTTGGTCTGAACGTAAGGACACCTTACCTTACATGAATTCCAATCAATATCACCTGCATTAAAATCACCACCTAGTGTTCCTAGTAATATGAGATATATGCCTTAGACTTGACTGAAGAGTTGTATTAGATTCGACTGAGTAATCAGAGGTCGGCCTATAGTATGATGCTATATAAACTGGACTTTCATTATGAATAGATAAACGTGCCCACACAATTTCATCATGAGAGGTAAATCTGATTTATCTAACTCAATTTAATCTATAACCAAATCTTTCTTATGAATTATTATGACACCACCACCATTAAGCGTACGATCATTTCTCAAATGACCTACTTAATTAGGAGGCAAGAACTCAGAATGTTTTATTGATTTATCTAATTTAGACTCACTAACTAATATGATATCTGGTTGCATGGTATTACAAAAATGTAGCAACCCTGCCTTTCTACCTCTAGTACTATTAACGTTTGTAATTGATATTCTTAAATTATCTGATGATTTATCTGAACCACTACTTTCCTCAGATAGACAGTTTGTAGATAAAGATGTGATATTTTAAACTTGGTTATTAAGTACTATAGATGTATACATGAGTGGACTACTATGAACAATAGGTTTAAAGTAAACAGATTTGGTCGGAGAGACTCCACTGAGTGCTGACAAACTGAGTCATCACCAGGTATACCTGATAATAAATCATAACTGTTTGAAACATTAATGTTGTATGCCTGATAAAGGAATGAAGAACAATTGACAGAATTACAACGACAACAATGCCATGTATTATTTTCAATTTGGTTAAACTCGGCCGATGACATACTGGCACATGATTTATGAAACCAAACCTGGCCAGCCTACATTCAAATCACCAGTCTACATTCAAATCACATGTTCCACAAGGATAAACACAAGCCCAAGCGTGGACCTGGGTTAACTTCAATATCACCACTCAATAATAATAATAATAACATTGTTAATAATGTAGTCTTAACAACATGTAATGTATACAATTTATGCATACTTCTTAAATAACCATCATTTGTACAAAGTCCGACATATTTATGTTGCTGCACTAAATTTTTGATAGACATAACCATGGGTAATGAAATTGAAAACTCATTCACTAATTCTACCTTTTTGTGTGAATAAATTATACCAGTGCATAGTCTTAGCAGAACCCAGACAATGATTAACCTATTATGAGCAATAATTAATACAAAAAAAACATGAAGATGTAGATTACATTGTTACAAATTGTGTTGGGGATGAATTAGATTCAACATATTTATTACACCAACTGACACTGTCATAACATAATGACATAAAATTGATAAATCGTATTTCAGAATGTTTACCAGGCAACAAAGCAAAACTAATAAGAATTTATAATACAAAAAACAGACTTCAGCATTATGTTAATTTCTGTATATGACTTACAACATTTATTATCTAAAGTTATTGACAAGATGACATAATCAAAAATGAAGTGTTACAACTTTTGAATATACCGTTATCCGGTTGTAAACAAAACACGTGCTGACGACGACAGGCCTCGACATTAAAACTGGCCCGGCGCCTTTTTGAGGCTGCCGGGCCAGTACGGGCCACCAGTTTTCATATTTTACTGGCCCGCCAGGCCACTGGTTTCAATCCAATTGACCACCATCGGGTTACCGGTAACCCGACCATACCTAGAAAAATAGGACAACCCTACAGCCTAATTTTTGTATTTGATATTTAAATCAAAGTTTGTTTTTTTATAACTAATTAAATAACAGCAACTAAAACTCAGCCATGCATATATACGATGACATGTATGCACTGCCAAACTCATTTGTGTGATTGGCAAATGGCGGGGGGGGGGTAGGAGAGCAGATGACAGGGGGGGAAGACAACAACCAGACAGATGCAAACCGAAGAAGGAGCTATTCTAAGGCAGTGATTGAGGGGGCAATGACGAAAGAGAGGACGACTCCATTATGAGAAAGACGGACAGGACACTGAGTGAGGGGAAGGACGTCGTTGTTTGTTTACCGGGGGGCTAGGATTGAACATGTAACTGACAGGGTAGAGAAGGTATTGGGACATGGCAAGGGGGGGTCTATACTGGTACATGTAGAAACAAATAATGCAGACAGGGAGTGAAAAACTGCGATAGTACAGAAGTATAGACAGTTAGTGAGGAAGCTAAAGAAGACGAGAGTTGAACATGTTTTTCTGTCAGGAATTTTGCCAGTAATGGGAGGAAGGGGGGCAATGTATAGAAACTGCAAGAGGATGGCGATCAATGCACTAGTTGAGCAGATGTGTGAAGAAGAGGGGGTGGGATTCACAAATTTGTGGGGATACTTTGTTGGTAGGGAAGATATGTACATGAGAGATGGCCTCCATCTTAGTGGAAAGGGGGCAGCAGTTTTCTCAGAGAACCTGCTGCGATCTGTTGACAGTGGGACAGGTTGCATCTATTTAAACTAGAATCGCAGGGGGGACTCACAGAAAAGCCTGAAAATGGAGGGATAGATAAAGACAGCACAAATAAATCAGGAAATAACAGTCTGGAAAACTCTTCTGAAGCTGGATATAAATGTGTTTGTTTAAATGAAAGGAGTATAGTAAACAAAAGAAATTAACTAAACATTATGGTAGAAGATATTGACCCTCATATAATAGGTATAACCGAATCCTGCACCACTACCGATATATCAAATGCTGAATTGGGACTGACAGGATATGTAATGTTTAGAAAAGATAGAATAGGAAGAAAGGGAGGTGGAGTTATTTTATATATTAAAGAATCTATTCAGGCTTATGAAATAAATTAGAAAGAGAAGCAGATTGCGAAGAAGCTGTTTGGTGTAACATAGTTACACTACTCAACGTTAGTTTATCGAAGTCCAAACATAAGCATAGAAGAGAATGAAAAAATACAAAACGCTATAAGGGAAGTAAGCAAACGGGACTGTATTATTATGGGGGATTTTAACCATGGGCATATAAAATGGAAATCTCTACAGAGTACGGGGAGAGAGGACAACAAGTTTTTAGTTTTAGTTCAAAATACATTCCTTTCTCAACATGTGCTAGAACCAACCAGGGGTGAGAATGTGTTAGACATAGTTTTGTCCTCACAGAATGAATTAGTTGACAATGTCAAGATATGTGAGCCACTGGGGAGTAGCGATCACAACCAGATACATTTTACCATCAAAATAAAATCAGAAAGGAATAGTAAAAAGCAGTATAGGAGAAATTTCCACAAAGGAAGGTAAAAGGACATGAGGAAATATTTAGCAAAGATAGACTGGAATAACACATTGAAAAATAAGACGGCAATAGAATGCTGGAATATATTAAAGAGTGAAATTAAGTGCATAGTCGATAAATTTGTACCCTTCAAAAAACAAGGAAAACGGTCCAAAAAGAAACAGTTATCGAAAGAAGCCATTAGAAAAATTAAGTATAAACAAATGATGTGGAAGTCATATAGATGTACTGGAAATGATGAAGACTACAACAGTTATAAAGAAGCACTTAACCAAGCTACAGCGGAAATTAGAAATTCAAATAGAAGCTACGAACAACAATTAGCTAGTAATATAAAACAGGACAGCAAGAGTTTTTATGCATATGTTCGAAGCAAACAGAAAGTTCAAGATAAGGTCGGTCCTCTAGAAGATAGTGCTGGAAATATAATATCAGAGGGATTCTTAATGGCAGAAGACCTGAATGAGAACTTTAGTTCAGTGTTTACCAGGGAAGATATTAGTTCATGCCAGTACCAGAGGCTAAGTTCAAGGGGGCAGATTCAGACTATTTAGGACAATTAATTGTAACCCCGGAAATGGTAGCTAAGAAAATAAGGGCTATGAAGGATAATAAATCACCTGGAGTGGATGGTATTCCACGCAAACTACTATTGGAAATTGTAGAACAAATTAGCATAACGCTTGCAACAGTTTTCAACTTGTCATTAGAAGAGGGAGTGGTTCCTTTAGAATATTCAAAAAAGGTTCGAGAAACAAGTCAGAGAACTATAGACCAGTGAGTTTAACATCAGTGATTTGTAAATTATTAGAAAGACTTAATTAAAGATCACATGGTGGATTTTCTTGTTAAACAAAACTTGATAAACCCATCTCAACATGGTTTTTTTAAAGCGAGGTCATGCTTAACAAATATGTTATGTTTTTTGGAAGACATCACTAAGTGGGGAGATGAGGGATCACCAGTAGATATCGTCTACTTAGATTTTCAAAAAGCTTTCGACAAAGTACCACATCAAAGATTACTGCTTAAACTAAAGGCCCATGGCATAGGAAATGGTATAATAAACTGGATAGAACAATGGCTGATTGACAGAAGACAACGTGTAGTAGTTGATGGGGAGGCTTCAAACTGGAAATTGGTATTGAGTGGGGTACCACAGGGATCAGTATTAGGACCTATATTATTCTTAATATATATCAACGATTTGGATGATGAAATAACAAGCAAGGTGTTGAAATTTGCGGATGATGCAAAAATGTTTAGAAGGATTAAAAGTTATGGAGATAGACAGCATTTATAAGATGATCTTGACAGGTTGATCAAATGGTCTGAAAAGTGGCAAATGCTGTTCAATTTTGGGAAATGTAAATGCCTCCACACAGGACATGGGAATGAAGAGGTAGAATATACAATGGGGGGTACCGTACTAAGTACTACTGTAAAAGAAAAGGACTTAGGGTTAACCAGTAGTGCTGATATGAAGGTTTCAGAGCAGTGCGGAATTGCAGCTTCAAAGGGAAATCAAATCCTTGGATTAATTAGGCGAAACATAACGTATAAGGAAAAAGAGCTAATAATACCGCTGTACAAAACAATAGTTAGGTCTCATTTAAAATATTGTATTCAAACGTGGAGGCCATATCGCAGGAAGGACATAGATATGCTAGAAAGAGTGCAGAGGAGAGCAACTAAAATGATACCAAAACTGAGGGATCTTAGTTACGAAATATGCCTAAAAAAATGCGGTTTAACAACACTAGAGACCAGGAGATTGAGAGGAGATCAGATAGTAGTGTTTAAAATATTGAATAGAAATATTTTGTTCTCAGTTAAGAAGGACTAGAGGACATGAACTTACATTAGCGAAGGAGCAGAGTAGATTGGATATAAGAAAGTTTTCATTTTCATAAAGGACTGTAAATGAATGGAACAGATTACCTGCTGATTGTGTGGCTGCTAGTAGCGCAATATGTTTAAAAATAAAATCGACACATACCTCAGACGGGCGGG